>CM044431.1:164690069-164700105 GCA_024363595.1 Xenopus borealis | reverse complement strand
TTTTTTTTTTTTTTTTTTTAAAGTAGATTTAAAGGAGAATTAAACCCCTGTCAAGCGAAAACCCCCATCCCCTTCCCTCCATTGGCCCCCTACCTGCTTTCCCCCTCCATAGTACCTTACTTAAAAATTCTCTAATTGGATCTACATACCTTAAATGAGAATTTAAACCCCGTTAAGTGAATGCCCCCATCCCCTTTCCTCCATTGCACCCTCTCTGCTTTATCCCTCCATAGTGCCTTACTTCACTGGCATTAACCTTGTTATATTCATGCAGAGTAGCGCAGCGGAGCTCTTGGGCGCCATCTAATGTATCTTCAGATCCTCTTGTTTTCTTTCAGCGATCTTTACAGCTTGTGGTGCAAGTGCAGTAGGCACGAATACCAGAATGATCCCAACTGCACATGCATGAAAAAGCTCCATGTCGCACTGATCGGAATCTGAAGATGGCGCCCATGCGTTCCCCTGTGCTACTCTGTATAAATATGCCAAGGTTAATGCCAGGGAAGTAAGGTATTATGGAGGGATAAAGCAGAGAGGGTGCAATGGAGGAATGGGGATGGGGGCTTTCACTTAACGGGGTTTAAATTCTCATTTAAGGTATGTAGATCCAATTACAGAAACTACTTAAGATACTCAATAGAAATAGTAAAAGGGTTCAGGGAAACATTAAGTCAACATCAATAAAAGGAGTTTGGATCCCCTTTAAGCTAGCAGTTAAAGGGACGGTTCACCTTTAAGTTAAGTTTTATTATGTGATAGATTGTCCTATTCTACCAATTTTGCAATTGGTCTTCAGTATTTAGTCCCTTTATAGTTTAATATATAATTTAATATATAGTTAATTATTTGCCTTCCTCTTCTGCCACTTTCCTACTTTCAAATGGAGGTTACGGACTATCACCCAAAAAAATATTGCTCTGAGAGGCTACATTCTATTATTTCTCTTCCTATTCAGTCCCTCTCTTGTTCATTTTCCGGTATCTCATTTAAAGCCCAATGGGTAACCTCATTGCCTTACGGGTTTTGGGAAAGCATTCCCTTAATCATAGGCATGATTGCCTATGATTAACGGGATGCTTTCCCAAAACACGTAAGGCGATGATGTTACCCATTGTGCCTCAATAAACCTCTTTGTACTTATCCGGAGTGCTGCCTGGAACCTCTTAATTTTTTTGGACTTATTAGTTTGAGTGCTGGTGGCTGAGCACATGGAGCTGTTTGGGGAGACTGATATGGTAGGGTGAGTCTTGAGCGTTTACATTTCTATTAACTTTTCTCATTTAAAGGACTGTCTGGATGCTAAGGTAAATAAGACCCTAACAACCAGAAAGCTGCTAACATTCTCAAGAGCTGTCTTACAATTCCAATGTCTACATCATACTAAAAGTTTATTTAAAGGTAAACTGTCCCTTTAAATAAAGCTTCACACATGAAGAAACAGCAGTTCAGCAGTGAAGTCTTATTACTTGGATATAGCTTCGTCACGGTCCTTAATAGCCTTCATTAACTGCTCTTGGGTTTCATTATTCTGTGTCAGTACTAGGAGGTGGTCTCGTTCTTCTTTGAGTGCAGCCATTTCAACACTGAGCAAAGTTACCTATTAAAGCAAATAATAAAGACATCAAAGAGTAGCAATGGAAAAATGCAGATAGTAATACAAGCAACCGGATGATTTACAGAAATGCGAATATGAATATTTGGGGCTCTATCAATCGCTGACCTTTCGGGGATACAAACATTCTATCTAGTAAATATTTTAGGAGTTTATGACAGTGCCCCATTAAAGTTCTTGAGCATTTGCAGACAATATTTTTTATCTAAAGTATCGATCACATTCAGATACACACTAGGGACAGTTTTGTGTGCACAGCACTAATTGCTTATTCCAAAAGAAATAATGTATGAATGGTTTTTGGTTGCGCTTCCTATTCTGGCTTTTTCCCTAAATGGCTTTTATTTATTTATTATTTTTTGGTTATTTTTCTTTTTTGGCACTCTACTATTTATTTTCAGTTGTAATCTCTGCTCCCAGATAGCAGATTCAAACCTTAAGAGCTGCAGAAAAATTGCAAATATTTAAAGACCAATTGTGATTAGGACTTTATAATAGAAAAAAAAAACAGCCCTTAAACAGTGGTCTTTGTATTGGACCTAGAAGGGTATTACATATCCTATTAATATCGATAATCACTGATGATAATCTTAATGTAAGAAGCTGCTAAAACTAAAAGTTATTGTGCAGTTACACATTTAAGATGAAAGCTCCTAGCTGTCCAACACAGGTTATAGCAAGGCTTTAATAAACACAAGCATTAGAAGGAATATGTTTGCCATGAGTCACACTGTTCCCATTGAAGCATTGCACTGGTGTGTAAGGGTGGCCATACAGATTGAAGATGCAGATTTCAGTCCTTTAGAACGAATCTGCCCATGTAGGGGGCATTGTGATGGATCCCCCCGATCAATACCAGGCCAAAAATTGGCCAGATATCGATCAGGCAGGTTTGGTTTTTTGGGCAATCAAGGACCGTATCAGGCCCACACATTGTTTACCAGCAGGAAAGGTATCATTTCTAAACAGTACACAAACAATGCTGTTTTTTTTCCAGTTTCCTTCTATATTCAACAATTTTTCAGAGATGTCTTTATAAACCTGTTTCACTTTCCTCTCTCCCGTATAAGCTTTGTAAGCCAGGTTGCCAACCTTCTAAACTCCCAGTAAGTAAAGCATCAATTGGTGCTCTGTTACAGACATTATTAAAGTCAAAGGGGCATGCTTAGTAAGGTCTGAACCTGCTAATGCCGCCTAAAAAGCAGTCAGATTCTAACCATGCACGGATTTATCTTATTGAGCACCTACAGTGAATCATGAAAGGTGGAAAACGAATTGTATTCATCTGTACATTTTTGAAAAATTGTAAAAAAGCAAAAGAGAAAAGCATTATTATTTGTGGTGCTATTTTACAATGTCAAGTTTTGTGAGGTGAACAGCCCATTTAAACATGCACAGACCCAACAAACACTTGAGAAAGAGATCCAACTTGCAAATAAAGGTGTACAAGCAAGGACAAAAAGTGCTACCCAGAATTCCCCTCAGTACTAATCGGGGATACCCAGGCACAACACACTGCTACCCATGCAGTGAATCTATTACATCTGGAAACATTGCTGGGAAAGAGCATAATCCTACCAACTATAACTTTGTGTCCCAAGTAGCCACAACCTACATTTTATACGGCTTATTAGAACACACATTCAAAATGAATTTCCAAAAGCAAGATTACAAGGTATCATAAAAACCTAAATGAGGGAGAATCATATTTAATGTAAACATCAAAAATTGTCAGGCGTATTTAAAATGAGAATGTGGAAAATGCATTAAAGGCTCTGTGCCGTCCTGTAGCCTTTTGTAATCTACAAAACCCATCCATCTCAGATGAAGGCATAATTCACTCAAGCATCTAAACACTAATATTTCACCTGTTTATGAAGCTCTTGCAGTTCATCATATGTTTGCTTCATTCTGACTTGTTCTCCCTGTAAAAGCTCCCTTAGAGCCCTGGAATCTTCACTAGTTTGCTTGATCTGTTCCTCTAAGCCATCATCTTCACATTTTCTTGAGCTCTATAAAGAGGTTGACACCATACATTACATAATCCCTAGATACTGTCAAACACACAAAACAGATGGTCCACCTAGAGCCCTGAACAATAATAAAGGAAGCAGATAAATGGATCACGGTAAAGCTAATGAAGATTGCTTAAGCTTTGTAGATTACCCTACAGATAGATATAATGAAATTCATATAGGTACGCATAAATCTTCCCATACGCATAATACGGGTTGTGTGAAGTGTCAGAAAGACCATTTCATGGTTTGAGGAAAAATATGAAGGACAAAAGGCAAAGCAACGTATAGTGCAGGGATCTGCAACCTTGGCTCTCCAGCTGTTAAGGAACTACAAGTCCCAGAATGCAATGAAGGCATCTGTCATGATTCATAAAGGCAAATGCATTGTGGGACTTGTAGTTCCTTAACAGCTGGAGAGCCAAGGTTGCAGATCCCTGGTATAGTGGAAGGGAACAATATATTTCTGAGTCATTTTATTCATACCCTTCAATTGTAATAAAGGGCACAAAGTTTGCCCAAGAGCACTAAATAATATGGGTTACTGCTCTTGGGCTAACTTAGTGCCTTTTATTACATAACCCCATAGAGTTTAAAATAAGGCTGGTAAATGGGTAGATTTTTCTAAAAATAATAAGAAAGAAAAGAAGTTGCTTGGGAGTTTAGCGTTGCTTCAGCCTTACTAATACTTACAGCAGAGTCACAGGTTTCTAGGACGCTCAATATAAGGCTCTTCAGTTCACTCAGGGCTGTGCGTAGGCTGCCGGCTGGCACGTCTTTGGCAGATGAGGTTTCAGACGATTCGTCCATGGAAGAGTCAGTGGAGACGGCAGAATCTGCACTCTCATTACCTCTGAGCTGGCAGCAGAGAGATCGGACCTGGCAATGGGCTTCCCAGAGCTGCAATCTCAGCTAGGAATATGAAAATAAATTCAGGGAGTTAGTAACGGGAAAGCTTAGATGAAATATCAGTGGCATAAAGCAGGCAAAGCACAATGCAAAGGAAAGGTTTGCCAAAATATCTTGTATGACCTATACCTGCTCCCTTTCCTGTTCCTGTTCCTCCGCTTCTATACTTTGCTCAATCTCAGACAGAAGCGAGGTGCTTGTGCTGTTCATATGCTGAAGGCTCTTCTCTTCTTGGAGCTCCTCCAGCTTCCCCTCCAGCTGCCGATAAGAAAGGCGCAGCTCTTCTAACTCCAGCTGACTTTCTCTTAACTAGTAGAAAGAGAATAAAGTTTGATATATAGCTGAAGCATGAACCCTAAAAAATGGTGGTAAAAATATTCCTTGTACAATTTGTAGAAATGATCACAATAACCTAAACATTTCCTGCTTACTTTTCCTTACATAGCTGCACAAAACCACGAATATTCATTTGCTACCATTTTTGTCTTTAGCTGCTCCTAAAGAAAATCTAGACACCATGGGCTACTAGGTCATACCCCATTCTTGTGTCATATCAAAATAGGAAGGTTATGGCCACTGAATTGGTAGGTTATATCCATCCAAGGAACCATAGAGATTAAAGAAACAAATGGCAGCCTAAAGCAATGCCATGTTCATACAGGAACCCAAAGCATAGCACAACAACTATATATTCAGCAAACGTGTGTAAGTTTTTTTAGAGGAATATTATTATTTAAATAGACTTTCGACTTAATCTGCAGCATCTATTTTGTTAGCAGTAATCAATGCCATGTTGCAATTGGTTCACTTTGCTTTGAACCTGGTTAAAGGGGAAATTGTTACAGTAAGCAGTGCACTTATGTTCCGAAGCTAACAAACACACATTGGAAGAAACCCAATGAGCCCCAGCAGAAGCAGAGTGTACCGCAGACGCTATTGTTATGTTGATATCTACAAAATGCTTAAGAATGCTGAATTGTAATTACAGGTATAGGTTATCCAGAATGCTAAGGACCTGGGGTTTTTTCCAAATAATGGATCTTTCCATAATTTGGATCTTCATACCTTAAAGCTCCCCATAGACGCAACGATATTTCCCTGCCGAACGACCGATTTTAGGGAAGTCCGACCAATCTGTCAAATTATCGTGCGGTTAGTGGGATACAAAAGATCGTTCATCTTATGATTTTTCGTCCGACATTGGTCTGAAGATTGATCGGCCAGGTTAGAAAATCTTTATCGGTCCCCACGCAATCTACCTATGTTTGCAGGGCAAAACAGGCTGCGATCCTTCAGTTTTTGCTGGCAATATCACCTGAAATGGTCTTTTTAGTTGATGGACACATCGGACATTTAAACAATCGTTTTGAGACAATCGTGGTCTCATGATAACTATTGGATCTTTCAAAAATCTTTACGTCTATGGCAAGCTTAAGTCTACTAGGAAATCATGTAAACATTAAATAAAACCTACAGACTGGTTTTGCTTCCAATAAGGATCAATTATATCTTTGTTTGGATTAAGTACACTGTTTTATTATTACACAGAAAAAAAAGTAAATTATTTTTAAAATATTTGGATTATATATGGATAAAATGGAATTACAGCCTTTGTATAATTTGGAGCTTTTTGGATAACAGGTTTCTGGATAACAGATCCCACGCCTGTATAAGTATTATTAAATTCTCATCATTAATAAAAAAATATTAATTTAAGATTGTCTCTTGCCTGCTCTCAAAGCTCCATTTTTGTCTCTAACTAAGAGACCTGAGCTGGCTAATTCACAAGTACCCATATCCCTAGTTGCAAAATGTCCAAGTTTTATTTGTAAGTAAAAACGTAGCAACACTGAGCCCAATGAATATCACTTCACAGGTCATTTTACCAACGGGGACATGTCTATTAAGGCCGCAATCCTTCACCATCCCACTGTATTCACTTGCGATTTAAATCGGTGCCCCTTTAGTGGATTCACCTGTAGCTCCTTCTCGAAACTCTTCTTATTTAGGCTTAACTCTTTGTCCTGCAGCTCCTCCACAAGTCCCTGAAGTTGCTCATTCTCCTCCATGATCGTGCTCAGTTGTTGCTCCAGGTCTCTTTTATGGTCTGAAAGCATCTTTATCTAAAAATCCAAAGGAAGAATCGGGTGAATAGGACAGATTGGAAGAAACAGAAACAATGCACCTGCCTTCCTGATATAGTAGTGAGGAATGAGACTCTGCTTACAAGGAAGGAGGAGTGAAAGCTGAGAAGGAATGCGGGCTGCCTGGAAACCAGGGTCCAGAAAGAAGCAGGCGGGTGTGGGAGTGCTAAGGAATGCAAGAAGATAAAGCAAAGCTGCATATACTTCATCTTTGACTTAACCATTACCTTGACCTACTGAAACGGTCAGGGTTCCAAGACTTTATGGCAATGTTTAATCGCACATTCCCCCTGATTTTAGGTTGAATCAGCTTTTTTATTCTGATTATTACAAATTACAGAGTCCTATGCCAAAAGGAAATATTAGCCAGATGACCCCTGCTAACCACTCCAGCCATTACTGCCTGTCGTATGGAAGTCCTAATGCCGAGACCTTCAGCCGCCTTAAAACCAGTTCTGTTCTTAAAGCTAAATGTGAATTTGCCAAGACAACGTCTTGTCATGTCAAAGAGTTCTGCTATCCCACTGACCTGATATTATGGAAAGGCCAAATAGGTCTGGACATACTAGTGAATTGGTTATGAATATGTTTTTAGGAAAATGTAACTTAGCTGAGCTGCTATTGTTTAAAAAATACGGGGGGGGGGGGCAATTCAGGAATTGTCTGAAGCAGCCCAATTAATTATAAATAACTTAATAATTAATAGCTTGAAAATAATGAAGACATTTTATTTGATTGTAATTACAAGTATTCCTAAATTCCCATCATAAATAACAAATCTAAAATTTTGATTCATGATAGTTCCCCCTCTATTTGTGTTTCATTTGGATTTTGGGCCTCTTGCCTGTTCTGTCAGTCCCCTTCTTCCCTAGGAGACCTACGTTGGCTGAAAGAGAAGTGGACAAGTGTGTTGGAGGCTAAAACAATATTGTGTTCCATTTATGTGAGAGTCAGGTGGTGTCTTGGGCCATGTGTCAATGCAATGTCATTGTGAAAAAGAAGCGTCAAGTATCAGTCAATGCACGGTCATTGTAAAGAAAAGATTTGACCATCCCTTGTTTCCCAAACAAATGAAATACTTCATAGAGAAAGTCAAATGCAAACCAAGTGACATTTTGACATCATTAGTACAGTAAAGCCCAGACAAGGAGTCTAATGCACATGCTCTCTAACACTGGCGGACAGAACATCACTTCTGTTCTGCCATATAGTCTCTTAGCGATGCTGATGGTCCCTCACAATCATATCCCACAATTCACTGCGACAAGCATCAGATACAAACCAACTGGGCACGGTGAGTTGGCAAATGGTGTTGGGTTGGGAATATGTAGGACATAGATGGATATATAAAGAGTAGAGTTCAGAGAGAATCTACACGTTATAGGAGAGAATACATGTGTAACAAAACATCCTATGAAACAAAAAAAGATTTGTATAGCTATTTATAAATATGATCAAACAGAGGAAACCTGCACTTTATCATTGGTGTCCTTTCAACTCCTCGTCTCACTGCCCTGTGATTAGAATAATAAACTGTTGTACTTGCCCCCTCCCTCCACTGAAGCTTACACAGAGCTTAACCCCTCTCTCAGTTGGCACATTCCGTTTAATAATCTCAAATAGCAAGATAGAGTAGGATGTAAGCAATGCAGATAAATTGCTAGGCCAAGTGTAGCAGGCCAGTGGATTCTCTTGGGTAATAAAAAAAATGGATTTAAAGGACATACCTTTTTACTTTGCAGCAAGAAAACATGACAATTAGAAAATCTTTCCCTTTAATACATTAAGTAATGGGTAGCTGTAGGGGGTTTATACTGCACATAAGCAATGACTGTTATGGTGACGACGAATCCAAGAAGTAGAAAATTCTACATTATTTCAAAAGGCACTTTCTTCTTCCTGTGACATGACCTTTAAATACAGAACATACACAACACTGACATCTTTCCTTGCCTTCAGCTTTCCGGTTGGTCAGTCAGGGGGAAAAATTCGGCCAAAGCAGTCTGAATTACGATGAGATCACTTTGGCTGTGCGATCACCAGTGTATCAGTATTCAGCCACCGAGGAAATTTTTTCTATTCAGACCTGAGCTTGAGGCCTGTTTTTCCAAGCACCCCGCTCTGCTGTACTTTTCTATATACATACCTAGTGTTTGATACCTGGCCATTGGCACCCACAACTCTCAGCAGGGGAATGTTATTTGTACAGAAAGAAGTAGATATTTGTGGGATGTGAGCATAGCAAGATCAAACACAAACACTGAAAGCGCTCATGCACACACCAGGCATGGGAAAGCTCAAGTACTTACTTCTAGGATTTGCTGCTCCACATAAGGGAAAAAAGAAAGAGGGAAAACGGGATTGAATTGAGGAGAAGAGGGACTAGGAAGACATAGGAACACTTTTTATTACATTCTTGCAAACCCCTGTGCACCAAAATTAGAGAGTAGGCCGAGATTTAGTCTGGAATATAACCTGATGTTTTGCTGTAGTTAAATAGACCGAGTATACAGAATATTCATAGATATTTGGGTCATTCTGTGATTGGATACCCAACTAGGATCCTTTGTGACAAACCAGCGCTACAAAATATGTTGGCGCTATAGAAATTCATGTTAATAATAACAGCACTCGGTTTTGCAAGGGGATTCTCAGTTTAGAGAAGGTGTACGTGGTGCAAAAGGGAACATTGCAAAAAAGCTCTCTAACATAAGATAACAGCTGCCTGGTAGATCTAAGAACAGCACTCAATAGTAAAAACACATGTCCCACTGTGTACTATTCAGTTACATTGAGAAGGAAAAACAACAGCCTGACAAAAAGAAGTCCCCTCTAAGTGCTGGCACAAGTCACATGACCAGGGGCAGCTGGGAAATGGAGAAAATATCTAGCCCCATGTCAGATTTCAAAACTGAATATAAAAAATCTGTTTGCTCTTTTGAGAAATGGATTTCAGGGCAGAAGTCTACTGGAGCAGCACTATTAACTGATGTGTTTAAAAAAAAAACCCAAATAAACCCATGTTTTCCTGTGACAGTATCCCTTTAATAAAGTCTGCTAAGCTGGCAGGCAGCTATCGAATGTGAAAGATGCAGTTAGAGGCCTTTTTCATTATTGTTTTTAACAATCCAATTGCATCAGTGTTTTCAGTGTAATTAACTCTAAGCAGGAATTGACCACATCTCAGAGTAAAGTCCTGATATGTCCATTTAGTGTAATTGCTCTACTGGAGGTAAAGAGTAAAGAATGAATAACCCATATGTTGTTGTATGGAGTTTACATTTGGAGGGCTTTTATTTTAAAGGGGCTGTTCAAATTTGTTTTTCATGTTATATTGTTTGTGTTTTTTTTTTTTT
>CM044431.1:164673606-164688382 GCA_024363595.1 Xenopus borealis | reverse complement strand
TATATATATATATATAAAGAAAAATAAAGACCAATTGAAAAGTAGCTTAGAATTATAACTTAAGGTAGAGTCCAGTGTGGGTCCATTTCTCAGGACCCGTACACGCAATCCGCAACCTGTTCTGACCCGCAAGTACCTTTTCCGCGACCCGCTGACTATCAAGAATCAGAAAGTGCTGTAGTTGTAACCCAGAAGTGACATAATCGGAAGTGGGCGGAAGTAGGCATGCTCAGAAAAAAAGGGAGGAAGTGCTGGAGTAAACCTGTTAGTGACATCATCAGAAGTAGGCGGAAGTAGACGTCATCAGAAAAAAAAGCGTAAAATTTGCTTTTGAGAAGATCCGCGACCCGATCCGCCGCCTGCAAACCTGGAGAACCACCAAACGGCGTCCATACCCTCTCCTGAAACTCCTACCTGCAACCCGCAGGGTACCGCCAGTTTTTCCAGGTAACCCGCAGGTACCCAACCCGATGCTGGACTCTAACTTAAGATGAACCACCTCTTTAAAATCGTCAATTAATTGAAACCTTATTTCATGTCTGTGCTTATCTCGTTTCTGTATCCATGGATACTAAATTTGTCTGAAAAGGTATCCATCTCTTTCCTAAATATGTCCAGCATATCTTATAGCTCACAATCTTTGGATATTTTTTAAACTTTATCTTTTGGGACTGCATGTAAATCTACTGTATAATCTAATGTAGAAGGTGCAATGTACAGCAAACCCATAGTGTGCTGGAAAAAAGTGTAAGCCTTATTTCTTTAATTTAGGAAATTTGCATTTTCTCAAAAAAAATTCCATTATAGGAAGTACTGCTGCATATGGTACAATCTATTATCCAACACATGGGAACCCTTGTTTTCAAAAACTAGGTGTTCAAATGTGCCCCGTAGCCCGACTCCCTAAATGAAACCTTTGTGCACAGAGAACATGTGACATTAAAGGGCCAGTAAAAGAATAGGTTTTTCTAGCACGAAGTTACTAAAATAACTGGAACAAAAATCATCGTTTATATTCTACAGGTATGCACTTGCATGAAAAGTCACAAACTTCAACAGCTTTGACCAGCTATGGAAAATGTTGTTTAGCTGTGAAAATAAAAAATACACAACTAGGAAAACGAGAAAAAAGACAAGCAGAAACTGAAACACAGTAGAAAGAGAGAGCTGGACATAAAAATAAAATTATATTTTTTTTACAGTTTGTAGGCCAATACAGTACAGTGTATTACATTAACCATGAACTTTTTAAACTTTTAGGAAACTATTTTTTATTCCATTAGACAGGGGGACATTAACAAAAAATCTCTAGCATGCATTAAATAACTTTCAAACTCTGACCTCTAAAATGCATTATTGGCTGTGTAAGTTCTTTTCCAACCAGCCTCTACATGCTGCAGCAATATGCCCATATCCCCTCACATACACACCCTTAAAGGAGAAATAAACCCCCTTGCTTATAAAAATCCCTACCCTCCATAATCCCCCCCACACAGGACTTAACATCAGTAAATGCCCGTATGCCGGTAATTACCCCTCGGTAAATGACCCTATGCCGGTAATTACCTCTCGTTGCAGAGTCAGTGCAGCGGAGCTCATGTGGGTCATCTTCATTGCTTTGGTAATCTTTGTTAAAGGAACAGTAACACCAAAAAAAGTGTTTTAAAAGTTAAGAAAATATCATGTAGTGTTGCCCTGCGCTGTTAAAACTGATCTGTTTGCTTCAGAAACACTACTATAGTTCATATAAATAAGCTGCTAAGTAGCAATGGCGGAAATTGAAAAATGGCTAAATGGCACAGGATGAGTAATGGATAACAGATAACATTATGGTCTACATTGCTTATCTGCTATCTGCTGTGTAACTTGAGCCTTTTCTCCTTTGAATGGCTGCCCCCATTGCTACACAACAGCTTATTTATATAAATAATAGTAGTGTTTCTGAAGCAAATACAGCAGTTTTACCAGTGCAGGGCAACACTGCATTATATTTGTATTACTTTAAAACAATTAAATTTTTTGAAGTTGCTCGTCCTTGTATTGGTGCATGCGCAGTTGGAGCAATCTTCCGCTTGATAACTGGGCTAAAATTGCTTTAGATTACCAAAGCCCCAGAATATGGTGCACGTGAGCAGGCCTGGACTGAGAGTCAAGATTGGCCCTTGCATTGCAGGTACACAGAGGCCCAATGAGCCCACACAGAGGCCCAAACAGCCCCCAGCAGCCCACTAAATACTGACTTTCTATGGCAACATTATAGCAGCCCCTCCGGTATTTGCCAGAACCCACATATTGCCAGTCCAGGCCTGCATGTGGGCTCCACTGCGCTGACTCTGCAACGAGGGGTAATTACCGGTGTAGGCATTTACTTGTGTTAACGGATGAGGGCTATGGATGGTAGGGGTTTTAATAAGCAAGGCGGTTTAGTTCTCCTTTAAAAAAAAAAGTCAATTTTTAAAAAAATATTTTTTGCCTACTAAAAGAAAACATAATTCTTAGCAACTTTGTAATATACATTTATGAATTTTCTATGGTTTTTATGTTATTTGCATATGTATTCCTATTGAAAGCAGCATTAATCTCTTTCTATTCTCTGCCCTGATGGCTCAGACTGTTACATAGTTAAATTGGGTTGAAATAAGACATAGTCCATGAAGTTCAACCCCTCCAAATTAAAACCCAGCATACATACACACACACACATCTTCACTCTTTCACACAAACCATATAAGCCCATAGCTATACTAACTGTAGAGTTTAGTATCAAAATAGCCTTTGATATTATGTCTGATTATTATGTTGATACAATGTAATACAAGGCAGCTGATTAACAGACCTGTCTTTGCTGGGGAACTATGACTCTTGCTATATTGTTTAAAAAATAACAACCAGGAGTTAAGCAAATGCTTTCAATAGCAATTCTTTTTACAAATAACTTTAAATGTGACAACTATTTTTAATAAATGTATGCTGGAAAGTTGCTTAGAACTAGGTTTTCTTTTTTTGGGCAAATGTTTATTTTGGGATTGTCTTGCCCTTTAAGTCAACACAGCAGTGCCTTCCTCCGATTATTCATAAGCCTAGCTGAAGCAGAAGTTATTGGAACAGTGGCAGAACCTTTTTAAAGCAATGGTGCCAGAAGAATGGTGGTTTTGCATTAGTTTCATGCTAAAGCAGCTGTGCAGTTTTGCCTAATGCTATAATTGCAAGGCAGAATACTCCATCTTTCTTATTAAAGACCTAGGTGCGTGCAGAAGTGCTGCCAGTTTCCCGTTGTATGTGTTTTTTTTTACAGCAGATGTTTGGCCCCCTTATATGGCAACATGCTAATAAAACTGGTAAACTCATTCCAGTTTTAGATGCTACAGCAGCAGAGCCATGCACTCTTATCCCAGCATATCACTGATGAGCAATGGTGTCCTTCATGACTGAAGGATTGCAGATACAAGTATGCTTCACTAGTCTACCTTTTTGTGGGGAAAAGCTGAAAGCGAAGGAATGCAACAGTATGGCTGCAGGAATTTCAACATCAACCAGCAAGATGTGATATATAATGAAATGCTGGAAAGTTACCAGGAACTAAACTTCGAGATTCATCTTATGTTCTCTTGGCTAGTCATTTTGGCACTGTCTAGTGCAGTAGAACTACCAGGCTCCATCTCCCAGCTACACATCCCACATATCCACCATAGACTCAAAAAAGAGCATGATACAGAAACCTTTAGGGGCAATCTCAATCGGCAATGACAGACAGACTCCAGCTAGAGAAAATAAAAATAATATTTCGAAATATCAGGGAATGTATTGCATGAAGGAGATTCTTCAAGAATGCTTAAATGTATGGAAGAGCACTGGGGCCAGAAAAAAAAAAAAATTCTGATGAATTATGACCTTTAAAACTCATAATTATGACCATTAAACTCATAATTATAACTTTAAAAAGTCGAAATTACGACTTTTAAACTAATTATTATGACTTTTAAACTCGTAATGTTAAAAGTCATAATTTTGACTTTTTAACGTCATAATTATGAGATAATTTCGACTTTTTAAAGAACGGACGTGCGACTCTGTTTTTCAGCGAATTTTCGCGAATTTATTCGCCAGCGGTGAATCGCGGGAATCACTAATAATTAAGCTTATTGAATTTGATTGTAATAAATGTTTTTTTTTTCTTCAAAAAAAATTATGAAGGAATTTAAGATGGCAGGTTTATTACTATGGGACCCGTTATTCAGAATGCTCAGGAGCTGGGGATCCCGGCATAACAAATCTTTCTGTAACTTGGATCTCCATTCCTTATTTCTACTAAAAAATCATTTAAACATTAATTAAACCCAACAGGATTGTTTTGCCTCCAATAGGGATTATTTATATCTAATGGTGGCCAGGTCGCCAAACAAGCGAATTTCCCCCCTCAAATGATTGCATTTAAATGAAGGGGATAGCAAATGTAGGAGAGAGGATCACATCATTGAGCCGATGCGGTCCTCTATCCCACAGAAAAATCAAGCCTGTCTGATCAAGATCTGGCAGAAATTAATTGGGAGGCCTGTTGGAAGGCCTGAATTGACAGCTTAAATCTGCCTGTGTATGGCCACCTTTAGCTGTGGGCAAGTACAAGGTATTGTGTTATTATATTTAAAATTTTGAGAAGGCCTTTCTGTAATCTGGAGCTTTCTGGATAATGGATCCCATACCGATAATATTATTATGATCATCATCTATTTATAATGCTCCAACATTTTCCACAGCGTTGTATAATGAGTAAGTTAGGGCTAACCATGGAGTATGAGAATAAGAGGAAAAGCACAAAAAGAGCATTTAAAAACATAACTCAGAACTATGTGCACCAATTAGACATTTATCAAGATTACAACATGAATTTAAGATTGCATTAGTAAATCCCTTTAGTTAATAGAGAAGCATCCGACTTGAATATGTAGTTAGATACCTAGAGATGGGGGAGGGCCGGGGTGATTTAGCATTCTGTGCAGCCAACAGTTAATAATGACACTGGCAATCAGGGTGTTTGCAGACTTTCAATCAGGGGGCAAATATGGATAAGGGACAGCCCATAAACTGGTGGTGGCTTATTGATTATTCAATTAATCTTCATTTTTTATTGTTAATGTTTTTTTTTAATGACCAGTCTTGCTACTCTGCATCTTCCCAGTCTACAACAGAAAATGTTATCTGCTTGTGGGGGTTACATAGTGGTTTTATTCTTACACCTGTTCATCTCCAGTTCTGCCTCTCCAATGGTTGCAGTGGCTGCCCTTTAATGCTACACTTTCCTTCATGTGCATCCAGCTCCTGTTATATAAATTACATCCATGTATTGATTTCCTTTAAAGGCATTTTTATTGCATGAAAGCTTACAAATGAAAAGACTTTACAGTTGAAGAGAAATGTAGGTTTGCCAATATCTGGTATGTTGGATGGCCTACACTTGCGCCATTTCTGTTTCAGTGCAGGTGCTTATATCCGCGCAGCAAAGAGAGGCGCACAAACTGGCAGAGGAGCTAGAAAAAGGGAGGTAGAAGCGAACGCTCCTTACTAGAGCAATAAATCCAGTTGTTTTCCTGAGACTGCTTATGTTAAAAAGACAGCTTTAGGCGGGGTTGTCGAAAAGCTTTAAAAAATTGTGTGTGTAGAGACATATATTCACATATCCACATACAAAAGCAGATGTGAAGCTGGAATGTGATATAGCATAGTGTTACTAAATAAATCACATTATTGATTTAAGTAATGGTCTTTCAATATTTGGAAGCTATACTTGGATATAAAAATACATTTAAAAAAAATCCCTTAGGGCTCCTACACACGGGCGTTTTTGACCTGCGCTCCCCTGCGTTGCGTTTGGCTGCGTTCAGCCACAGGGGAGCGCAGGTCTAGACGCATCTCATTTTGTTCAATGAGGTTGTACCCCCGAGACGCGTGTAAGCGCCGAACGCAGATTCAGACGCAACATGCTGCATTTTTCCTGCGTTCGGCTCTCACATGCGTTCGTGTGAGTACAGCCCCATTGAAAATAATTGAGTGCGTCTATACCTGCGCTCCCCTGCGTTTGAACGCAGCAAAACGCAACGCAGGGGAGCGCAGGTAAAAACGCCCGTGTGTAGGAGCCCTTAAGGGTAAGGTCAGACAGGAAGATTCAGGGAGATTCGTCGCCTGGCGACTAATTGCCGGGAGACTTATCTCCTCAAACCACTTCCCCCTGCCTTCCAGCTGCTTAATGAATAATTGTCTGCGCCTATTCACACGCGATGCTGTGCTTTCCCGAAATCGCTCGAAATTGCCTATGGAGGCAACTTAAAAAAAATGCAGCGCTGCATGTGAATAGGCACAGGCGATTATTCATTAATCAGCTGGAAGGCAGGGGGAAGCGGTACGGGGAGATTAGTCACCCCAAAGAAGAGGCGATTAGTGGCCAGGCCACAAATCTCCCCAATTCTTCCTGTCTGGCCTAACCCTAAGGCTAAGGCCAGACGGGGAGTTTTCGGGGAGATTAGTTGCCTCAAAGACGTGGCGTTTTGTCGCCAGGCAACTAATCTCCACGAATCTGCTCGTCTGGATGAGCCCTAAAGGTAAAGGGTCCATAATCTGGAATGATTAGGTCACCATACCTTTGGTCTGCTAATAAGCATTTAAGCAGTAAAGAGACCCAATTGATTTGGGTTAATTTTTTTGCCACCAATACAGATTTATGCAGCTTAGTTACCATCAAGTATAATGTACTGTCATATAAAAAAAAAAAAATTTTTTTTTTTTTTTAAAAGAATGATTTGAATAAAATGGATCCTGTAGAGCTTGCTCTTGCTGGTTATTGGGTTTCCACATAAGAGATCTCATACCAGAACTGCCAAGTAAAGAATTTATCTTCAATAACAAGTTTTACAAAACCGGACCATTACAATTTAAATATGCAGTATATTTATGATTTATTAAAAGTATACATTTCCAAAGAACTACTGAGGCGTGAACACCTGCACGTATGCATTAAGCAGGGATACATGTTCACATTGCTGCCTAATCCCACCATCACTTTCTCAGTTGTCCCAATTCAAATGGTATCTTGGAATATCACAAGAATCTATATTCTAGGACAAATTCTAATTATATATTAAAGGGCCTCATACAACAACAAAAAATGCACGTAGCAAACAAAATTCTGCTTTTGTTTTGTCATTTACCCATCATTTATAAAAAACATCATACTTTCTGACTCACCTCTGCTAAGAGACTTTCCAACCGTGAAACATGCTGGCTTGTAGACAGACTTTTCTCCCGGAATTCTTCCTGAAGTACAATCACCTGCTGAGACAGTTGCCTCTCCATCTCTGTAGCCTATACACAAAATAAAAAAAAGCATAATAAACCCAAGCAAGTTATTAAACAAGGGATCATGGGAAAGGATTATCAGAAGTGTATCATGTTTGGGGCTGCAGACTCACTGAAGAAACTCAGTTGGTGCAAAGAAACCATAGTAGTAGCTGTTTTAGGATGAATGGTATCTTTAAATTGATGTAGAAATATGTGGACATGGTTAAGCTGAGAAAGTGTGGATTTAAGATGGGAAAGAAACTGAGCAGGGAGAAAGGAGTAGCAGAAAAGTGAGTCTCCTGCTGAAAGAAAACAAACAGGAAGTGGAAGAGCTATTGGACTAGACTTTGCATTGCCAGCAAACAAAGATTTGTTGAGGAGAATGATTTCAATATTTCTGTGGAGGCCTTGAGTTATTAGCTCACAGTAAAAGTACAGTGATTATAAGCACCCGGACAAGGTTTCAATATCAAATAAACCTTAATTTTTGCATCGCAAACTTGATACTACATTCCTTGGAGAGCGGTCATTTGCTACTTTGTTTATTTAAAAACTGAATTTAATAAACAAACAAATCACAGTGATCTTCCTCATGGAAAACAAAACAAAACAAAACATGGCAATAGCAATACTAGTGCCGATAAAAAGAAACAAACCTAATGACGCCTAATCTGTTGACACTAAGAGGGATCCCAAATTGTTAAAGGAACAGTAACACCAAAAAATGAAAGTGTTTTAAATGAGAATATATTGTACTATGCACTGGTAAACCTGACAAATTCCATTGTATACTACAGGGTTTCTGTTATCTGCAATGTACCCTGTGCCTTTTTTTCTTTTTTCAGCTTTAATTGGCTGCCCCCATGGCTACACATCAGCTTATTTATACAAATTATAGTAGAGTTTTCTGAAGCAAATACACCAGTTGCACCAGTACAGTACAGCACTACATTATATTTTCATTACTTTCAAACACTTAATTTTTTTTTTTGGTGTTCCTTTAAAGGAACAGTTCAGGGTAAAATTAAAAACTGGGTAAATAGATAGGCTGTGCAAAATAAAAAATGTTTCTAATATAGTTAGTCAGGGAAAAATGCAAACTATAAAAGTTGGAGTGACTGGATGTCCAATATAATAGATAGAATCCAACTTCCTGCTTTTCAGCTCCCTAACTCTGAGTTAGTCAGTGACTTGAAGGGGGGCCACATGGGACATAACTGTTCAGTGAGTTTGCAATTGATCTTCAGCATTCAGCTCACATTCAAAAGCAACAGTTATGACCCATGTGGCCCTCCCTCAAGTCACTGATTGGTTACTGCCTGGTAACCAGGGTAACCACTCAGTGTAAACCAAGAGAGCTGAAAAGCAAGAAGTAGTGTTCTGTTCTTTTAGGTTAGGCTTACAGTTATGCCAGCCTTTATACATTACATTTTTGCCTGACTAACTATATTTAAAACATGTTTTATTTTGCACAGCCTATCTATTTACCCAGTTTTTACTTTTATACTGAACAATTCCTTTAAATTTTACACTAGCATAACTTGCTATATTCAGTTTTCCAGAGTGTTAAGACTAAATAAGGAGTTATTTCCTTGATACAAAAATGTAGCAGATGCTGTGGCTGATATATCATTTATGGCAGATCCTACCTGAAGCGGTTAATTTGCCGCCACTCCTTGCAGCACTCGTGTAACTGAAACGTGTAACATAATTACGTATGCACTGAAGGAGAACCCTGGGTGAAAGCCGATAATGAATTCTATTACAAAAAGGAATGCTCCAAAATCTTATAACAGCATCAGGAAACAACTATCATACAATACATTACAAAGATCCTCATTTAGATATTTACAAGAAAGAAAAAAAACTGTAATGCAAAAAGGGAGTTAACTAGAAGAGGAGGCCACTGGAGAGGGTTGTTATAACATTGTTTCAGCACATGGGTGTCTGTGTAGGGTCCAATATTCCACGGATTGATTGTAGGAATGCAACCCCCCACCTTCTCTCAAAGAGCTGCTACAATGGTAACAGCTTTTATCCTCCCCCCCCCCTCTTGCAACAGCAAAGGCCCCACAATTGGGCACCTGCCTCTCCAAACTATTCAATAGTATTTAGCAGATCAGTGTATTGGAAAGGCACATACTGTACATGTAATGCTGCCTTTACTGCCTTTTAAACCAAAGAAATGACCTCCATGGCATTCCTGTGTGTCAAAATTAATTTCTTTAAGTAGCTCTAAGCCCTTGGTCAGTAAGTGCATTCATTAATCCTCATTAACAATGGAGGCTTTGTGGCAATCAAGGTGAGAACATTCAAGGAAAATCCAGTCTCTTTCAAGCCAGTTTGTAAAAGGTTGCATTATTTCACCTAGAACACTCTAGGCACTGTATATAATTTACGATAATACAGGTATGGGATCGGTTATCCAGAAACCTTAGAATTACGGAAAGGCAGTCTCTCATTGACTCCATTTTATCCTATTTCTCTGTAATATTAAAACTGTACCGTGTATTTGATCCAAACGAAGATATGATGAATCCTTATTGGAAGCAAAACCAGTCTAGTGGGTTAATGGAATGTTTTCATGATTTACTAGTAGACCTAAGGTATGAAGATCCAAATTACAGAAAGATCAGTTATCCTGAAAACACCAGGTCCCAAGCATTCTGGATAACAGGTCCCATGCCTGTATTTGTATACTCTTGTTTAAAACAGCTCTGTCAATAGAAGGCACATTAATTGAGGGCGGTCAGCAACTTTTCTGCAATATACATGCAACGTATAACCCACTGCCTGGTTCTCATGGCACAAGAACCCAAATTCCTACAGATATTAGAAAGAAGATCTCTGCATTCCAGGCTCTACAGCAGATAATGCTTATTGCAGTCAAAACTTTGAAGCTCTCATCTATGGACTTCAAATTGTTAACTAGAATAAACAGTAAGCACGGCAACATTGCTGTGGCACAAATAAAAACCCACAGATTTCTGGTTAGATTGATTCCAACAGGATTCCGTGCCAAGCAATCTTTATCAGTCCCTTTGTATGAAAGTGCTACAAACCACCATCACATGTAATTTGTGGGCAGGCCACTGGGCCCAGTGACTTCCTATTATTAGCAACTTTTCAATTGGTCTTCTCTAAATTAAGAGATGAACTGCCTTTTTTAAGTCATTGTCACATAGGATATTTTAAACACCGTCTGCTACAGCATCCCTATTGGTTCATCCAGAAACTCCCTACTGGGTCATCCACAACACGACTTCCTTATTCTAAGGGGCAAATTTACAAAATTCACGTGAAATGATCGAAGTTCAATCGTACTAATTTTTCATGAAATTGGATATGCAAATCTGGCGAAGTAGGCAGTCAATTAACTTTAAAATTTTGATTTCTTCGATCATCGAATGATCGAATATCCGATCTATTCGATATTCGATGATCGAAGAGATCATCGAATATTGAATAGATCGGATATTCGATCATTCGATGATCGAAGAAATCAAAATTTTAAAGTTAATTGACTGCCTACTTCGCCAGATTGAACCTACCGAATTGCAATAGAAGCCTTTGGGAAGCTCCCCACAGGCTTCTGAGGATAGGTCCTGCTCGAATTCCATTTGTAAGATCGGAGCGTTTGATCGAGCGTCCTAAAAATCGTACGATTCGAATGATGGAAATGTCACGATTTCATTGAGAAATCATATAGCGAGCAAAAGGATAGCCTAAAACAATTCGATAAGCATTTGATGGTCAAATGCTTATCGAATTTCGAATTTGTTTGAGCTAATTTTGGGGAATAATAATAAATTTGCCCCTTAGGCTAAGTCCAGACGGGGAGATTCGGGGGCGATCCGTCACCTGGCGACTTTTCGCAGCGACAGATCGCCCCCGAATCTCCCCGTCTGGACTAGCCCTTAGTGTGTATTAAACAGACTACTGATGGTTTACAATAGAGAAAAGGCAATAGTTTTTTCCAAATTTCCAAAGTTTAATTTTTTACTAGCAAGTGGAACAGCTTAGAATGGTTAGCACATGGAAGGAAGTATCGCTACTAAATGTATGTCTGATACCAATATATTTTAGGCACCCCAAAACAGGTTGTTACATTGTTGTATCTACAACAGCTATGTGGCAGGCCGTCATGCATAATGCTTACAGGTTAAAAATCATGTGGTGTTGCAGAAAATTAATGGTCCCATTAAGTGATAATGATTGAGGCATAAAAAAAAGACAATAAAGTGGGGGCTGCATCATAAACGGCTGCAAATTCCTTGACCCTTGAAACTCTGCTCTGTGAGCAAAATCTGTTATAGAGACAGAGGATTAAGCGAGTGCATCCATCACTCACTACTCAGTATTTCGCCAACCGATATCCACCGATTGGCTAGCTGCTCAGTACATTCTCTGTTCAGTGAAAAGCCATACTGCACAATAGTAAGTGATGGCCACAGCTTCAGAACAACTCATTCTACTCTGTAATATAGAAAAAGGTAGACTTTAGAGATTAACTGCATTGCAACTTCAAAAGCAGCCCTTGCTATGAACATGTTCTTCTTCAGTTTAAAGCATACTGTATCTTATATATTTATATAAAGTACCCCCTCTTGTAAATTATAAGGATATTTATAAGTTACCGAGGAGTTTCATGACCATATAAAAACACGAGGCCGAAGGCCGAGTGTTTTTATACAGGTCATGCAACTCCGAGGTAACTTCGAATATCCTCATATTTTGCAATTGGGGGTACTTTATTTATTATAATACACAAGTTTCAGTGAGTCATGTGACAGTAATGACATCAGAACTCACCGTTTATAACTGATGACATCAGAACTCACCGTTTATAAGGATATAATTTACAAGATTCGTGCCCGAATTAAATGCCGGTGACCAGATTTAGACACCGACGACCACATTTTGACGCCGACCCCTCTGACCCCCCCCTGCTGAGCCCCCCCGGACATTTCACACAAACTGTAGATTATAATGCATAAAGTACCTCCTACTGAAATTTATAAAGATATCAGAAGTCACCTCGTTATGAGTTATGTGACCTTGGTCTACCTTACATCTGCTAGAACATCATGTAAACATTAAATAAACCCAACAGGACTGTTTTGCCTCCAATAAGGATTAATTATATCTTAGATGGAATAAAGTACAGTCATAGGATCAGTTATCCAGAAAGGTCATCTCCCATAGTCTCCACTGCAATCAAATAAATCAAATTTTTAAAAAGGATATCCTTTCTCTCAGTAAAAAATAAAACAGTAGCTTGTACTTGATCAAAACTAAGGTATAATGAATCCTTATTGGAACCAAAACCAGCCTATTGGGTTTATTTAATGTTTTACATGATTTTATAGAAGAAAAGGTAAAAATTCCCAAATTAGAGAAAGACCATTATGCGGAAACCCGAGGTCCTGTTTTTGGATAAAATGGAGTCTATGGGAGGTGGCCTTTCCCTAATTCAGAGCTTTCTAAATAACAGGTTTCCAAAAAACAGCTCCCATACCTGTACATTCTTACTCAAAGTCTGGTTTTATTTGTACTCTATAGAATGCTTTAATGTTTGCTTATGGTCAGGGACAGGCTAATTACCAAAGAGCTCATAAAAATCAGCCTATAATGACAGCAATGTTTGCTCTCCAGTCTTTAAAGCGGTATTTGGCCATCTAAAGGGCTCTCACGCAATTGAGTTTTGTAATGATTTTCACATATATTTGTCCAGCAGTTTACAGAGTCTTATCTACAGAGAATGGCCAAAACCTTTAAATTTCAGCTAAAAGCAGAAGAAGCTTTGCTCACTCTGGGATTGTCACGCCCAGGCAAAACATATACAGGTATGGGATCTGCTATCCAGAATGCTCGTGACCTGGGGTTCCTGGACCGTTCCGTAATTTAAATCTTTATACCTTCTACCACAGTCTACTAGAAAATCATTTAAACATAAAATAAACCCAATACCAATACTATAGGCCAGTTTTGCTTCCAATAATGATTAATTATATCTTAGTTTGGCTCAAGTACAAGGTACTGTTTTATTATTACAGAGAAAAGGGAAATAATTTTAAAAAAATTTGGATTATTTGATAAAATGGAGTCTCTGGGAGACGGCCTTTCCGTAATTCAGAGCTTTTTGGATAATGGGTTTCCGGATAAACGACTCCACACCTGTATATGGATTACTTCTTAGCCAAACAGAAACAGATCCTCAGCTTTCAACAGACTGCACAAAATGCACCTTCACACTATGCATTTTATTGACCACCTATATGTTTGCATGAGATGGGACTGGATGAATGATAAAGGACTATTTTATACTAAATAATTAGTGCCTTAAACAGTTAAACAATTACAAGTAAACAAAGCAAAAACGAAAGGCACGCCAGAACTACTTGGCAAAGTCAAGCCTGAATCCTCTTAGCTCATTGGCTGCTTTTCAGATTTAGGGTAGCTTTATTCTTCAGTCTATATATAGACTGGCTCTTGACTTGATACCGATAGTCTTATAGAAATTGATCAGTGACAAGATGAAATAAAATTAGTTTATATCTTATAAGAAATATTTTTTTTTTAAAATAATTTCATAATGTCTCATTGTAAACACAGTATATGTAATACGCCTTTGTTTTATTGTAGTCAGCTAAATGCCACAGCCCAGTCTAATTTGCAGTAGTTAGTAGCAGTATTTTACATTCTGTTGGGCATCTCTTGAGTAGAATTTACTGTTTCATTGCGAGGCAACTTACAAATTCCCCCCATTAATTTAAGGATTATTTGCAAAGCTGAACTATGTGTGCAACATGCAAAATAAAGCTGCAATCTGCCTTTTTTGCACGTTAAAAAAAACCTGCTCCCAAAGGCCATTCCAGTTAGTAGTGCAGTTACCTGCAGTTCCCCAAGAATTCTGTGCTTCAGCACCCTAATTTTTGGTTTTGTATCTTAAAGACAATCTCTTTAGTGCTCAGGATTGCATCAGTGACTCTTACAGGAGAATTGCTACCTGCAGTTTACTTTCAGCTGGCAAATGCATATTTGATTGTTATATGGGAACAATGCAGGCCAGTTCCAGGGATGTGGTATTTATGAACATCATATCTTAATTGTGCAAAAGAAAAAAAACAAAACATGGCTTTATGGAGATTATTCAACATTCACTCTTATCCATATGCCAGTAAAGCTAGAATGTTTATGTGCACACATCTACTGTCAAGGATCAGTTTCCTAAAGGGCCACATAAACTGCCTGTATGTTATCAGAGAGTGGGAGAAACTGGAGCATCTGAGGGAAAGCAACAGACAGACTACAGTTGTATCAGAATCTCAAGTACAGGCAAAGCAGATTCAAGGCTGAGGTATCTGGGCCCACTGGAACCCCACTTTGCCCCCCCCCACCCCTACTGCTGCCAAAGCCCACCCCATTGAAAACCCTGCTGCCAAAG
>CM044431.1:164622519-164671664 GCA_024363595.1 Xenopus borealis | reverse complement strand
AAAACCTACCGTCAAAACCCACCCCATCGAAAACCTGCTGCCAAAACCCACTGCCATCGAGAACCTACTTTCAAAACCCACCCCCATCGAAAACCTGCTGCCAAAACCCACCATCGAGAACCTGCTGCCAAAACCCACCACCATCGAGAACCTGCTACAAAAACCACCGCCATCGAGAACCTGCTGCCAAAACCCACCACCATCGAAAACCTGCTGTCAAAGCCCACTGCCACCGAAAACCTGCTGCCAAAGCCTACAGTCATCGAAAACCTGCTGCCAAAGCCCACCGCCATCAAAAGCCTGCTGCCAAAGCCCAACCCCATTGAAAACCTGCTGTGAAAGCCCCCACCCGGTCGCAAATCACCGTCAAGGCTTCATGAACCTCCATCATGAAACCATGCCTCTGTGCAGAGTACCTCCGGCCGCACTGGCACCCTCTCATAGAAAACTCCCTACAGAACTTGCTCTGGAGCCTACTAGAAATGTCCCACTAGGATTTATCCTGGTGTCCTAGTGGCCCGGTGACCCTGAGGTCAAGAAGGAGTCGTCAGACCAGAATTTCAGCCCTAACAGATAACCCTCAAACTGCAGAGGGATTTGGAAGATTTCAGTCATAAGAAAAGTTGACCAAATATGCTGTTTTTAGACTAATTGTGTGGTCACCCCTTGCAACCACTTAAAAAAAGTTTCACCTGTCGTTAACAAAAGACAGATTATTAATGATAAGGAGAACATCTGACTGTAGAGACTACACTGGACACTACACAGTTACAGGAAGGTGCTGGAAATCTTTCTCACAATGCAGAAAGTTACAGACATTCATACAATTTATTTGGTGCTGATCATGGAATTGATGAGACCTCTTGCCAAACTGTATAGTTCTTCACAATAGCTTGCTTTTGTTTCTTTAACAGTCAGGAGGAAAATAAAAATGTGATAAAAGGGTTGAGACTGAACAAACTTTTATATCCCCCAACAAAATAACCTTGCTCTGTAATCTGACAGAGAAAGAGAACAAATTATACTTACTTTAATGACAGTTATAGCATTGTACTTGGATATTGTGGGCTGATCCCTGGGTAGAAAATATCTCTAAGAAATTAATAGTTAGTGGGGATCAATTGATATCCGCACAATTATTTTTCAGGACTAGACGTTCCTGTTCCAGCAGTAAAGTCAAAGAAAATGTATAACTCATATGTGGGTATTTACTTCCAGGGGATTAATGACTGAAAGGGTGTTTACTGGAGCATTATGCAAGAGCTGTGCCGTGTGATACACATTCTTTAGCAGAGTAAGCAGGAAACAGTACGGAATGTTTTGACTAGAACTGCTTCACCATCAAACCCACAAAAGTTGAATAAAACAGAAGACTACCAGTAGAAAGAATTCAGAAATTATCTCTAATCAATGTACTACAAATTAATTAATGAAAGCAATACGTAGCATACAGGCCTATGGAATTGTATTTAAGTGGGACCTGAACAGAACTATGTATTTTAGTGTGAAATGCCTAAACTGTATTACACAATCATCCTGTGTGAGGCCAGCTTCAGGTCTTATGGGACATGTCTGAACCCAAAACAGAGGGGAAACAGAAGAGAAATTTTAACTTGAAGGAATCCTCACAGTAGTAAAGCTCAAGTGCAACATGTGTACTCACTCTACTAAGCTGTTCCAAGAGTCTTTGGTTTTGTTCCGACAGTTCTTGGACAGCAGATAATTTCTCCCGGTCGGCTTCTCTTACATTCACTTGCTGCTTCTCCAGTTCCTCTTGTAGCTGCTTCACATCACTCTCCAGTTCTGACACCCTTCCTTCCCACTCTCCCTCACGATTCTCCAGTTTACGCTTTAATTCGTGTTTCTCTTGTTCCAGATGCTGGGGAGAAAAAAAAAATAACAGACACGGATATATATATATATATATATATCTTAAGTCAGCAAAATCCCACCACTTAATTGGCTGCACTTGAATTCTGATTCACAGCTTGCGTGAACCATACTTTTTCATTTGTTCTCCATTTTCTTTTTGTTACGGTCTTTCGAAAATGTATGTTTTGATAATAACCTCTATAACAGTTAATATTTGATAAATTTCAGTGTTATCAGAAGAAACTAAAAGTGGATCACCTTTAAGTTAACTTTTAATATGTTATAGAATGGCTAATTCCAATCAACTGTCTTTCAATTTTTTATTTATAGTGTTTGAACTTTTTTCCTTCTTCTTCTTCTTTCCAGATTTAAATTGGGGGTTCAATTGGTTTCACTTTCTAGGGTAATTTGGAGCCTAGCAACAAAACTGCTGAAATTGCAAATGGGAGAGCTGTAAAATAAAAAGCTAAGAACTCCACAAATAATAAAACATTAAAAACAGTTGCAAATCTCAGAAAATCTATCTTTACAGGATACTTAAAGGTGAACAACCCCTTTGCTATCCCCCCAGCACCCACCTCTTCTTGACCAATAGCTCTCCTGGCCTGTTTTTTTTGTTGTTTTTTTTTATACTCACATACAGCTCATCCTACTCTGGTAAATTCATACACAGGTGGAGAGATTGCCGGTTGATCACCAAAAGGGTTGGGTTACTTAATCTCGTACAATGTGAAAGTAGCGCACTCACCCATAACTCCCTCAAATAAAGAAAGCCTGGTGCCCAGTGTAAGAGGTAGCGGCCACCCTCTGTGTACAGAGCCAAAAAGGAATACACTGGCACTTCAAGGCTGGTGATTGGCAGATTAGTACTAATAAATGGCAAGGGGGATCCCTGCCATTCACCAGCCTTGAAGTGCCAGTGTATTCCTTTTTGAAACTGTAAAAACTGCAATATGCCCAGCATAAAGTACTGCCACTATAGAGAAGACTTTATGGATATGGTATTTAAAAGTGATATGAGTTGGGTGTATACATGCATTTTTGTTACTCTTCGTTAATTCAGTAGCCATATGGGATGACTAAATGATGGATAAGCGTGTAGAGCCTATTTTTATGACCAGGGATTTGAAATGCATGATTGAATTAAAAAAAAAAAAAAAGAATCATTCTTATGTTCCCAGGCTGCTTACTCATTCATTCCTTGCAAAAACTCAATAGCAAACATTGATTTCTGGTAATTAAATATAGGCAGCCACTGTACATACCAGAAACTGACTACACATTGAATAACAGTTTACCTAACATAATCTCCACTCTTGCATCTAGTATATATTGTATTTTACAGGAGTTTGATCTCCATAAAACTTTTAATATCATTAAAAAAAAAAATCTATAACTGGTAATTTGAGTAAGACAGACAGGAGGATACTTTAGTATGATCAATTCTCAGGCCTGACCTGGCCTTAGAAATCAGGGTAGTAGCTTGAATCAGATTAAAAGTGATTGTATTTACTCACGTGATACTCTCTCAACGAGCACCACAGAGAACTTCCTGCATCTTCTTTCTTTGCATGGCTGTGCATTAGCAGTAGAGTGAAAAACCAAACTCAAATGCATCTGAGCTGGGAAATTTGAAGAAAGAAGAGACAGAAGAAGAGGTTCACTCCGTAGCACTGGCTAGAAGAACCCAGGGCTGGTGCAGTTTTCTGCTGATAGGAGCAACGGGTCAGGGTTTCAGGTGATTAAATACAATCACTTGGGGGTGCCTAGATTCTGGCAACCCCAAGTTAAAAAGACTTTCCTTTAACAGGATATAAAATGAATGAAAAAAAACTGCCCTTGACAAATACAATGGTATAGTCACAAAATTTTAGCTGGAGGCTTAGAACATAAACACAACTACTGAATTAAAACACACAATAGAAACAATAGCAATGGCATATGCCCTAATATTGAATATGGGTTAACTTTTTTTTCTTATTTTAAGTAAGTTTCCTTTTATATGAGCCATGTATTCAGCAGGTCAGGCAGCACATGGCATTTTCAATGTTATTTATATTTAATTAGGGATTGAATTGGTGATATTTGGATGATTTTGATTCCCCTAACTATAGGATAATTGTATGGGAATTTTGGTAATTAAGGTCAAGCGGTAGTTTTTTAAATAGTTTTTAAAGGGATACTGTCATGGGAAATCATGTCTTTTTCAAAGTACACCAATTAATAGAGCTGCTCCAGTAGACTTCTGCACTGATATCCATTTCTCAAAAGAGCAAACAGATTTTTTTTATATTCAGTTTTGAAACATGACATGGGGCTTGACATTTTGTATGTTGTCAATTTCCCAGCTGTCCTTGGTTATGTGACTTGTGCCAGCACTTTAGGAGGGAACTGCTTTCTGGCAGGCTGTTGTTTTTCCTTCTCAATGTAACTGAAGGATTCACAGTGGGATATGGGTTTTTACTATTGTGTTCTGTTCTTAGATCTACCAGGCAGCTGTTATCTTGAGTTAGGGAGCTGTTAACTAGTTACCTTCCCATTGTTCTGTTGTTCGGCTGCTGGGGGGGGGTTGATATAACGCCAACTTGCAGTACAGCAGTAAATGGAAGTTTATCAGAGCACAAGTCACATGACCTAGGGCAGCTGGGAAATTGACAGTATGTCCAGCCCCATGTCAGATTTCAAAATGAAATATAAAAAAAATCTGTTTGCTCTTTTAAGAAATTGATTTCAGTGCAGAATTCTACTGGACCAGCACTATTAACTTTTGGGCAAAAAAAATTCCCATTACAGTGTGCCTTTAATTATTTGCCTTTTTCTTCTGACTATTTCCAGCTTCAAACAATTGTCATGTAGAATGTTAATCCTGGAATTTTGGTCAATACTCGTGTGCACCTCTGCCTTGGGTGCAGGGACAGGAATCAGGTATAGTACAAGAATTTGGCACTTCACAACAGTTTTACTGCTAAACAGTGCTTTTATTGCCAAGCAACATGTTTTGAGCGTGTCACAAGCTTGAAACATGTTGTATGGCAATAAAAGCACTGTTTAGCATTAGTTCATCTGGTGAAGGTTTTGATGGTTTCAGTCCTATCCCTGCATTTTTGAAACTGCACAGTGCAGTCCCAATTATGATGTGGTTTAGCTCTAACACAAATAATTACTTGCATCTAGGAAGGGGTTATCTAAAACAAAACAGCCAAATCCTTATTTTTGTTCAAGAAGAGCCAGTGATTTTCCTGTGTTGCATTGTATATCTGGTCAGAGCCAGGAAGGCAATCTAGCATTTATGACAACTGCCAGAGGAGCCTTTTGAGGTTGAACAGCAGCCCATCTATGCAACTAACAGTCTAGCAATATTCAAGACATAAAACTCTTCCAACATTCTCACCCTTCCCAATACTGGAGACCCATGGCAAACAATCAGCTGTAAATGCGCCTTAAAGAGAATATCTGCTACTAGTTCCCCACATGCAATATACAGTATAACTGCATGCATGAATCTGTTAGCAAATAAGAGACATCACGATGGCCTAAGGCAAACTGCACACTTGTTAAGAAGAAATGTCTTGATGGTGGCAGAGATTGGAGAGAAAATGACAATTTATTTGAGCCATTGGTCATCTTTTATTTGTGCCCAACAGTTAAGTGGACACTGGATTAACCTTGTATTTACAGGTCTGAGAAATAACTGTATGTATGTAGTTTCTGGTCTTGCTGGGTCTAACTAGGAGATGTTATGTTTATTAGCACTGTATTATACTGAAATGCATGTACTGAGGTGTAACTATGGGGGGCAAACAAGGAATCTGGAAATTAAATAAAATAAAAAAGGATGAAAATGTTATATTTTTTTAGTGTGACTGCAGAATGACATTCAGTGCTCACTATATGGTGCCCTGTATGGCTTTACAAGTTTAACACATGAAGATTAACCATACTGCAGACAGCTAAAGGCCAATGTTAGTTGATGCTTCAAACAAACAATGATTGTCCTTCCTTGCAATTGCCAGTGTTTTTTCTTTTAACTATCTGTTCAATTGGGCATGTAGAGGAGTAAATACTTCTGGGCTAAGGTATAGATGTTTATTTAATTGTATGGGCACCATAAGAACATACTATGACTTCTGAACCGCATACAGACTCTCTGGAGCCCATTGAGAACATGGCAATGACAAGGAGCAGCTTGTTTACTGCTGTGTCACAATGTCCTACTAATGTTAATGTCCTTACCTCCATCCTGTCAGTCATGTCCTTCTGCATCTCCTCATAGCGCCTGCTCATGTCCTGGTTTCTCTCCAGCAGAGCCTTCCCCAGCCGGGCTGCCAGCACCAGATCCTTCTCCTTCTGCCTTATGATGCACAGAAGTTCCGACTGTTCCCTGAGCTCCGGGCCCTCGCTTTCCTCAGATTCCCCCTCTCCTTCCTCAGATTCCCCCTCTCCTTCAGCCGCCAGAAACACCAGCTCCTCATCAAACTCGAGCTCCCCCCGCCCCAAACCTGCCCGTTCTCCCAGCTCCGAGGAGGTTGCAGGGCGGCTGCTGTCTGACAGGAAGCTAATGGGAAGCTCCATGGGGCGCTGTCCGGACTCGATGGTGCTGAAGCTGGGAGCCTCAGTCTGTGCTGCGTTCAAGCCCCAGGCCCCGAGCAGCCAGTGTGAGAGCTTACACAGCCAGCAGCAGAAACACCTCCGCTCAACCGCACTGCTTATAACATGACTTTACCGCCCCTACCAATGAAATCCGGCTGTAACATGTGCTGCTGCTTCGATCATATAATTGCAGCGCCTGCCACACAACCCCCCACCCCAGGTACGAGCAATGTGTAATGGAACACAACAGTTGGCTCAGGACTCGTACAATCCCGGTGAGCCGGCTAAAGGGCCTTACACTGGCTCAGTGCTTAAGTGGGGGATTAGCTGCTGCCCGACACCCACCACAAGTGCTACCACCTGCCCCCACACCCTCGGTGCCACGGAAGAACCCCAGGCTGGGTGTAAGGCGATCCAGTCTGGAAATGTGGCCACAGATCCCCCCATGTGTTGGACACACTCACCCCTCCCGAGTCCCGACGTGACGACCGGCTCTTTCAAACTGTCACAGCCCCACACCAACCCGCGACAACAGCCCTATGTTACACGCACAGACTGAACAACAGCCCCACAGCATCAATGTGCTCTGTACAGACACGAGCACACAGCCGCACTGCCGCTAAACCAACCACGCTAAAGCAGCCACCTCTATCTACCGGCTACAGCCGCGCACGTATTGGGCAAGCTCGGATCAATACCTGTCTCTAGCAGACCCCAGCTAAATCTCACACACCCCCAACCCCCTCCCCCCCTTTGAGTAATCTTAATAGGACTGGGTCCGTACCCGAGGGCCGTGGGCTACGCCGCTTTCTCCTCGCCCCTCAGCGCTTAGCGCCCCCTCACCCATCTCTGCAAGGACCCTAGGAATGCGTGCGCAGTGTCAGTGACGTCACAAACACCTGTCTCGTCGGCCTCCAGGATTGGACGGAATTGCTTGTACGATGAGGGTAGAAGATCATTATCCCACCCTCCATTCCAGGATCAAACCTCTAGCTTGCGGGGGGAAGAGAGAGATAGATAGAGACTGCTGCTTGGGATTTAAAAGGACACGTTGGGTAACTCAGATAAAACTGGTACAGCTGAAAAAGTATCACAAACATTTCTGATTTTCCAGTCATAATTTTAACACCTGCGCAGCACTCGTCCTGACTCTAGAACGATTTATATTTTTTACGAAATCTTTCACAGCTGTCATTTTTTTTATGTAAAATGCATTTCAGCACAATAAGCTGAATAGATAAAACCATTTCAACGTGTTATCCAATTACATCGAACAGGACAATTGTCATTTTCCTCTGCAGCAAGACTAGTGTTCATACTAATTCCACTTTGACAAAGGTCTCCACTGAAATGGTGACAAGGCTACAGACATTGCTGTGTGAGCAATTCCGTTCCAAGAATATCTTGGGAAGATACTGACCTTTAAGACAGATATTCACGGGTGGCAAACAGGCATTAACCCTAGCGATATCCAACTGGCCTTCAGGCAGCCTTTCTGGTGAGGGCAGCTTAATTCATGTTTTGGCAAATGCTTTTCTAAGATAGCTCTATTTCTGTGTATAAACCACATTAAAAGGATGCTGTTCTTAGATCTACCAGGCAGCTGTTATCTTGTGTTAGGGAGCTGTTATCCGGTTACCTTCCCATTGTTCTGTTGTTAGGCTGCTGGGTGGGGGAAAGGGAGGGGTTGATATCACTCCAACTTGCAGTAAAGAGTGATTGAAGTTTATCAGAGCACAAGTCACATGACCAAGGGCAGCTGGGAAATTGGCAATATAGTCCCATGTCAGATTTCAAAATGAAATATAAAAAAAAAAAATCAGTTTGCTCTTTTGAGAAATGGATTTCAATGCAGAATTCTGCTGGAGCAACACTATTAAAGGAACAGTAACACCAAAAAATTAAAGTGTTTTAAAGTAAAGGAAATATCATGTTGTGTTGCCCTGCACTGTTAAAACTGATCTGTTTGCTTCAGAAACACTACTATAGTTCATATAAACAAGCTGCTAAGTAGCAATGGCGGAATCTGAAAAACGGCTACATGGCAAAGGATAAGTAATGGATAACAGATAACATTATGTTCTACAGAGCTTATCTGCTCTGTAACTTGAGCCTTTTCTCCTTTGACTAGTTGCCCCCATGGCTACACAATAGCTTATTCATATAAACAATAATATTCATATAAATATAACAGAGCTTATCTGCTCTGTAACTTGAGCCTTTTCTCCTTTGACTAGTTTCCCCCATGGCTACACAACAGCTTATTCATATAAACAATATATGTTTAATGATATTCATATAAATATAGCAGAGCTTATCTGCTCGGTAACTTGAGCCTTTTCTCCTTTGACTAGTTGCCCCCATGGCTACACAACAGCTCATTTATATAAACAATAATATTCATATAAATATAACAGAGCTTATCTGCTCTGTAACTTGAGCCTTTTCTCCTTTGACTAGTTGCCCCCATGGCTACACAACAGCTTATTCATTCATTCTGAAGCAACCACTGTAGTTTCACCAGTGTAGGGCAACACTAAATTATATTTTTATTACTTTAAAACAATTTCATTTATTGATGTTACTGGTCCTTTAACTGATGCATTTTGAACAAAAAAAAAAAACATTTTTTCCCCATGACAGATACTGTCTTGTGAGTGTGGCACTGGCTCTCCAAGTGCTACAGCTGGGCCCCACTGGAAACTGTTTTCTCTGATAGAGCCCTGGCTCTGAATATGATCCTATCAAAATACCTAAATTATATAGATAATCACTGAATTAAATCTATGAATTTCCAGCTCAGCAAGAGAGGGGAGGATAGGATGAAACACTGAGCAAACATAAAGAAATATAGTTAAAAGACTCTTATAGGAACGTTGGATGGTTAATACCACTGGTAAAAAGGTCTCCGTGTAACTGATACATCATACACGTCCTTCTATAAGAAATATTAACACAGAACAAGCTTAAACTATGTATTCAAATACTCCAGATGGCGCAATAATAGTCATGATCGTCTGACGTAAACCGGAAACCGCGAGAAGCGTTTTTTGACATTTTTCTTGTGGGCAAGTCGTTCTACGGAAAACAATCATGTACGACGACTATTCTGTAGCTATGATGAAGCTACCATCCAAAAGGTGGCGGAGCTGCGTTTAGAAGGAGGGGAAGCAGGTCAATTGAGACTTACTGCGCGCTACAGAGATTTGGGCGTGAGGAGTTTCCGACATGTTTGCGGAAGTGAAGTCAGAGAACACGGTTTGTTTTTGAATTTAATGGCGGCAAGAAGAGTATAAGGTAAGGAATGGTACAGCGTTAATTTGTGTGACAACGATGGAAAAAGCATGGTTACTTCTTTCTGAAAGGCACTGTGCTTTTTTATTCGAGATTACGGTTTTACTGTCCCGAGTACAACAAGATCGGCACTTGTCGGACTTCTTCGTCTGTCAGACTCGGTGTTTAGACTGTAATGTCTGCGTCACTGTAAAGCTTGCTTTTTGCTGTCCCGTTTTGTGGCTGCTGTTGCATTTCTTTTATGTATCCGAGTCTTCCTGTACTAATGTTTATTTTTCTTGGTGGAGGGCAAGGTAGGCGCTAAAATGCCCTTGTTGTCCAGACGTCGGTAACCCAAAATAACCAGTCGTCACTTAATGTAAAGCAGCCTAATTTAAATTAGAGAATGCAAATAATGTAAAGAAAACATAATTTCAGGCAACTTTGCAGTATACATAATTAAAAAAATGATGCAGACTTTTTATGGTTTATGGCTTCTGACCGTTCCCTAAGCCTAGTCCCCTGTTGATCTGTCTGACTACTTTACTGAGCTGGCTGACCACTCTTGCTTTATGTCAGCAGCCAGCTGTTCTTAGCCTGCATCCTCCAAACCCCACAATTCCCTGCACACTTGATTTCATTAAGGAAAGGAACATCACAGTGCAATGCATTGTGGGTTATGTTATATTTTGTTATTTTAGTAACTTGTCAGTATTATTTTCGGACTTCTGTACAGTGTTATTGCAGTACTGCCACAGAAAAAGGAATGGTTCAAGGTTTTTAAATGTTTAACATGAAAAAACACAAGTGTAACCTCTTACCTTATCCACATAACATTGTGGTTGGTGGGCTTTTAGGTGTATCTAAATGGCCTTCAGTCTGAGCCTGTTGTTATTACAAGATCTTCCAGAAGGTCAACCCCACAGCGTTCCTTACCCCTTAGAGGGGTTGTTCACCTTCCAAACACTTTTTCGGTTGAGTTATCAGATTGTTCTCCAGAAATAAAGACTTTTTTTATTGCTTTCCATTTTTAAAAATTTTTATTTACAGTTTTTACACTTTGGACTTCAATGTTCCTATCTCTGGTGTTTGTCTCTCAGCTAAAAAATTCAGGCACAGGTTCTAACCTGTTACATTTAGTCATTTAGTTGATACATTTCTCAGGATACAATTCTCAGGACCTTCTCTGGACTATTTGCAACTATTATATCAACTCTAACAGCTGCCTGTAATGAAACACAGAGATTCTGCTCAGCAGGGACAAAGATAATAAATGTATCAATTTAGAACTGTTTAGCTGGTCGGCGACCCCCCCCCCCCCAACAGCTTTAGAAAGGTGAAAAATTAGAATTACGCTTCAACGTTAGAGGGATGGTCACATATAGAAAGTAATTGGAACAGGTCTTTATTTTTGGTGACCTATCTGAAACCAACTGAACTGAAAAACAACACATTTAAGGTAACCACACACAGCCCAATCTGCACATTGCCACATTGACTGGGCTGTGAGCCAAACAGATGCTTATTATACAATGGGTCCTACAATTGCATGGCAATTTTGCTACTGTTGCACTTGATGATGCCAAAGGCTCCAACAACCAGAACAGTATTAAGGAGGAGCTGTAGAGCTGCTGCTCCTCTTCCTTCCTTTCTCCATTCGATGTAAATTTTCTCCCGGTTCTGTATCTGTCTATATCTGTCTATATCTGTCTGAGGAGCCCTATGACAGGCCACAACTGAGCAGATGGTTGCGCAGCATGGTCAAATCCGAACATGTGTGGCTACCTTGAGTGTCAGATATTGGACATGGGAGTACTCGGGTATTGATTTGGAATTCTTTACTTGCTGTATAATCTAACCCGTGATAATCGCTACTGTGAGTAACCGTAAACAATGATGAACTGATCTTGGTACATTAAATATTTACATACATGTGGCAGTAGAAAGTGTTACAAATTGACATTGTTTGAATGTATACAGTTCAGGACTGAACAGTATACATTATATCTATAATATTATTGTTTTCTATGTTTACTAGTGTATGCATCAAACTTTTTTTATTAATGATGGGACTTATTTTGCCAAAAGTTTGCAGTAGTGGCATTTCAGATTCCTTTTTTTGGATTCTGTTTACTTTATTTAGTGCAATTTGGAGGTATACACAGGATGTCCCTTTCTGCCCAGCAGCTTTGTGGTCCGTGCATTGACATAGTAAGTGCCAATGCATGGAACCACTTGTAACCATTACCCGAATATGTGAAATATATGTTCTTGTCTTTTCAGAGATGCTGAAATTCAAGTTTGGAAGCCGCAGTGCTGCAGATGCTATTTCTCCTGACCCCATTACCAGCAGGGCAGCAAGGCTTAACAACTTTTTTCAGGTAGTTTTTCTTTTGGACATCTAGTTTTATTACCACATGCGGTTACAATATACTGACATAAATAGAGCCCTATGACCACTCTTGTGCAGTTTATTACTTTTAATACTTTTTTTATCTCTTCTAACTCCATGCTTTTCATAGCCCATTTTGGCCAGGCGCATAATTTGACTAATTTCCTCCACTGTCTATCTAATCCAGCTGCAATCCTGCGAAGAGTAGAAGCTTTCATACTGAAGTTGCTTTCGGTGTTTAAAAAGTGAATTACTGATGGGTTGCTATGGGTTACTGCTTAGGTGCAATTTTGCCCAGTGTTTATAAATGAGCCTTTCAATTTTCTCATTGGAGTGCTCTTTTTTTGGCTTAAAGCCCTCAATCTATTTTTGAGACAGCTGGAATTCAAGATCTGAAATAGAGTAGTTTGTACAGAATTTAACTACCACCAATTGCAATTTGAAAGAGAGAAACAAAACATGTTATCAGTATTGATGTTAAATTCTGTTTAAAGTCCATTGCAACCTTTCAAATTTGAGCTTTAGCAAGTGTGTATACACAGGCAGATATTGAGTAATACAGGTATCGGATCTGTTATCTGGAAACTTATCTAGAAAGTTCCAAAATATGGGAAGGCCATCTCCCATAGACTTAAAGGGCACCTGTTGGGGCAAAATTGTACCCCCAACCAAAGGTGCGGGCTGATAATTTTTTTTTTTTAAATACCCCTTGCCAGTGCTGCGAGCAGCCGTCTCCCCACAAGCGCACCTTTGGTTGGGGGTACAATTTTGCCCCAACAGGTGCCCTTTAATTTTAATCAAATAGTTCACATTATTAAAAATGATCTTTTTTCTCTGTAAGAACGGTACCTTGTTATTGATCCCATCTAAAGTATAATCGGTCGTAATTGAAGACAACACAATCCTACTAGGTTTAAATGATTTTTTAGTAGACTTAAAGTGATACTGACATAATTAATTTTAACATATGAATGCACATTAAATGTTACCTATAGGTCATGTTGATCATTTTTTGCTGAGAGGTTTGTTTTTTGTATATAATTGTTAGTTGAAGTTCCTAAGCCTGACTCTCTGACACTGACTGCCAACCTGGCTGTCCCATCTGAGCCTGTTAGTTTCTAATGCTAACGGACTCCTGCTGCACAAACATGGCAGCCCCCTCATACAGGAACATGGGGGATCAGACAGGTAATGTTAAAGCATCATGCAAATACTTTATGGCAAAGTTAGAAGTAGCTTTCAAAGCCAATATTCTAATAGATGTAAAAAAGAGTTTAATTTCGGGTGTCAGTATCTCTTTAAGGTATGGAGACCCAAATTACAGAAAGATTAATTATCCGGGAAACCCCAGGTCCCAAGCATTCTGGATAACAGTCCCATCTGTACAACTGATCTGGCCAAATTAAATACAACACACAAAAAGAGAAGGTATTAAGTGCTGTGCATGCCCTGGTCTCCTGTTTACTTGATAATTTATTATCTGTGCAAGTGCAGCATTCTGAATAACAGATCCAATCCTTAGGCTCAGCGTGTATATCACCAAAGTGCCACTACAGACTAATGTCCAATTGATGTTCATTAAAATATTGATCAACCAGAGAATATATTGAGGACCAGATGTGTATTAGGACTATGTGTCCATTTTCTATAGCTATATGTCAATTTAACATAATTATAAAGAGATTAAAGGAGTTCAGTTTACCTTAAAGATCATTTGTACAGTTACTCTAGCACTTTAGTACGTAAGCCTATAACACCATGTGCCTTAGATTCAGAGATCCTGCTGGGTCAGCATAAACATCTAAATAGTCACTAGATTTTTAACTGTGCTTCTCTTTGCATTTGTAGATGTTGAATCTATACATCTTTTCCATTTTCACCAAAAATATGCAGATATTACTGGTTAATCTTATTGTGTCTTACCAAAAAGCAGTAATCGACAGTGGCCTAAGAGTTGAGGAAAATTGAATTTGATAGAATTCTCCATGGAATTGTATAGGTTTTTTTCTTAAACTGTAGAGAGAAGTAATATAAATCTATACTAGAACTGTAAGAAAGGGCATGGTCCTAATGTTTTTGTAAGCCCTAACTGTGTTTTATGTATAGAACTAGAAAATTACTGGGCCCTACAGCAAATTGTTTTGCAGGCTCCCAAAATGTCTAGAGATGTTTTACAAGTATTTATTGAAATTGTATCTAATTTAGGGCCTCATGGAGCCCCTATACTTCCTGGATCCCCTGCAGCTGCAGGGTCTGTTTCTTCTGTTACACAACTGGACTGAACCATAATGAATCTTTAACTTCATAGTCTAAGAAGTCTACACCATTCTTCAACTTTGGGCAATACTCTGTGTTCTCCCCAGTAAAACCAAACTCCCAGCCTGGGTTAAAAAAGTACAGTAGTGGGGGGTAAAATGTCTTGTGCCTTAGTCTGCCCTTGCATACTGTAATATAGAACGTTTAACAGATGCCAGTAGGACTGTGTGCTTCTATGCCTATAGAAAGTTTTTTTTTAATTATGACGGGTAAGTCTGGGATGTTTTAATATAATGCTGGGCTGAGCGGCTGACGAAAAAAGCCAGAGGAGAATACTGAGCTGACACACATAAATCAGCAACCCCACTGATAGCTATCATCCTTGTCCTCCCCGAAGCAGCTGGGGCTGCTTAAGGCTAAGGCCAGACGGGGAGATTCGGGGGCATTTTGTCGCCTGGCGACTTGTAGCCCCCGAATCTCCCCGTCTGCCCTAGCCCTTATTTGCACTGTATATTAGTGTTAATCTCTACTAATGCTGATATGTCTATTTTTGTTTCAGGGAAAGTCATCATGCCAGTTTCCTTTTCAACAACAATTAAATGTCCTGAGTCGAGAAGGTCTTTTAGACTCGTTATTTGCTCTTTATGAAGAATGCTGCAATCCTTCATTGATGAAGATTAAACATGTATCTAACTTTGTAAAAAAGTGTAAGTCTGTATCCATTATAATTTTTGCCACTACCGTTGAAAGTAGAAGTTTTTTTTAATCTTTCAAATAACTGCCTTTATTAATTGTATTGTGTTTCACCTTAGCTATGTGGGTTCTACAATCTGCAGTCTGTTTATTTAGTAACATTCGGCGCAATTGTGTTTGTAGCATTAAAAAAAAAAAAAAATTCCATGTTTTGTTTTTATTTAATAGAAAATGCAATCAATTATGAGTGTCATGAAAACATTTTAGGCAACTTAAGCAATCATTTTTACATTTGGTTCAATACTGAAACCTCCACAAAAATTGGCAATATTGCAATATGACTATATCTGAATCCTGCACAATAATTTTGCTATATATCCGATTTCTCGATGAATTCGTACGATCAGATACCGATCGTTCGATTTCACGAAAAGATCGTGAAATTTCATTCGAGCGTCTGAAAAATTCGTACGATTCAAACGATCGAACTTCCCGATTGTACGAATGGTATTCGAGCAGGACTTAGCCTCAGCTTCCCATAGGCTTCTATTACAATTCGGTAGGTTCAATCTGTCGAAGTAGGCAGTCGAATGACTTTAAAATTTTAAATCCTTCGATCATCGAATTATTGAATATCAGATCATTCGATCTATTGGATATTCGATGGTCGAAGAGGCCAAATTTGCATATCCGATTTCACGAAAAAATCGTATGATTGGTATTCGATCGAATTCAATCGAACTTCGATCATTTCACGTGAATTTTGTAAATCGGCCTCTTAGAAATCCGTACAAAATCTAGTAAAAAAAAAAAAAAAAAAAGTTGAGCTTAAAATTTTTTCCCCCCCCTAAAAACTGAACTGCAGTTAAAAGGCTTCAAACCGTTGATTGCTATTTCCAATTTAAGAGTTAATTTAAATATTCTCTAGTTATATTGGCTATAATAATTCATGGAAAAAAAGATGCTGAAGAAGTCTTAAAACCTATAATATCTAGACACTTGTTCTCAAAATAATGTTAATTGTCAGTAATTGCATAACTTTTTGGATAGTAGCTGTTTTTTCTGATTGTTTAAATAGTACTTCTCCGTTGTATAGAAAGCCCTGAGTTACGGAAAGGTCGTCTCCAATAGACTCCATTATATCCAAATAATCCAAAGTTTTGAAAATAATTTCCTTTTACTCTGTGATAATAAAACCGAACCTTGTACTTGATCCCAACTAAGATATAATTAATCCTTGTTGGCAGGAAAACCAGCCTGTTGGGTTTATTTCATGCTTGCATGATTTTTAGTAGACTTAAGGCATAAAGATCCAAATTACTGAAAGATCCATTATCTGGAAAACCCCTGGTCCAGAGTATTCTGGATAACAAGACCCATACATTTATTGTACAAAGTGTAGTTTATTTTCTACAGTATAATATAACTCAAATTTGTATTGATTCTTTTCTAGACTCTGACACTGTTGCAGAGTTACGAGAGCTACAACCCAGTGTAAAAGACTTTGAGATCAAGAATGTTGTTGGACGTGGTCATTTTGCAGAGGTGCATGTAGTTAAGGAGAGAGTGACTGGAGACATCTTTGCTATGAAAGTGATGAAAAAGAAAGCACTCCTTGCACAAGATCAGGTATATAGAAAGCTATTTTGTGTACCTGACTCATGCTTAATTTTAAACAACTCTAGTGTAAATTAATTTGCATATTGGTAATAGTATATCTTTTCAAGCAACATCCTTTACTGGATGCCATAGAATAATCTGGTTCCTACTGTAAATCCTCATTTAAAGGCTTTCTTAAAGAGGCACTTCCAAATAAGTATATACTGAATATGTGTATAGTAGGGACGAGAGTTGCAAAAAAAAAAACTGCTTGTCTAAATCAAACAATGCAATAGATCTTGTAGAAGCTTGTATGAGAAGAAGAAAGCGAGAAGGAGGAAAAAAGCCACTGCACAAATTGCACATTCCCTGAGTCAAACAATATTTAGCCCATTCTTCTTTTCATACAAATACTATTAATGCACAGCAATTATTTGATTGAGCAGGTGTCTGTGCAAGGTATTTTAGTATGTAGTAATAGAACTTTAAAGGACAAGGAAAGTTAAACTAAAGAAGTAGGGTAGAAATGTTGTACATTATGTTTTGGTCTTTTATCCCAACCCCAGACAACCACAGCCCTTTAGCAGTAAAGATCTGTGTCTCCAAAGATGCCCCAGTAGCTCACCATCTTCTTTTCTGCTGATTCACTGCACATGCTTTGTGCTGCTGTCGGTTACTGAGCTTAAGGACCAATTCAAAATATACAGTACACATGGAATATAACTGTCACGGTATAAGGCCAACCTCATTTTCTGCTTGATAATTTATGACGACCCCTAAGTTTAGCTTCTCAACAGCTGCTCAGAGCCCACTGATCATGTGAGTGTTACAGACACTTTCCAAGATGGTGACCCCCCTGTGATAAGTTTGAAGTTCTGTATCATTGCTGCTATTGACAAGCTGAAACTTTAGGCTGGTGCAATAAGTTCAGTATATAAAGCATAGCATTTTTAGTCCTATTTATTTTTAGGGTTTCTTTGTCCATTAAGATAAGCGTGGAATGGAGCAGTTAATGAATTATTTGTAATTGTATTAAATTATTTAGGCTTTTTTAATGACCATTAAGCGTCAATTCACTATTTGTATTTAAAGGAACACTTATTCATTTTTTATCAATCTTTGTAAGGGCAAAATATCTTCTTTTTCTGCTGGGTGCAACCATTTTTTGTAGGTTTCTTTTTTTGAAGAAGAGAGAAATATATTAAGCCATCATAACAGTCCTTGGATTCCTCAATTGCATTATGCCTTCCAAGACAAAGAACATTTGTATTTGGTAAGTGACTTTTCCTAATTATGACTGAAGAAGCACAAGTGAAAACCACACAATATAGGAACAATATGAGGAAGTTCTGTTAACCTCTTCACTGCCATTCACCTTTGATCTCAATGTGTGATGTTGTGGTCTGTAGCAGACTACACAGCATGACATAGAACAAAAAGCCAGAGAAATGCAGAATCTTTCATATATATATATATATATATATATATATATATATATATATATATATATATATATATGAATGTTCCTCCAGAAAATGTTAAAACCTTTCTTTCTTTTTGCCTTTTCATAATTGAAGACTGCGAAAATCTCAAACACATCTTTTGTTTATTCTGATGATCAGATGGTCTCAATGATTAATTTCATTACTTGGTATCTCAACTGATTCCCATCTTAACTCATGAACATTCACATGCATTATACCACTGAACTTTCATACAGTACCTCCACTGATTCCTATCTTAACGTATATACAGTATGTATCATACCACTGAACCATCGTATACTCCAATTAAATTAATAATGTCTAATCTTTGCTTAGGATAAGTAGCACATTATCTGTTTTGGGACAATAGGGGGTGCCCCAGTTCTTCATAAATGTACAGTGATGCATGGACATCTAAATCTGATTACAGTTAAAACATGGACTAACTACATAACTTTTAGCTGGTTTAAAGCTTTATTGTTTATTTCTTGTTTTGCAGTATGAACTGAAGTTTTTACTTGTCTCCAGTTAATAAGAAGGTCTTAATATTGATAGGCTTTACTTTTTCCTTCTATTAATTTTAAAGCTATATTTGGTGATGCATTTGTTAGGGGAATAGTAGCTGCCTAAACTTGGGTGTTTATTTGTTTTGTATGCTTTATATCACTTGGTTTTAAATGTTTCATTATGTTTATAAATACGTTTATAAAATATAACCATGAGCACTGTGATTTTAGTATGCAGTGTTCACTTTATTACACAAGTATGAGGTTGGCACGGTGGTCAAGAGGATGACACTTCTTCTTTGCAATGTTGAGGTCCTGAGTCTGATTCTGATCCCAGAACTCTTTCAGAGAATTAATATGTTTGCCTCATTTCAGCTTGGGTTAACCTTAGATTGTAAGCTTCACAGAGAAGGGACTGATGAACTCTCTCTTTAGTGTGCACTGCAGAAATATGTTGCCACTATATTAATTAAGTTAATAAATACAAGGGAAAATAATTATATGTTACACTTTTGGACACTGTAGGCTTAATTTACAGCCAGTGTAGGTTCAACTATATGTGGCAGGTGAGCAGTTAATAGATCCAATAACTTAAATACAAGTGTAAACATAATTTCCCCATATTAATAACCACTGACTGACAGAATACTTTTTGTTGTTCTTATATTCATGATCATGCTGCATCTTGGTTTTTGTCTTAAAGGGGTGGTTCACCTTCAGGTTAACTTTTAGTATGTTATAGAATGACCAATTCTAAGCAACATTTCAATTGTTCATTATTTATTTTTTATAGTTTATGAATTATTTGTTACTTCTTCTCCTGACTCTTTCTAGCTTTCAAAAGGGGGTCACTGACACCCTCAAAAAACAAATCCTCTCTAAAGCTGCACATCTATTGTTATTGCTAATTTTATTATTCATATTTATTTCCTGACACTATCCTATTAATATTACATATTCTCATTTAAATCAATGCATGGTTGCTAGGGTAAATTGGACCTTAGCAACCAGATTAAAAAAGCTAAAATAACCAAAAAACCACAAATAATAAGAAATTAAAACCAATTACAAATTGTCTCAGAATATCACTCTCTACATCATACTAAAAGTCAACTCAAAGGTGAACAACCCCTTTAAGGTGGCCATACACGGGTTGATAAAAGCTGCCGACGGACAGTTGACGGTTTATCGGCCCTACGACGGGCTTCCTCGATTGATATCTGGCCGAAAGTCGGCCAGATGTCGATTGGGCAGGATTAAAAATCTGTCGGATAGCGGCCCACGATCGGATCAGTCCGATATCGCCCACCTCATGGTCGGAGAGAGATCCACCAAACAACATCGACATCGGCAAACGAGCCTTTACTTTTTAACCAATCTTCTGCAAATGTTTACATGATCTCTTGTTCTTTCTCAGAGTTCTAGCACAGCACTTAGAAACATAACACAATCCCTGTCATTTTCCTTATGCCATAATAGAAAAGTAAGGCCATAAGGCCTTCTCTGGTATACAATAAATCACCACATATTGTGTTTGAAACATTTTGGAATATGTGTCTGGTTTCATTCTTGTTTTGTAAATGCCCACTTTTAACTTTTTGCAGGCTATGCAATACCAGCCAGGAGGAGACTTGTTTGCACTCATGAATCGCTATGATGAACAGTTTGATGAAAACATGGCCCAGTTTTATCTAGCAGAATTAGTTCTTGCAATTCACAGTGTTCATCAAATGGGTTATGTTCATAGGTGAGTGAGATGAGACATTACACAGATGTTAAAACACTAACACAACTAATTTGATTTTCATGACTATCCAGCATTGTTACTTTACAATTAATGGGTAATCATAATTCTTTGTGATTTATGAAAAATATTGTTATACTCCTGAAATGTAAGAAATAACTAACTTGCAATAAAAAACAGACTAAACAAACAGACTGCTATTAAAGGAGAAGGAAAGTAATGTTTACTTGGGAGTGCATTTACTTGCCTGACACCCCAGGCCGGTGCTCCTATCAGGAGAAAACTGCACCAGCAGGGGTTATTCAAGCAAGCACAAGAGAACGAAATGGTTTTCTACAGCAGAAAAAATGGGTCAGTGGCAGAGGTCCCATGAACCATTTGAAGATGTTAATAGCCTTCATGATGTTCAAGGTTTTTTTGGAGGCTTTTGCCTGAAAACTAGTTTGAAGTCGCTGACTAGTTTTTTCCATTCTAGTTTTTTCTTTAATAGGAATCCATTAGAGACTAATCTATTCTAAGTAACTTTTTTAGCTGCGATTTATTGTTTTTTTTTTTTAGCTTTTAATGCTTTGCTTAAATTAACCTTGCTAATGAGTTTTAGAAAAAGCATGGTCTTGGTGCTACTGTTCCTTTTAGTTTTACATCAGCTGGAAAGTATGGGGAAGCCTAAGCCTTAAAGGAGAAGCAAACCCAAAAGTTAAAAAAACCCTACCCCACCCCCCCCCCAGTCTAAGTGTTACCCTGGGCAAATGCCCCTAACTTTTTACTTACCCCTTTGTGCAGATTCCGGCATCTGCGTTCATGGGCGTCCTCTTCAACTGCTTTGGTAATCTTCAGAATGAGAGCTGCGCTTCAGCAATTTTCGGGAGTTTCGGTGTGAAACAGAAAATAACTCCAGCTGTGCATGCGCTGCTACACCAGTCTCATTCCGAAGATTACCAAAAGAGAAGACGATGGCACCTGTGAATCTTCATGGAGGGTTAAGTAAAAAGTTAGGGGCATTTCCCCAAGGTAACATTTAGGCTGGGGGGAGGAGGGAGGGGGGTCAATGTAGGGTAGGGGATAGGTTTTTTTTTTAACTTTTGGGTTAAGTGAAGGTTAAGTGTTATGAATGTAGTTGAAGGCAAAACCAGATAAATGGTGTTTGGCAACAAGTTATTTTTTCTATTAGTTTTTACCTGGCCATTGTTCCAAGGGAGGTGCTTTTTATGGCTCCCAGGGGGCCAAGTGGGAAAAGGTGCTTGTAAAAGTACCACTATTTCTAGAATTATTTTGCTTGTGAGCCTGTACAAGTATGGAGATGAGGCATCATTTAGTGCCGCTGAACTACAGCTCTCCCATATTCTTCTACTACTAGCTTAAAACCATATTTTAACCTTCTGGAATATAATTTATATTTGATCCTCAATTTGAATTAAGGGGAAGCCCACATCTGGTATAATAAGGGCTGACTAGGAAAATTCAGGTGTACCACGGGAAGATTTCCATTGAATGGGTTATTATACCCCACATTTATTGTCTATTGCTCTATTCAACTTAGAACTTCAGTGTGCCAGCACATTCTTTAATTAGGTTTTGAAAAATTTCTGTATTATTTTATAACATTCTTTTAGATTCTAATTTTTGTTTTGTTTAAATGTTCTTTTGCAATATATTTACAGGGATATTAAACCTGAAAACATCCTTATCGACCGCACTGGACACATTAAGCTTGTTGACTTTGGATCAGCTGCAAAGCTTACAGCAAATAAGACCGTAAGAACATAGAACTTTCTTTTCATCCCAGAATTATTTTGCCAATATATCCCCAGGTTCCACCTAAGCTGAGTAAATAGTGCCTGTATTAAAAATATTTTACACTAAAGAAAAAACATTCTTAGCGTTTCTTGGGCAGAACAACCTCTGTATAAGCTACCATCTCCTAATGTTACCTGTGTGTCAGGTTTACAGATGAGAGGTTAACTATCCAAAGAGTTTAACAGTGGTTAAGTATTTTTAAATACCTTCAAATACCAACAATTGCTCTGAAAGTTTAATGCACTGTTAAGTGTAAAAATATCAGACTTCAAATATCATTTAATTAAAACAAAAGGCAGAATACGTTTTCAAAGCATGTTTATTTATTGCTCCAATATTTTAAAGAAGTGTAATTGCCACTGTTGAAAATAACTCTGCTTGTTAAAGGTGAATGCAAAGCTTCCTGTTGGCACTCCAGATTACATGGCTCCAGAAGTTCTCATGGTTATGAATGGAGATGGCAAATCAACGTATGGTCCCGAATGTGACTGGTGGTCTTTAGGCATTATTGCCTATGAAATGATGTATGGAAAATCACCCTTCACAGAAGGGACTTCAACAAAAACATTCAATAACATCATGAATTTTCAGGTACTTGTACATTTGTTTTCAGTGTGGCTTTTTGTATGCATCTTTTATGGCATATAATGTTTGTTTATTTGTGTGGTCCAGTATAGCTGCACTCTATTAAACAAGAATGTCAGTGCTTGTATTTGTAAATTTCTTTTTTTGGGTTATTAGAGTAAAAATATCAAATGTAGGGCAAACATAAAGGTAAGTAGCTGGTAGAAAACCTTAAAGGGCAAAAAAAGTCTTTATTATTGGAAGTTGCCATTTTTTTAGACATCCTTTCAATGATAATATAATTGCTTACCTCAAACTTTGTGCCAGTACTTCTGTTCCATCACCATCTCTTTCCTTTTATGCAATCCTTTCCTCTGCGCTGACATGCACATGTGTGGTGAAGCTAAAGACCTTTCTGTGATAAAATTGTGCATATGCACTTCATGAGGGTTGGAGCAAGGGATTCCTTGGACTAAACATAAGATGGTGGCACAGACTAGTTCCACTTAGACTAGTCCTATCAGACTGGTGCATTTTTCAGTCCCTATACTCTTAAGATGTATTTTTGTTGTCTGCATTCAGATCAGAACAAAGTTGGCATTTACACAAAGCATTTGGCAAGTTTGGTTACTCAAGAGAGTTTTCTAAATTAAATTGTGTTATTGCAAACAATAAAGTCAATTCCACTAATCAACAGTACAAATTTATAATAATTAGCCCTACTTATGCTTATTACTTGTGAAGCATCCATCTTTAGTTTCAAAATCACAATCACTTTGAAAGGATTATGTCACAGGGTTAAGCTGGCCATAGACGTAAAGATTTTTGAAAGATCCAATGGTTATAGTGAGACCACGATTGTCTCAAAACAATCGTTTAAATGTCCGATGTGTCCATCAACTAAAAAGACCATTTCAGGCGATATTGCCAGCAAAACTGAAGGATCGCAGCCTGCTTGGCCCTGCAAACATAGGTAGATTGCATGGGGACCGATAAAGATTTTCTAACCTGGCCGATCAATCATCAGACCGATGTCGGACGAAAAATCGTAAGATGAACGATCATTTGTATCCCACTAACCGTACGATAATTTGACAGATTGGTCGGACTTCCCTAAGATCGGTCATTTCAGCAGGGAAAGATCGTTGTGTCTATGGGGAGCTTAACTTGTTTTCTTTTCTATAGACGCTCCCCATAGACGCAACAATCTTTCCCTGCCGAAATGACTGATCTTAGGGAACTCCGACCAATCTGTCAAATTATCGTGCGGTTAGTGGGATACCAACGATTGTTCGTCTTAAGATTTTTCGTCTGACATCGGTCTGATGATTGATCGGCCAGGTTAGAAAATCTTTATCGGTCCCCGTGCAATCTACCTATGTTTGCAGGGCCAAGCAGGCAGAGACCCTTCAGTTTTGCTGGCAGTATCGCCTGAAATGGTCTGTTTAGTTGATGGACACATCAGGCATTTAAAAGATCGTTTTGAGACAATTGTGGTCTCACGATAACAACTGGATCTTTCAAAAATCTTTGTCTATGGCCAGCTTTAGTGTTCTTCTCAAATGGAGAACTCTCCCTTTCACCCATTGATAAATACACTTCTCAAAATCCCTTATGAATGAATAGAAAGTGGTCGATTGTTTCTGCGGTAAACTGCAGTCCTGTGTATATATAGTTAATTTGTTTTGTATTTTTTTGCAGCGGTTTTTAAAATTCCCAGAAGAACCAAAACTGAGCAGTAATTTTCTTGATCTGATTCAGTCGTTGATCTGTGGACAAAAAGAGAGGATGAAATATGAGGATCTTTGCTGTCATCCATTTTTTTCTAAAACAGACTGGGATAAGTTACGAAACAGTGAGTGTGCAGCAAGGCTGGCTTTTTATGTACTAAAAATGTTTTGTTTTTTAATGTAAATTTCTCTTAACCTAATAATATTTTTCACTGTACCTGTATTAGTAAAAGGCAAATTACCCTATTGATACATTGCATTTGTGATTTCTTCTTTTGCTGTCTATATTCTGTAAAGTTTTAAGTACCAGTCACACACAAACAGTCCCCAAAACACCATGCTGCTCCAGAGGTTCCACTGTGCGCCCCTGTTGAGGAAACACATTTGTAGTATTGTTATTAAGTGGAAAAAGCACAAGCCACCAACTGTCTTTGCTGTAAATAATTATTTTGGAACACTTTTTAACCCACAAGGGACACTTGCAATGTGCAAGTCTTATAAACCCATCCCCACAACAATTGTACTCACATATGGACTTAAAATAGCCATTCACCATATTCTCTTTGATCATGTGCAATGTTACAACATATTTATATTATATGCTCAGAATCTAAATGTCTCTATATATAAATATATGTAAAATGATCATATGTACAAGAGACAGATGTACATAAATTTCCGAATGTGCAACTAGCAAATCTGGTAATTTATGTAACTATATGCATGTTCTAAGGCAAATTAAACCTCTGTCAAGATAAACTTATTTAGTTAAAGTCTCACTTGAAGGGCCAAATGTTTAGCCCTGAGAAATATCACTTTTTGTAAGCATTCTATATCGATAAATATCGATCTTTAGGTAACCCCATAACCAAATAGATCTGTTAATTATAGATATGTAAAGTACCATTAGACTTTTTAATTAGATAATTCAAATTGTAAACAATTGTTTCCTTTTTATCTCTGTAATAATTGTATTACATTGTATTTGAGCCTAACCAAGATACAGTATGCTTTCTCCTTATTAGTGGCAAAAAATCCTTTTGAGTTTATTTAATAGGATTCAGGTATTGTAAGGAAGACCCCTTATACGGCAAACCCCAAGCTGTGCACATTCTTAATAATAGGTTCCATACCTGTATTTGACAAATATGCATCTCTTAGCATAAGGGTATTAGAAGTTACCAAGGGAAGTGTACCGAAACTAATCTTCATATCAGGTTGACTTCATCCAAATAAAGTACTGAGTCTTTATTTTTGAGTGCATGTCTGTTGCTTTTAATTGTTTGTGGGGCCCTGCATTTGCGTGTGTGTGTATGTTCTTCTGTGTTTAGGTACATGTATTTGGCTGCATGCATCATTTGTGTGTTTTGCTCACAAAATGCACACCAGGAATTCGTTTTTTTTTTAAATTACATGAAAAACATCTTTTCTAACACACACACAGCAACGTTGCAATTTTGGCACTGGTTGGGAGGCTTCAGTTTTTGGGCATTGGTTGAATCCCTTAGAGCAGTGTTCCCCCAAACAGTGGATCGCGAGCAACATGTTGCTCACCAACTTTTTGCATTTTTCTCCCAGGGACCTCAAAACAGATGCTTATTTTTTAATTCGTGGCTTGAAAGCAAGTTTTGGTTTCATAAAAACCAGGTGTACTTTCAGATGGGGCCTCCTCTAGACTGCTTTTTCACATCACTGCCAATCTGTGCCTTTATTTGGCACTCCAAGGAACTTTTTTTCTTGTGTTGCTCCCCAATTCTTTTTTTACAGTTGAATGTGGCTCATGGGTGAAATAAGGTTTTAGACCTTCACCTTCGATAGACGGAATTTAGGCTAATGTACCACTTACATAAAACGGGGCAATGGTAGGAGCAGTGTTGGTGATTTGCAGAATCTCCCCAATATAACCTCCGTTTGTTTTCAGAGTAGCCTGTTATATTGCCAGAGTATCTGTTTCACTTGCTTCTGACCCTGAATGCAATAAATGTCTGATTGCAGCAATGTTAGGGTGTTGTGTGTTTGTTCTTTTTTCTTTCTTTGAATTGCATTGATTAAATGTTGTTTTCTGTCAACCCTTTAAGCTAGTGGGGCAGTTCTTAATCTGAGACCCTCGGTTAGTGATTGTACCTTTCTAGAACCTTGCTCCCTTTGGGATTTCAGTATTTATAGGTTTGGTTCATTTAGTCTGCACACCTGACATAGTGCCATATGCACAAGTATGAGGGTGGGAATGCCAAAGAATCATTTACAATATAAATTGAAGCTGTATTGGCTATACATTCTTATTAGAAAGCTAGGGGCTGTGGATGTGATTTACTTAGACTTTGCTAAAGTATTTGATACAGTGCTACACAGAAGGTTACTTGTTAAATTACGGAATGTTGGCCTGGGACATAGTATTTGTACCTGGATAGAGAACTGTCTAAAAGACTACAAAGAGTGGTGATAAATGGAACATTTTCTAATTGGACCAGTGTTGTTAGTGGGGTACCGCAGGGCTCTGTACTGGGTCCCTTGCTTTTCAACTTGTTTATTAATGACCTGGATGTGGGCATTGAAAGTACGGTTTCTATTTTTGCAGATGATACTAAATTGTGCAGAACTATAGGTTCCATGCAGGATGCTGCCACTTTGCAGAGTGATTTGTCTAAGTTGGGAAACTGGGCAGCAGACTGGAAAATGAGGTTCAATGTTGATAAATGCAAGGTTATGCACTTTGGCAAAAATAATATAAATGCAAGTTATACACTAAATGGCAGTGTGTTGGGAGTTTCCTTAAGTGAGAAGGATCTTGAGGTTTTTATAGATAACAAGTTGTCTAATTCTGGGCAGTGTCATTCTGTAGCTACTAAAGCAAATAAAGTTCTGTCTTGCATAAAAAAGGGCATAAACTCAAGAGATGAAAACATAATTATACCTCGTTATAGATCCCTAGTAAGACCTCATCTGGAGTATGCAGTGCAGTTTTGGACTCCAGTCCTTAGGAGGGATGTAAATGAGCTGGAGAGAGTGCAGGGACGTGCAACTAAACTGGTTAGAGGGATGGAAGACTTAAATTATGAGGGGAGACTGTCCAGGTTGGGGTTGTTTTCTCTGGGAAAAAAGACGCTTGCGAGGGGACATGATTACACTTTAAAAGTACATTAGAGGACATTATAGACAAATATCAGGGGACCTTTTTACCCATAAAGAGGATCACCGCACCAGAGGCCACCCCTTCAGACTAGAAGAAAAGGACTTTCATTTGAAGCAGCATAGGTGGTTCTTCACAGTGAGGACAGTGAGGTTGTGGAATGCACTGCCGGGTGATGATGTGATGGCTCATTCTGTTGATGCTTTCAAAAGGGGCTTGGGTGATTTTTTGGACAGACATAATATCAAAGGCTATTTTGATACTAAACTCTACAGTTAGTATAGCTATGGGCATTTATGATTTGTGTGAAAGAGTGGAGGGGTGTGTGTGTGGATGCTGGGTTTTAATTTGTAGGGGTTGAACTTGATGGACTTTGTCTTTTTTCAACCCAATTTAACTATGTAACTATATAAGAATAGGGAAGCAGGGGAGAATAGGTTGTGCTTGGCTGTAATGTTCTCACTGACCCCATGACCTCTATGTTGGCAGGAAATCTCATCCAGTCAGTTATAGGGGTTTTACTAAACCCTGCCAATATATCATAGGAATAATTTAAATTGTGCCTACACAGGGGAGGGGTTTTTCACATACAGGTTGAATTCTCCTTTAAATCATGTGCTGGGGGAACTGTGTTACCCACAAGGGACAGTGGCGGAACTACCAGGGGAGCAGGGGGTGCAATTGCCAAAAAACAACTTAACTCTGTTCTGAATAGTTCACTGCAGAATAGTTTCAAAATGTCCACAGGCCTCTCCAGAATTCGTTTTCTGTATATCCATTCACCAGCACAATAAATCCATAAAACAGACAGCCTGTTAGTTGTGATGAGAAGAGCAAGCACACACTATTGCAAAGACTGAGGACAGATTTAAAGGTCCAACATCACATACATTCTCAGTTTAGCTAAGTTAATGTATATTATTTTCTTGGTAGAAATCACCTCACTATTTCTGCTGTGTTTTCAAGAGATAATACATTCTGATAATAACCCTTGGCAGTGAGAGTGACCGCCTAAGATGTTATAGCAAGAAAGTGGGCTGTTGTGCTGGACTTCAACAAAATTATTTGTAAAAAAAAAAAAAATAAATCCTCTAAAAGTTTTGGATTTGTCTTGTATCTTATACCATGACTGGTATTTTACAATACAGTATTCTCATTAGCATGCACAGGGATTCTTGGTATACCTGTAAGACTTCCAAAGTCCGGCAGTAATGTGTGCAGTTATCACATTTTCGGTCCTTCTTCATGTTTCTTACATTTAAAGGGACAGTATACCCCCTTGTGCTGAACATGCTTTTTGCCTTGTTTTTATTTGACTTATTTCTGTAGATATACCATGACCTGGGTGAATGAGAATCTTCACAAACATGAATGTAATACAGTTATCAAGTACTGTTTTTTGCCTTGTATTTAACATAGTGACCTGCATGGGACTAACTGGACGGACCCAGATACACACCTCACATTTTGACCAACTCCCCGGTCAACCACCTGCTGCCCTTCTACACGGAAATGGCATAACCCTAAAACTGATTTTTGATCAGTTGAGTAGAGCAGAATGTTGGTGCAGGTCTGCCACTGACACCTGTAGTTCTCTACCACATACATACTCATACCATTTGTGACCAGAATTTTTGCCAGAATTTAAAGATGAGCAATTCCCAGCTATTCAAATTAACTGAACCTTTGCCAAGCATATTCTGTAAAAATTTACCACTGAATAAGGTAATATACTTCTCTTTCTTAAAGCCACATTACATTTAGGAAAATCATTTAAATTTTTATGGAGTCATTCTTACCAAACACTCTTCATATTGGTAACTGCTTAAATTACCCACATTATTTGGTTGTATTATTTAAATGGAAAACTGAATACAAAAATAAAAAAAACAGCTGTCCATATAGTTTAGAACGCATTGAAATGTACTTCAACAAAATAGCAGCTGTCCAGCAGTTTTAAATTTGGAATAAAGGTTGTCCAACTCTTTATTGAATATTGAACATAACACACTGGTTTATTAGAAAGTAGATGAATTTCTACTTGCGTACTTTACGTGTGCCTCGCTGTATTATTTCTGCTGAGGAGGCTTTATTCTAATTGCATAATTAGGGTGGTGAGAATGAATTGGAGATGGTGGTATTCATTCAAATTTAAATTAAACTCCTTGGGCCGATTGTGCTGCCTTCCCCCCCCCCCCCTATTGTTCCTGCTCGCTGGGCAGAAATTAGCTGCTGTGTCCCAAATGTTTTCAGGAAAATGGCTATTTCTTGGACTCCTTTCTGTTGTTAGAAAAATCTGTCTAGTAAAATGCGTAAAGTCTGTTTCCATAGTACTGTTCAAGCACTGTCATGTCAGAAAGGTTTTGCTGTTCCTCGAATCAGTTCTAACATTTTTAATTAGGTTGAAACATGGCATAACTGAAATGAAATTCTATAAACAAGCTGGGTGCCAGCCCATATAGAGTGTTAACATTTCTGTTCATATCCTATTGGCTTGAGGGAGATTTTCTTCAGACTCCATGGTAACGGTTTTAGCACACCGGAGTTTCCTGCACACAACAGTGCTTGCTCAGACTGCTAGATGAGGAGCCCCTCATTCTCTCACTGCTTGTTTTCTGTAAACATGGCCTCCACTCCACCCCCACCACCACCACTTCTGCAATTCCCACTTGTAAATTCTGAATAAAATAAATGGATTGCCAATATTTGGCTTTCATCTGCATAGATTCTATTCTGCAAAGCTAATTTTTCCCATACCTTTCATTCTTGCTCTAATGATGGAACTGTCCAATATGGAAGCTGAATGCATTTCTTTAAAATGCATAATCCACGCTGAAGAGAGATGCTGGAATACACGTTTCTCCTTTTAATTGATGAAATAATAGCGATGCTAAAATCTGAGCTGATATTTACATGGGATACAGAGAGGAGGCCTGGAGATGGAAGGGTTAATATCTTGTTGCTGTAATACGATTTCATAGCAGTGACTCAGTCTGCCAGTTCCTGAGAGAGCAGGGGCTGCAGTGCTAGTGCAGCTAATGATGAAGGTTTCTTCTCTGGCTTGTAATCCAAAATTTTTCTCATTCTGACCAGCTCCTCCTCCGTTCGTTCCTACCTTAAAGTCTGATGATGACACCTCAAATTTTGATGAACCGGAGAAGAATTTGCGGATTTTACCTTCTTCATGCCAGCTGAATTCTGCAGGTTTCTCGGGTGACGATTTGCCATTTGTGGGGTTCTCATTCATAAAGGCTCTGGGCTTGCTTAATAAATCTGAGTAAGTAAGAAAATTATGTAACTGACACGGTTTGGTCCTAGAATGCATGATAATGTGGCCTGCTGTGCTATTTGTAATCTATCTGCATCACACTTCCCCTGCTGACATTAATACGTAAACATGCAGCTTTGCTTTTTTCACATATAGCAAGATGAAGGGAATCTATATGTGGATGTTTGGGTCCTTTACCAAAACCTATAATCACAGTAGTAAAAGGAAGAGTCTCATAAAGACTAACATTTACTTGAAATAGTTTAAATGATATTGCTTACTAGGCAATAACCCATTCAGTATTATCAAAATGCCTGTGATCTAGCAGTTGTGAAGCGGGTTAATGACTACACTTCAGTACTACAGATGATGCCAGGACTTCAACGTGAAAGCTAAAATATGTTGCATCCCATCAATTCCTATAGAACTTTTATGCTGGAATCACATGAATCCTAGATTTGAAAAATGTGTTCAAATGCAGCCATATCTCATGGCTATGTACTGCTTTTATGTTCAGGTAGATTTAATACTGCCATCCATATTTCTATACATTTGTGCTAGAATGTAAGACAAGCAAAAAAAAAAAAAAAACTTTATGCAGAAAGGGTGTATCCACTCTGTGGCTATCTTGGTAAACATGCAGTGAAACAACGCTGTGTGTGTTAGCATAGTGGTCCAGATGACACGGAATATGTAGTGTTCTGATTAGAAATTGAGGGAGCGGTTAGACAGACCAGACAAGTATTTGATATTCTATACAAGCTTTTCATCTGCATGGTTCCTTCCTACAGCATCAGAATTTATACAACTACTGAAATAAAGCCTGCCATAATGCTACCTTAATATCAAGCTGCTAATGATTTGCTCTGTTGAAACACTCCTTTTTAAATTAAGATTCGACAGAGCAAATACAATTCATGACCACTAACCCTTTTATTTTATGATCAAAGCTTAAACACGGGACATTTCAAGGGGACGTGTAAAGCACTTCCTTTTCTAAAGATTTTCCTCTCTGTATGGGTGTGTCTGTAAATGGATATGCTAACATTTGAAAACATTAACCCTTTTTCAGCAGCTGTATTAATTAATTTACAGCTATGTAGTGGAAACTAGATGCTTTATTAATAGAAACTGAGGGACTTGTTTACTAATGGGCAAAAGTTAAAATAGTGTGTTTGCCAAAAATTCTCATCATCGCTAACATTTTTGGCAAATTAAAGGAAAACTATACCCCCCCGAACAATGTATGTCTCTATAAACAGATATTGCCTAAAACAACTCATATGTAAAACCCTGCTTCATGTAAATAAACCATTTTCATAATAATATACTTTTTAGTAGCATGTGCCATTGGGTCATCCTAAATAGAAAATTGCCGTTTTAAAAAATAAGGACAGCCTCCTGGGGTCCTAGGATCCAACGGTGCACACAAACATACCAAACCAACTATAAAGTTAGGTCACATGAGCCAATTAACAGACAGAGTCCTGTCTTTTGCTTCAACACTACTTCCTGTTACAGTTAGAGTTTAAATATTTCTGGTCAGGTGATCTCTGAGGCAGCACACAGACCATTACGAAATGGTGGTTCAAGGCAAGAGATGTAAAAGGACAATATTTACTTAAATACATATAACAGGTAGGTAAGATTCTTTAATATATCACTTGATTTGATATAAACTATCTGTTGTTCAAAAATTCATTTTCGGGGTATAGTTTTCCTTTAATGTCTACTTGGTGAACATTTATATCTCTATACCAATTTACCAAGGACTCATGAACAAATTTTCACCAAGAGGAATTTCGCCAGGTTTCGTTTGGCGAACTAGCATTCTAGAGTTTAGGCAGACACTTTTGCATTTAATTATCAGCATGATATTCTAGAAGCTAAGATTTTGCCACTACAGTTGTATAAGGACAATAACATATTTATGCTGCTCAATTTTCACAGAGAATGTATGCCAGCAAAATGTTGGTACATTAGATTCTTAGCCTAATTAGGATTTTAAGTAATATGCAATCTCCTGGTAATCTGTAATCTGACATATTGAGATAAACTTTGGTGGTAAAACAAGGAGAGATTTCACACTTCAAGAAATATGTCCTTGAGACCCCAGAAATGCCAGACACCTAGGGATCTTGGGAATGGTAGTTCACAGCATCTGGAGGACTGGAAACCTGACCTTCATTTTTATTTCTGTTACATGGACATTAGGTAATCTTGATATATTTCAAATTCAGTAATCTCAATGCTTTACGAACTTTTATAAAAACCTTTAGGAAAGTCCATGAATACTGGTGACCATGTATAAAGCATAACGGATGACCATGTAAGATATAGATATCCCGTAACATCCATTTTAAGATACTTTGTTGAGTGTTTGTGAACATGTGTTTTTTGTTGGTTCTGTTATTTTAAATGTCTTTTATGATATTCTAACAAAACATTTATATACAGTCATATGAAAAAGATTGGGGACCCCTCTTAATTCTTAAGAGTTTTCTTCAATATTGGCTGAGCTTTCAAAGTAGCAACTTTCTTTTAATATATAACATGCCTTATGGAAACCATAGTATTTCAGCAACAACCTAAACCTAAAATATGCAATACAGATCATAACAAAATTAGGTGCATACATTTGGGCACCCCAACATAGATATTACATCAATACTTAGTTGAGCCTCCTTTTGCAAATGTAACAGCCTCTAGATGCCTCATATATCCTTTGATGAGTGTCTGGATGGCAGTATTTTTGACCATTCATCCATACAAAATCTCTCCAGTTCAGTTAAATTTGATGACTGCCGAGCATTGACACTCTGCTTCAAATCATCCCATAGCTTTTCGCTGATATTCAAGTTATGGGACTGTGATGGCCATTCCAGAATATTGTACTTCTCCCTCTGCATAAATGCTTTCAAAGTGTGTTTAGAGTCATTGTCTTGGAATATCCAGGCCCTACGTAACTTCAACTTTGTGACTGATGCTTGAACATTATCCTGAAGAATTTGTTGATATTGGGTTGAATTCATCCAACTTTCAACTGTACCAAGGGCCCCAGTCCCTGAACTAGCCTGGAACCTCCACCAAATTTTACAGCAGGTAGCAGGTGTTTTTCTTGGAATGTGGTGTTCTTCTTCCACCATACAAAGTGCTTTTTGTTATGACCAAATAACTCCATTTTTGTTTCATCAGTTCAAAGCACTTTGTTCCAAAATAACTGTGGCTAGTCTAACTTAAGCCAGCAAAGGCTGAACACAGGCTGAATTACTAATCGTTAATAATTTGGAAGTTAATTGCACCACGTTTTTATTTAAAAAAGCTGACCAACTCATACGCTAGTGTGTAATTTTTCACCTTCTAAAACAGCTGGGTGGAGTCGGCAACCCCCCAAACTGTTCTAAATTGATATATTTAATGGATACATTTCTTATCTTTGTCCCTGCTGAGCAGAATTCCTGGGTTTCATTACAGGCTGTTAAAATTGACATTGGGTTTCATTACAAGCTGCTAGAATTGATATAATATTGTTTAATACTCCAGAGATGCTGCTAAAAATGTATCAACTAAATGTTGCAAAATCTGAACACAACTGTTGGAAGGTGAACAATCCCTTTAAATAATGTACCTTTCCTCATGATTGGACACACCTGCCTATGACGTTCAAGGCTTAACAAGCTAATCCAACCAATTTAGCCAGTAATTAGTATTGAGCAGTTACATGGATTCAAATTAGCAAAATTACAAGGGTACCCAAATTTTTGCACAGCCAGTTTTTCACATTTGATTTAATTTCATAACACTGAATACTGCTTCAATAAAAATCTTTGTTCATAAAACACCCCAGTACTCAGATGTTCAAGAGACATGAAAGACATACCACTGTTATATTTTCTGTTGAAAGTAGAGTAAATTATTATGCAGGCTGAGAGGGGTTCCCAAACTTAATCGTATGACTGTAGAGCCCACAATATTTTTTTTTATAAGGCTTGTTAAATGGGACCATGGAGACCTACCCTTAATAAGAATTTATAAGTGGAAGTACCCAACATCCCGTTTGCTTGTGTGACTTTATATTTCAAACCCAAAGATCCCTTCCAGTAGTACACCTAATGGGAATTATATAGTGAATAAAGTACCCCCTGTTGTAAAATATCCTTATATTATAAGTTACCGAGAAGTTTCATGACCATATAAAAACACGAGGCCGAAGACAGAGTGTTTTTATACAGGTCATGGAACTCCGAAGTAACTTCTAATATCCTCATATTTTGCAACTGGGGGTACTTTATTTATTATAATACACAAGTTTCAGTGAGTCATGTGACAGAAATGACATCATAACTCACCGTTTATAAGGATATAATTTACAAGATATTCACATCTTTTGTGAATTATATAGTGAATAAAGTACCCCCTCTTGTAAAATATAAGGATATTATAAGTTACCGAGGAGTTTCATGACCATATAAAAACACGAGGCCGAAGGCCGAGTGTTTTTATACAGGTCATGGAACTCCGAGGTAACTTCTAATATCCTCATATTTTGCAACTGGGGGTACTTTATTTATTATAATACACAAGTTTCAGTGAGTCATGTGACAGAAATGACATCAGAACTCACCGTTTATAACTGATGACATCAGATCAGACCGTTTATAAGGATATAATTTACAAGATATTCACAGCTTTTGTGTATTATAAAGATATAAACAACAACATGGTACTTACAAAAGAAATGCTAAGCACCAAAACCTGCCCTTGTTTCACATTTGTCTCAAAGGGATTGTTCATCTTTAAATTAACATTTAGTATGATGTAGAGAGTCATGCTAAAATAATCTGCAATAGGTTTCTATTTTTTTGGGGTATTTGAGTTATTTAGCTTTTAAGTCAGCAGATGAGAGTTTGGAATTTTAGCCATCTGGTTGCTAGTCCAAATTACCCTAGCAACCATGCATTGATGGTAAGAGACTGGAATATTAATAGGAGAGGGCCTGAATAGAAAGATGAATAATAATAAGTAGCAATAGCAATAGATTTGAAGCCATACAGAGCACTTGTTTTAGATGTGGTCAGTGACCCCCGAGTGAAAGCTGGTCATTATTTCTTAACTGCAGATTTATATACCATTTATTTATCAATTTTTTATCAATTGCTCTTCTTTAGATTTCCTTCATTTCATTAATTTCCATTTTAACAACCATATCAAATAAACAAACAAATGTTTTAGATGGGTCCTTACCAATTGTTTATAAAGTGGAAGAATTTCTGTATCTCCCCATGAATGTGTACCCCCTTTAATACAGTACAATATATGCTGGTCCTTTCTGATGCTGCCTGTCATTGCTTGCCACAGCTAATTTTATTATTCACAAGTACCCCCTGGTCCTTTTCCATCAAGGATTTTTAAATCCAAAATACATAGCCTTATATTTATAAACATTGAATATCCTTGACCAATTAGCCTCCCAGATTTCCAGTGTGTTCAGATAACCCTGCAGGCATGGCACATCCTGGATGGACTTCATTAGCGTGAGCCATCTTCAGTTATGAAAAGGTTGGAGAGCATCTCAAGCATGATTCATGGTGCAAAATAAATGCTCCTAATTGGACATTTGGTAGCCCCTATATGGACTGGCAGCCTACAAGAGGCTCTGTTTGGCAGTACCCCTGGTTTTTATTCAACCAAATCTTGCCTCCAAAGCAGGAATTCAAAAACAAGCACCTGCTTTGAGGCTGAACACAATCCTTCAGTCAGTTGCCTATCCATGTGGAAACAGCATTGCCAAGAGCATTACCATGACCCACTCTAAAGTCATTAATGTACAAATTAAATAAAGGGTGTCCCAATACAGGTATGGTATCCATTGTTTGGAAACCTGTTTTCCTGAAAGCTCTGAATTATGGAAAGGCCTTCTTCCATAGACTCCATTTTATGCAAATAATCCAATGATTTCCTGTTTCTCTGTATTAATAAAACAGTTCCTTGAATTTGATCCAAACTAAGGTGTAATTTATCCTCATTGGCTGCAAAACCATCCTATTGGGTTTATTTAATATATACATGACTTCCTAGTAGACTTAATTATGAAGATCCAAATTACGGAAAGATCTGCTATCCAGAATGCTCAGCACCTGGATGTTTTCGGATAACAGGTCCCATATCTGTACAGGGACATGTTGCTCCCCTGTGAGAAATCTACCAAGTAGAGAAAATACCTTTGACATCAACCTCTGTATACAATCATTTAGTCAGTTGCCTATCCATGTACAAACAGCATTACTAAGGACAATATATCTTAGCTTAGAAAGCAAAAGTTTTTTCGGCCCTGTATAAAAAGTTTTGAGAAATGCAGCTAGTCAGCATCCGATGCTACTTACTTTCAAAGTTCCTACTAAGAAATTACTTTATTATGTCATGATCTGTCCCTTATAAAACCATACTGATTACTACTGCTTCTCCAGACCATAATCTTGAACATGAATATTACAAACCTTCAAATAACTTGCCCACTACCATAGACATTAATTTTATTGGACTATAATTGCTAGGACTGTTTACATCCAGTTTATTAGGTACCATTGCCATAAGGGAGTCTGAAAAAAGCAATGAGCAATAGTGGGTTGGTTAAAACTGAACTAAACTCATTTGAGAGTTCCATTCCATTAGCTCCTGGCCCCTTGGTCACATATTTTGTCCCAGCCACTGACAACTTGTTTGAGATGAGATACTACTACCTTTTCAGGATGGACTTTGCACATGACGTTCTCTTTAAAGGGGTTGTTCACCTTCCAAACACTTTTTTCTGTTCAGTTGTTTTCAAATTGTTCCCCAGAAATAAAGACTTTTTTCCATTACTTTCCATTATTTATCTTTTACTGTTTTTCCAGAATCTAAGTTTAAAGTTGAATGTTGGTGTCTCTGGTGTTTGAGTCTGGCAGCTCAGTAATTCAGGTGCAGACTTTAAACTGATACAATTTTGCAACATTTAAATGATACATTTCACAGCAACATCTCTGGAGTATTAGCAACTATTGTATCAATTCTAACAGCTGCCTGTAATGAAACCCAGAGATTCTGCTCAGCAGGGACAAAGACAAGAAATGTATCGGTTTAGAACTGTTGGGGGGTCGGCGACCCCCCCCCCCCCCCCCCCCCCCCCCCCCCCCGAGCTGCTTTAGAAGGTGAAAAAATGACACTTTATACTTCAATATTAGAAAAACGGTTACAAATAGAAAATAGACAGTAATTGGAAAAAGTCGTTATTTCCGGTGATCTATCTGAAAACATTTGATGGTGAACAAACCCTTTAATAATCTTTCCTTTTTGACAGCAAAAACAGAAACAGTTACACAACAAGTTAAAAGCAAACAGACCACTGTGGTAACCCACTAACATCACTGCTCCAATTAGAAAATGTTCAATTTTCTACCACTCATTATATACTATGTTCCAGTCAAATATTCCTTAATTTAACCATTAAAGGGGAACTAAAGTCTATAATATAATAATGATAGAAATGCTGTATTTTGTATGCTACATATAAACATGAACTTACTGCACCAGAAGCCTAATTAAACAAATAATGTATGCTTTCAAAGTTGACACAGGGGGCTGTCATCTTGTAACTTTGTTTACAATGTTTGCAAGACAAAGACCGTGCACATGCTCAGTGTGGTCTGGGCTTCTGTTGGGAGGTTAAAGGAACAGTTACACCAAAAATTTAAAGTGTTTTAAACTAAAGAAAATATCATGTAGTGTTGCCCTACGCTGTTAAAACTGATCTGTTTGCTTCAGAAACACTACTATAGTTCATATAAACAAGCTGCTAAGTAGCAATGGCGGAAATTGAAAAACAGCTATATGGCACAGGATAAGTAATGGATAACAGATAACATTATGTTCTACAGAGCTTATCTGCTATCTGCTGTGTAACTTGTCTTTTCTCCTTTGACTAGTTGCCCCCATGGCTACACAACCGCTTATTTATAGAAACAATAGTAGTGTTTCTGAAGCAAACACTGCAGTTTTACCAGTGCAGGGCAACACTGCATTATATTTTTATTACTTTAAAACAATTTCATTTTTTGATGTTACTGGTCCTTTAAGCTTAGGGATCGTCATAAATTATCAAACCGCACAAGTCAAATAATATCTGCCATAGAAGCCAATACAGCAAGACTGATTAATAATATTAGGGATGCACCGAATCCATGATTTTGGATTCAGCCGAATCACTCGAGAAAGATTTGGCCAAATACCAAACCGAATCCAAACCCTAATTTGCATATGCAAATAAGGGCTGGGAAGGTGAAATTTTTTTTACTTGTTTTGTGACAAAAAGTCATGCAATTTCCGTCCCCGTCTCTAATTTGCATATGCAAATTAGGGTGTGGATTCGGTTCGCCAGGCAGCTCTGTCACCGGATTTCTTATGGAAATCCGTGGCGGAGGGTGGGGAAGGTTTAAAAAAAAAAAAGGCCCTCAAAACCGTGCCATCTTAGGCACAGGCCCCCAAGGGCCTATACATAAATACGGCCCTGCATAGGGCTACTAATAGCCAATCACAGCACTTAAGAACCCATAGGATTTTTTTTTTATTCTTGTGTTGCTCCCCTTGTGTCTATTTACTATTGATTGTGGCTCCTTGACATTTAGTAAGAATATAAAACAGTAGATAAAGAAAATGTATGCAGTTAGGCCTGGGATTTTTTTAGGTAACTGAAAACTAATAATGAGCTTCTTCATCTATCCGTCTGTCTTTGTGTGTTTGGTTTAGGTCCATTGTATCTGGTCTGGACTCTCCAGCCAAGGTGAGCTCCATGGAGAAGAAGTTATTTGTCAAGAGTAAAGAACTTCAGGACACACAGGACAAATGCCACAAGGTATTTAAATCAACGACCGACCTGCCTGTTTGCTGCAGAATTACACATCCACTGCTTACGTGGGAATCAAGAAAGTATTGTTTGGTGCCGAGAGTACTTTTCCACCAGCTCTCTTTAACCTTACGAATGTGTTCAGGCCTTGAAAATATTTTTGTTCTCATTACGTCCAACTGACCACTCTGGACCTACAATAGTCTATCTTACAACAAGTGTAGGCTACCTTCTACTTTGGGTGAGCGGAACACATTCCTCGTTGTTGGAGAGGATAAGCTGTTGCAAATTAATTTTTATTTTTCCTAAACTGTAGACATTCAATGCTTTTGGATAGAAAGAAATAAATTGTTTGTTTTTTTGTGCGGAACATTTTGGGCAATTTTCTGGATATTCTTTACACTCACCTTGGAGACTTTCTGAACTGCTTTCTCCTTACTTATATGAAAATGAGGCAAATCATCTTTTCTTCAGACTTGGAATTGGGATAATTCTAAAGGGACATTAACAGGTGAAAATGACTGTATCTTTCTTATAAAACTCTTCTCAGTGAGGAGTTTCATCAGCCACTATTTAAATGTGAAAAGCCTGATTGTGGATGACTTTGAGAGTCCATCTTGTAGAACATGTGAGCTTGCTGTTGGCAGTATGTTCATTAAATGTGGCAGCATCTTTTTAAGAAATTTTCTTTTGCACGCAAGTTTGCACTAAAGACTGTTTACATCCAGTTTATTTTGCGTATATTACAGATGGAGCAAGAAATGACGCGACTCCACCGACGGGTTTCTGAGGTGGAGGCTGTTCTCAGTCAAAAGGAAGTTGAGCTGAAATCATCTGAAACTCAGAGATCTCTTCTGGAACAGGACTTGGCAACTTACATAACAGAATGCAGCGTGAGCACTAAATTACATTCATTCAAAATGATTTCCATCTGTGATATTCTTTAAAAGGCAGTTAAACACTACAGTAATTAGGAACAATTAGACATAACTGTTCCACTGTAGTATCAATGATATCAATGGACAGTTCCCACTATTCAGCTGCCTATATAAAACGTGCACAGTACAGTCCATGGCAAGCTGTTGTTGTTGGTCTTTTTGTTTGAATTGCCTTATGTTGTGGTAAACCGTAATTGTTAAACGTTTTTTAATTTATTAGTAGACTTAAGTTATTGTGATGCAAATTATGGAAGTTTTTTCCTTTATCTGGAAAACACTACGTCTGAGGCATTCTGGATGACAGATTCTAACCTGCATTATTATGCATTTCACATTTTGAAAACAAGAGCTGATATTTGGTATTATTTAGATATCTTACAAAAATCTGGAACAATTAACTCATTGTTTAGCTAAAGCTGTATATGCCTTCAACATCTTTGTATGTGTATCAGAGTTTAAAGCGCAGTCTGGAGCAGGCCCGAATGGAAGTTTCCCAGGAGGATGACAAGGCCCTCCAACTTTTGAATGATATCCGTGAACAGAGCAGAAAGCTTCAGGATATAAAGGAGCAGGTATGCAGTTTTTAATTAGTCAATTTAGCTTTATGAATACGATAAAATATTCTATATGCTGGTATCTTGTCCTGTCGTATTGTCTTTCAAGTTTACCCATTTTCAATGGTACTGTGTAGGGAGTGTGTCCGGTAAGTTTTGTGTAATTCTGCAGATGCCTGTATTCTTGGTTGCACCTCCGCTTTAGGTGCCTTTGAAGATCAGTAGTATTTGTATGCAAGAAAAAGGCTCACTTGACAAAGAGCCTCACAAGCTCGAAACATGTTGTGTGGCAAATAAAAGCACATTTGCAGTTATACTGCCTCTAAGAGCCTTTTTCTTGCATACAAATACTACCGTTTACCCATTTTCAACAATATATACAGCTGTATATAATTTGTATACAGCCATCTGAAATGATTTTGATATTGAGTGGAGCATCCTTAAATGTAGTGTCAATAAGCTTGTGCTTAGATTATATAGTATGCTCCTCCTTCCGTTTTAGGAGTTTCAAGCTCAGTTAGAGGAGATGAAGATGATGATGCACCAGTTGGAAGAAGATCTTTCAGCTGCTCGGAAACGAAGTGATCTGTATGAAACAGAACTTCGAGACTCCAGAGTAGCTGCTGAAGAATTTAAACGAAAAGCAGTAGAGTGTCAACAAAAGCTTCAAAAGGTAGCCGTTAACAGACTTGAAGGAATGCATTTGATTAGCTGAACAATCCATATTGACTATATGGCAGCATCTTGGATGAATGTTGTGTTAAAACCTTGGATTTCTTTGATTTAATGGAATCTATATAAGGACCTGAGTAATACTTTCTGTTGCTGTGGTATTTATGTTGTGACCAGAACCTTGGCATTTCTTCTGGATTTTGGATACTGGATGTGACAACAGCTTTTAATGTCTGAGGGGCATGGCCCCTTTAATGCTAGTTATGACCTGTCACCCTTTAGATTTAGATTGTAGGCCCTAGATTGTTCGCACCTGTAAAACCCTGCATTGTTCACAACTCATACTCAGACTGTAAGCACCCACATCATTCATCTGGTCACCGATTGTAGGCGCAACAGCAGCACTTTGTCACAGTATGTATTAGTGTGTACTCTTTATCATATTGTGGTCCTGTTAGCTTTTCCTATCTTCTGCCCTACTCTACTGTGTTTAATTATGTTCTAGGGTTTCTATGCTATCTCCAATGTAGCATGTGTGTCTGTGCGTGTGTCTCTGTGTGTGGGCAATAAAGGAGAAGGAAAGCTAATGAAACTTTTTATTGCCAATAGATTAGCCACAATAGTACACGCTATAATACTATATTTATTCTTCAGAATGCTTTTCCATACCTGAGTAAACAGCTCTAGACACTGTTTCTGTTTATTTAGGATAGTGGCTGGCATATTAGCTTGCTGTGACATAATTTCTTGCCTAGCTCACTTATAGCTCTGAGCTCAGATTACAGCCAAGAGGGGTGGAGGAAGGGGCAGAGGAGCAAACTGAGCATGCTCAAGCCCAAGCCCTGGCGATTTAAGATACAGAAACCCATGTGTACACATTAGAAGGAAAGAAATGCTTTGTTTCTTTTGACTCAAAAATCTCCCCAAAATTATGCAGTACTGCTAGTTGTTCTGCTATTAACTCCTACACCAGATTCTAGAAATGTGTCGTTTGCAGCATCAGATGCATGATTATTGCAGGCATCCGATAATTAATGCTAGTTAGGGACAACACCACTTCCTGTTTACTCATAGTTATGCTTTGGTATGTTCCTGTAGTTCCTGTGCCCTGATAATTTTAGAGCAGTGATCCCCAACCAGTGTCTAGTGAGAAACATATTGCCCTCCACACCCATTGATGTTACTCTCTGTGTCGCCTCACGGTGCCCATTTTGAAATTCCTGACAATTTTTTCAAGTTTTTGAGGAATAAAGGCACAAGTTCTCTTCAGTCTTTTGGTACAGAGGACTTCCTCTATCTATGTTTTCCTCAGCCTCAGCTGACCTCCCTGGGGATGCAGTCCTTTTTACCCCAAGGAATTCATTATATAAACAATTATACAAAGTGTGAGCAGTTCCTTTGATATTATTTAAACTAATTTCATTGCTCTGAGCGGAAAGAGTATAGCTATAGAAGAAGCCTGTTTTCTTGTGTCTTGCCTCCTACTGGTGAAAGATCTGTCCCCAAGTGATTGAAGAAAAAAATTAACAACTACCCTTTTTTAGTTGCTTACATATTGTTGTCTTCATAAATGTCTTTTTAATTTCTTTTCTGCTATTGTTGAATTCAGTATTCTTGGTTACCTAGTTCTGCAGCAATGGCATTCTTGTTTAATGGAAAAACTCTGCAGTCTTCAATTAAACTGTAATTGGAATTGAGTGTTCTATTTAATGTTGCAAGGCAGTTGTATGTTAATGATATTTACTGTAATTTGCAATTTATTTAAGGCTAAAGATCATGTCAAAGGTGAAGCTGGAGAACTGCATACTAAGCTGGAAAAGGTATTATGTATATTTTCTTACAGATAAAACTAGCATCTGAAAAATGTAAGTTATAGTATTAAATAATGCCTTTCATTAATCACATATGACAATATAATTTAAATATAATTTAAATAGTTGCTAGCTGAACTTCTACGGCTTCATCCACGCAAGCAAATTTGGGGAGATTAGTCGCCCCAGCGTCAAATCACCTGTTCTTCGGGGCAATAATCTCCCCGAACTGCCTTCTCCCTGTCCTCTGCCGGCTCTAACGAAAATCGCCTGTGGCAATTCACACATGCACGCTTCATTTTCTGAAGTTGCCTCACAATGAAACTTTGAGCGACTACAGAAAAGGAAACGCCACATGTGAATTGCCTCAGGTGAATTGCCTCAGGTGATTTTCATGTTGGCCAGCGGAGGGCAGGGAGAAGGCAGTTTAGGGGAGATTGTCTCCCCGAAGAAGAGGCAATTTGTCACTGGAGCGACTAATCTCCCCAAATCTGCTTGTGTGGATGAAGCCTTCATATAGATGCACATATATAGTGTGTGCCAAGTGTAGTTTGGTTTGATAACTGTATCTTCCACCTGTGATTCCAGGTCAATGCTGACCAACAGAACAAAATTCAAGAGTTGCAGGAAAAACTGGCAAAGGTAAGAGACAACACAAGCTGGGCTTGTATGTATGTATGTATGTATGTATGTATATATATATATATATATATATATATATATATATATATATATATATATATATATATATATATATATATATATATATATATATATATATATATATATATATATATATATATATATATATATATATATGTATGTAAGTCCAGTAAAGTATTTTTTCCATTTCTAATCATTTTAATTCTTTCCCAACTTCAGTGTAATCGTTGTACAGCTTCTTCTGGTATATTCATAAATTATTCTTTAGCAATTCTTCTCTTGCATTAGAAGTGCATTTATTTTAAGCTGGTAAATGGGGCTGCAGAAAAATGTACATACCTTTATTAAAATGCATTTTATCTACAGTAGTGGAGTTTTTGGAAAAAAAATTTTTTAACTGTACTTTATCACTTTGGGCACATTGTAATACAGATTAATAATAGTATAACCATAAGTTACAGAACCTCTGTGTGAATTGATCATGTAGCATTATTGATGCTGTCACTGTTCCTACAATTAGATGTAAAAGTTACTTACTACTTAAGAACAATTGAGTTTCTATGTGTCTTTGATTTCCTAACTTAAGGAGAGCTGAGCCAATCACTGGTTATTTCAGAAATCAAAGTATCCAGGGACTTTGTATGGAAGGAGAACGGCTATGGCCAATGCCTTTCCAATCAATTTATTGCAGAAGAAAAAATAGCACTGGTGCTGTTTTTTCTGCTGTAATAATGGATTGAAAGGCATTGGCCATAGGCGTGCTCCTTCCATACAAAGTCATGGATACTATTTGATTTCTTCAATAACCAGGAAGTGTTTGCACTTGAAAATCAAGTAAGTGGTAAACCGAGGAATTTTGTATTAATATAATCTATTGCAAGCTTGCTAAATTAATATTAAAAAATCTTATGCCCATTTAAACTCATTTCAGTTGGCTTCCAGTCTGAAAGGCTGCAACCAAATGTGCTGATGTTACTAAAGTGCTGTCAAGATGAGCCTGTCCGTGAACATTGCACCAAAATTGGCTTCCCATTATTGAACCAGCTAAAACAAACGTAGTAACTGCAAACATACAGCTTGCAAACCTAAGGTTTGCCAATTTAGTCAAACTTTAGGTTTGCATTCTTCAGGTTTGCCATCACTACTTTTAATTGGTCTACAAATTGACCAATCACACCATTATTCCTCAAGTATGATTAGTTACTTATCCAAAGCTATCCAAATCAAATGACAGTAATTTGCTATAGTTTGAGCCCTTGCTTTGTTGTCAAAAATATAGTTAAGTTATATTAGTTTTACTGCGTTATAAGCTGTGCATGTTTCTAGGCTGTGAAAGCTAGTTCAGAAGCTACAGAATTGCTCCAAAACATCCGCCAAGCAAAGGAGAGAGCAGAGAAAGAGCTCGAGAAACTCAAGAACCGAGATGATTCAAATGATGCAATAAAGAAAAAACTGATTGATGCTGAGGTACAGCCACAAATAAAGGTTTTGGTTGAAAGAATTAATAAATTTTTTAAAAGAAATAACATGTAAAAACCACATCAAACACACATACATCTCAATACAGCATTTTCCCTCCTGAAACAAGAGCTTCTTTATATTTCACTGTTTTATACATCACAGTTTTAAATTTGTCATGTTCTCTCTCTCAGCCAAGTGCTCTGATTAGCTTCAGACTCTCTTTTCCACCCCATCGTTCAAAAAAAAGGAAAATCTGGTCAGCCTAACAGAACATTGTGCAGGTAGTAAGATAGCTGCTCTCCCTGACACCTGAAGGTTCAGCTGGCACCTTACCTGAATTGCAGTGTCCAAACAATTTGATCTGTGTAAAAGCCCCACATACCTTTCTAAAAAACATGTTGACTAAAGGCTGCAGTAGTTTTCCAGCATTTTGCAGATAAATTAGCAAATAAATCATCTACACAGATGAAAATGCTGCTATGCATTGAGAGTTGCAAGAACTGTACCCAGCATGAGAAGTAATAGAACGTGTGTCACATATGACCTGGATATAAGAACAGAATAGCTGAGGCAATAGCAGCACAAAAAGATTTGCATTGTGCTGTGCTGGCTGTTTCCACAAGCACAGGATGAAGCATAATGAACTTAGATGGCTGCCCACACACAGTTATTAAAGGACAAGGAAAGTGAAACTAAAGAAGTAGCTAGAAATGTTATACATTATATTTCGTGCTTCTGTACCAGCCCCAGCCAACCACAGCCCTTTAGCAGTAAAGATCTGTGTCTCGCCAGTAGCTCCCCAACTTCTTTTCTGCTGAGTCACTACACATGCTCTGTGCTGATGTCGGTTACTGAGCTTAGGGACGGACTCAAAATATACAGAACACATAGAATAGAAATGTCACAATATAAGACTGATTAGTCATTAATACAGATAATTACTACATGGCAACACAGAAACCAATACAATTAGCATCAGAATTTAATAATAAACCCTGTAGATCAGCTTACATTACAGGCCAGCCTCATTTTCCGTTTGATAATTTGCAAAAACCCCTAAGCTTAGCTGCTCAGAGCCCACTGAGCGTGTGTCGCAATCACTTACCAAGATGGTGACCCCCTGTGACAAGTTTGAAGTCCTGGATCATTGCTGCTATTTACAGGCTGAAACTTTAGGCAGGTGCAATATGTTAAGTATATTAAACATGTCATTTTTAGCCCTATTCATTTTTAGACTTTCCTTTAAAACTTAAAAATGAAAAACCATGATTCGTTTGAAAATAACATTGTACATGAGTTTTTTGCAATACGCACAATGTAATATCGTAGTAATGATAGAGTAGGTTTTGTTTCATGCTGACTAGAGTGTAAATGAAATAACATTTGAGTTTAATTTTCAGGAAAGACGTCATTCCCTAGAAAACCAAGTAAGAAGACTGGAGACAGTAGAACGTAGGGAAAACAAACTGAAGGAAGATATTCAGACAAAATCACAACAAATCCAGCAAATGGCTGAAAAGATTATGGTAGGTTTAAAAATGTAAATCATCAATAACATTATGCAGTGAAATTCAGTGAATTCCAAGCAGTTCAATATTTTCCCTGACAGGTAAATTTTCTGTGAATTGATGCATATATCATGTAAGATATCTGTTGTCAATTCTGTCCTATTTACAGCTGTGCTATAACCCAGTTTTATTGCTTCCCAGTGCGTTTTGCATTCAAGGGAAGAAGGATTCAAACGATCATTTTCTGTACCGGAACTATTCGTTCCACTGAGAAAAGTACATTTGCCAAGCCGTACCTATCATTACTGTTTAATAAAAATGAATGAGTTTTTATAAATCAATTGCTTAGTTTCTGTAATTTGCCTCTGTGCATGCATCTAGATGGAGATTCATCTTTGTGAAGATGTGAAATGAAAATACATGTGCCACAAGGCAGCCCAGTGCATTCTATATTTGCATTCAGGGTTTTTATTCTAATTGATCATTGTGTAATACCTCGTGAACATATATTAGCTGCCTTACCACATATTGCCCACATGCAAAATGGCTAATTCACATTTCATTAAGATGCATGCGGAAGAGAAAGGAGTGCAGCCTTGCAGAATACATGAGTAGCCTGACTCACCTGGATTATAGTTGGTTCTGAGGGTTCTGAACCTTGGTCTAGCAGCCTACACTTAGTACACAAGTATCCCTTTGCTACTTTGGCACATGCTAAAAATTTTACTGATGCAGGTGCTCCCCTGGTAAAGGGGCCATCGCTATTGCCCTCAGACATGGAGGTGCAGTTGAGTTACAGACCTCCCCTAGTGGGAGGGTCCTGACTGGAGCGTGGCTGGTGAAGCCTAACCTGCTGAGAGAACCCATTGTCCTTGTGTTCCCCCCGTGACTAGGAGAAATGGCTAATTCACATTTGATTAAGATGTATTTTGAAGAGAAAGGAGTGCAGCCTTGCAGAATGCATTTAAATAAAAAGCTAAGTTGTTATTCAGCATGGGAAAAGTATATTTGAACTGTAGTAAAGTCTGACATTTTTACTATTACCGTTATTTTTATATGTTTTGCAGTAATCACATTTGATGCAACAACATGTTAATGCGCAGATAAATTGAGTAACATTGATTAATTTGTCTATGCAGGAACTTGAAGAAAAATATAGAGAGGCCCATGTGGGAGCACAGCATTTAGAAGTGTATCTAAAACAGAATGAGCAAGTCTATGAAGGAAAAGTCAGGGTAAATATTTTTTTTTCAAGCATGTTCCTGAGAGGTTTTTATTTTGTTTACATGTTTCTTATTTGCAGCCATTTCATTATTATTCTCAATAGACTTTACTGTAGTTAATCTATTTATGCAACTTTTCAGATATGTCATGATCAAGGTCCATTTTATCAGTAGCCAATTAACCTGCCTTTATGTTTTTGGAGTGTGGGAAAAAAATCCTCTGGGAGTACCCAGAAGAAACTCTTACAAGCACGGAAAGAGTATATAAATTCTGTACAGATTAGGGATGCACCAAATCTGCTATTTTGGATTCATCTGAACTCCCTAATCCTTCGTAAAACATTTGGCCGAATAACACACTGAATCCAAACCTGCGCAGCAAACAATTTTTTATTTCCTTGTTTTATTATGAAAGGTAATGTGATTTCAAGGATTTGAATTCGGTTTGGTCAGGCACAAGGATTCGGCCAAATCCAGCTGAAAAAATAGGATTTATGTACTAACCGTTAAATCCGTTTCTCTGAGTCGACAGGGGGACA
>CM044431.1:164582024-164606834 GCA_024363595.1 Xenopus borealis | reverse complement strand
ATCTCAAAGGTGAACAACCCCTTTAACAATTGGAGAGGGGATACCCTCTAATATTGCATTTGGGATATTTTGACAGGGGAAGGCATTAATTGAGTTACTTCTTGTATGTGTGTCGGGGGACATGGTAGGGGTAAACCACAGAAATCAATACTTAAAGGGAATGTCAACCCAAAAATATTTCTTGCCTAATAGAAGAAAGCACAGTTCTATACAACTTTGCAATATACATTCATTACACATGTTGTATGGTTTTTGTACATGTATTGCTATTGAAAGCAGTGTTTATCCCTTTCTATTCTCTGCCCTGGTGGCTCAGACTGTTGATACAATGTAAGACAAACCAGTTGATTAACATAAGACTTTGGTAACATTTTTTTTTAAAAAGTAACAACGATCTACTTTCCGTAGCAATAGTTTTTACAAATTACTTTAAATGTACTGAAAATGTTTGATATATGTATATTGGAAAATTGCCCTCGAATTATGTTTTCTTGTATAGGGGAAATTTTTATTCTGGGGTTGACTTACCCTTTAAAATTTTGCCGTATAATAAAAGCAAAATGCTTATGGATTTGGAAGCGGGTCCCTGGTAAAGTCATTTGTTTCCTGATAAATTTGCAGATATAAAATATGGCTTTCTGTTTAAGTAATAAGTAAACACACCCCTTTAGTCCTTTACTGTGGAAGCAGCCCACCCCCCATTCCTGCTGCAGTTCCACTTGTGAAGAAGGTCTCACATCTTATGGAAAAGCTGTGAGACCTCATGTTTTGTTAATTCTTTTTTTCAGGGTAATGGCAAATAGGAGATTACCAGCATGTGATTGAAAGTTTGGGAGGCAGGGACAAAACACTTGGAAGCCCCCCACCCCCCATTAACCTACACAATCACCTGCAAGTATGAAGTGATCATACTTTGTTCGTTTTACTACTGCAGATGTTGTCTCTAGCCAAAATTTGCTATAATATTTATTTATTTAGAATTTTGCCAAATATCCTGAAACCTTTCATCTTCCAGTTTAGATAGTAAAGTGTATCTGATGTGATTTCATCCCACACATCCATTGCTTGTAGTCATTTTAGCCTTTTCCTTTCTCAGTCATCTGACATTTTCTCATATATGATACTGCTCATTTTATCTGTGCTTTGCACATCTAATTTTGTGACTGTGATCCTCAATTTGACAAAAGTAGTACAGGTTCCCATCTTCCTCTTTTGCAGCCTGCCCGTATTTTGAATCAGGTTAGTGTCTGGTTTCCCTCTATGGTACTTGACAACTCAATGGAGAGACCTAATGGTCCCCAATTGTGTATTTCTTAAATCCTTATGGTTCTGAGTATAAATATATTTGGTTATTGAAGGAAAAATGGAGGGAAGTTTTTTACTTTTCCCCCCTTTGTTACTTTCTAACTTATCAGCTGAATGATTTGGAAAAGAAGCACGCTATGCTGGAAATGAATGCACGCAGTTTGCAACAGAAACTGGAGACTGAAAGAGAACTAAAGCAACGGCTTCTAGAAGAGGTAATGCAATAATAAGGAAAGGTTTGTTTACCCTCGTGATTCCTTGCAGACCGTGTCCTTGTGTATATCATAAGGCGCAGACCGGCATCACAAGCTTAAACTAACCTTGTTTGTTGTGAATTTCCTCATTGACTAGCAAACAACACAAAAGGTGACCATAAACTTAACAATGACTATCTTTCCTGGAAAAGAGCTTTCCAGGGAAGATCGTTCATTTCAAAACACACGTGTAGAGTCAACTCTTTAGATATATAGGTAGAAACCTGACAATTCAGCACTTACAATGGCCGATTTTCAGGTGCCCAATTAAAATTTTCCAGCCAGTCCAATCGACGAGCTGACCAATATCAAAGTCTTCTACTGATGTCGGCTCAAGTCCCACTATACACACATTGCATAGCATATGAAAATGTGTTTGTTACGTCTATGGACACCTTTATGTAGTTTAACTGATGGGGGGGCAAGAGGTAATTTTCCGGGGGGGGGGGAGAAAGTGAGAAGAATAGTACCTTAAACCAGTGATTTTCACTGTTAACTACAAGTCCCACAATGCAATGGATCAACTTCAAGATATATTCCAAAGCCAAAAATTCTATAGTTAAAAAAACATATTTTATTTAGTCAAACATTAAAAAAGGCATACAGACCATTTTGTTGTTCCGCCTTACGCGTTTCGTACCCCCTGGTACTTAATCATAGGCATAAGTACCAGGGGGTACGAAACGCGTAAGGCGGAACAACAAAATGGTTTGTATGCCTTTTTTAATGTTTGACTAAATAAAATATGTTTTTTTAACTATAGAATTTTTGGCTTTGGAATATATCTTGAAGTTGATTGATTGTGCCTCTGGGACTGGGGGCTATATTCCTTCCAAACGTGGCCCATTAGATTGGCCGTAATTGAATGCAGCATGGGTGCATTACTATAACTCTGGCCACAATGCAATGGAGTCTGACAGCCACAGTCAGGCAAATGCATTGTGGGACTTGTAGTTTCTTAACAGCTGGAGGCACAAGGTTGAAAATCACTGCCTTAAACCATCCCTATACAAGTTGTCCACCAAACTATAATTGGAACTTTAAAGAATCTTTTTAAGTAAACCCAGTTAATGCATAAGCAGGCTGTTCTATTTTATTAAAATTGTTTATAAATTTTATGATGAGCAGCAGGCTAAGTTGCAACAGCAGATGGATCTGCAAAAGAATCACATCTTCCGCCTGACTCAAGGACTTCAGGAGGCACTGGATCGAGGCGATCTGCTTAAAACAGAGAGAAGTGATTTGGAGTATCAGCTGGAAAACATGCAGGTAGTTTGATATGGAATTAAATACATTGTTTACTATGCTTCTTTTCTGTGTCTTGTGCATGGAAATGATTTTAGTGAAAAGGTTGATTATAGATTGACTCTTTCTTAACAGGCGCTTTTTTCTCATGAAAAAGTTAAGATGGAAGGCACCATTTCCCAACAAACAAAACTTATTGACTTCTTACAAGCAAAAATGGATCAACCATCTAAGAAGAAAAAGGTACAAAATGTGAGAGAATCCTTTTAATTTTAAAAAATTTTGAGGGTGTGGAAATTTAACGGGTTAATAAAAAATATGCTTCCAAGAAGCAGGTTTGAACTTGTTAAAAGACACACAACACCTATATAGAATATGCATACAAATCACAAGCTACCTACATATATACAGTACAAACCAATGAAAACTAAGTAATACAGCTGTATTTCAAGTCAAGAGACCACTTTTGGTAACTTTGATTCATAAATACATTATTATAAAAGCCAAAGTCACATTTGACTTGGTAATGCGTTTTCACCAAAACCGCTTAGCACAGATCTACAAGATCATTTCTTGTAATAATAAATATGGAGTATTTTCAAAGTTGTGATGGCACTCCTGATAATATTGTAACATTATGGTGCTTTTGAGTTTTCAGTCATGATGGATCCTGTCACAATAGCTGCTGTAATCTGGGTGACCCTACAGTAATGATAATCTAGCTCTTTGTTGGCTGCTTTTGCAGGGTTTGTTCGGGAGACGCAGAGATGATCCCAATCAAACCTCACAAGTTCCATTACAGTATAATGAGCTAAAGGTAGCTCTAGAAAAGGAAAAGGCTAGAACTGCAGAATTAGAAGAGGCTCTTCAAAAAACAAGAATTGAACTCCGCTCCGCAAGAGAGGAAGGTAGATCATGTTTCCTGTATCCATTTAAGAAGAATGAACCTCGCTGTACATGATTTGTTAATAAGCTTTTTGCCTCATGTAGCTGCTCACTTAAAGGTGTCCGATCACCCTGTTCCTTCTACACCTGGTACAGCAAGACAACAGATTATCATGTCTGCACTAGTTAGATCACCTGAGCATCAGCCCAATGCAGTCAGCCTACTTGCCCCACAGAACAGCAGAAGGAAAGAATCGTCGGCTCCTGAAGGTGAGTTATTTGTCAGCAAAGTGTTTAGTTATTCTCATGGTGTGCACAACAATGATTCTTCATATTGGTATATGTGTGTCACTATTTTGCATTAACACATGGCCTATTCTGACACCTGATATCCTGATGAAGGGAGGTTGTACCCCCCGAAACGTTGATATTGGTGGTAAATATAAATAAAAAGAAAGGGGTTTCCCCACTGCAGAAAAACTAGTGTGTGCGGATCCATGATTGTGGAATTGCTATTCTGACACCACAAACCATATAGACGCACAGAGCTCAGGGATCTCCCTACATTAGCACTTGCTGATTTCCACCAACCTAAATTTTTATTTTATTTGTACAGAATTCAGCCGTCGCCTTAAAGAAAGAATGCACCATAATATTCCACACAGATTTAATGTTGCACTTACCATGAGAGCAGCAAAATGTTCGGTATGCTTGGATACAGTTCACTTTGGACGTCAGGGAGCAAAGTGCTTAGGTATGAAGAATTTTTTATTTGGAACCTTCGCTAATGTACAGTGACAAAAAATTAGGGTTACACCGAATCCAGGATTTGGCCTTTTTCAGCAGGATTCGGCTGAATCGTTCTGCCGAGCCGAATGAATCCAAATCCTAATTTGCATTTACAAATTGGGGGCGAGGAGGGGAAATGGTGTGACTTTAGGAAATAAAAAAAGTTTTCCTAGTCCCACCCCTACTTTGCATATGCAAATTAGGATTTGGATTCCGTTTGGTATTCAACCAAATATTTTGCGAAGGATTCTGGAAGGTGGCGAATCCAAAATAGTGGATTCAGTACATCCCTACAAAAAAGATAAAACAATAAAAGGCAGTCGTCTGGGTTGTGAACCCATCTAACAAATTGCTGAACCGAATTGTTAACATATGTTTCTGTTTGTTTTTCTATAAGAATGTCAGGTCATGTGTCACCCAAAGTGTTCCTCCTGCCTCCCAGCTACATGTGGCCTCCCTGCAGAATATGCTACACATTTTACCGAAGCCTTTTGTAGAGAGAAAATGAATTCTCCTGGAATGCAGATGAAGGAAGCAAATGGTGTTGTGCGACTAGAAGGCTGGATGAAAATCCCAAGGTATAACATTAGAAAGAAAATACAGATATTTCTCAGGTAGCGATTTGAACATGGAATATTATTTAACCCAACATTTGTATGTAACTCACCCCCTTTTTGACATAAACCCCCAAACTCGTTCAGTTGGGTTTGTGTAAGCATGCAAGATTTTTCGGACTAGGACAAACACTCTTAACTTGAAGGAACTAGGGATGCACCAAATCCAGGATTCGGTTCGGTATTTGCCTGGATTCGGCCATTTTCAGCAGGATTCGGATTCGGCCGAATCCTTGTGCCTGGCTGAAGCGAATCCTTAAAATCGTGACTTTTCATCACAAAACAAGGAAGTAAAAAACTTTGTGCGTGGCTCTCTTTTACCCTCCCCCTCACTAATTTGCATATGCAAATTATGGTTCAGGTTTGGTATTCGGGCGATTCTTTAACAGCGGATTCGGGGGTTCGGCCGAATCCAAAATAAGCTAATTTTTTTCCATAAATTTTTTTATATCATGTGTATAGGTGTTTGTGTCTTATATCATTTCTAGTTTTTTCTGAATGCTTTTTTCTAGGAATAACAAGCGCGGCCAGCAAGGATGGGACAGGAAATATGTGGTCTTGGAGGGGTCTAAAGTGTTGATTTACGATAATGAATTGAAAGAAGGTACATATATTTATTTAAAGAAACATTTTATTGACCAGTTATTGATTGAGAAACCATATTTTTACCTTGTGACTATAAGAATAAGGATTTTACAGCATGAATAATTAAAGGGCACCTATGGGGCTAAAAAGATTCCCCAAACCGAAGGTGCGGGCTGATAGAGCCCCCGGTTTGGGGTTCTCGTAGTTAAAAAAAAAAAAAAAGGAGGAGGAGGAGGGAGCTCCCGGTGCGAGCCACCATGACAGCCCAATGTCATGCGCATAAGCCGAATGAAAAGCTGCCACAAGTTGAGGCAGCTTTTCATTATGCGCATGGGCTGACATGGCGGCTCGCACCGGGAGCTCCCTCCCGGTGCAAGTAAACCAGCGCAGGCAGGGGGAATTTTTTTTTTAACTACTAGAACCCCAAACCGGAATGTGGGCTCGATCAGCCCGCACCTTCGGTTTGGGGAATCTTTTTAGCCCCATAGGTGCCCTTTAAAGAACATCACAAGGCAAAAAATGTTTGCATCATGAAAAAAAAAACGTCTAAGCATCTTCCTATAAGTATAAAATAAAAAATGTGTTCAATATAATTAGACAAAAATGGAAACTAATACGAGGTGTTCTATTTACAACTCCCCTGTGTGTCAGGAAAAACTCAAGCCACAAGAATGTTGCCATTGTAGGTGCTGCAGTTCCATCTTCCAGCTCTGTATGCTACTTCTGCACACACCTGGTTCCAAGGGAATATTCAGGAGTAGAAATGTACTTCCCAAGTGTGACCCACACCCAGCCCGAACCTGGAATGGTCACCCAAATTTCAACCCAAACCCATCCAACAGGCCCCACAGGTTTTGTGTTAACCTTCACATCACTACTCTCCAGCTAGTCAATTAGTTTCTTTCAATAGACATTATCCGCAGCATTGTCTGTTTCTTAATGGCAATTTATAACCAATCCTGTAAGTGTTCCATATTTAAAATTTCTACACACACATTTATTTGTCTTCTTGTCTAAAGGGGGACAACGGCCTTCTGAGGAGTTTGAGCTTTGTCTTCCTGATGGAGATGTGACCATTCATGGTGCCGTTGGATCTACAGAGCTTGTAAATACTGCAAAATCAGGTATGTGCCATCATTCAATAAAAAAATTAAATCAACAAAATTAAGCTTTAGAATGCATTTCTAATGCCAATATATTAGCCATATCTAAAAAATAAAAATTGAGATCCAATATTTTTTTGAAACGCCAATATTTGCCAAAAGAAATAGCTTAGATGATCAGTTGTATTCATTAATAGAATTGGTTATACAGGTATATGAGTTTAGTTATGTGAAAACCCATTAATCTGAATTACAGTAAGGGTATCTCCCATTAAGTCAATTTTAGACAAATTATTCAAATTAAAAAAAATAACTTACCTTTTTCTTTGTGATAATAAAACAGTATGGTGTACTTGATTTTAATGAGCTGCATTGGTGGCAAAACAATTCTGTTGGGTTTATTTAATGATTAAGGGGGGAATGCAAATAAGTGTTCGTAAGGTCAATCATGTTGACTTTGCATATACTTTGCCCCATGCTACAGTAGGATAGAGACTGCAAATTTTATAGTTTGCGATAGTGTGCAGTGTATGTAATAAAGCTTCTTAATGAAAAAGTTATTACGTTGGCTCCAAAAGTTTACACAGGTGTTAAAAGTTTGCTATGTGCAATTAAGATTTGCAATGCAATAAAAGCTCAACGAAGAATATAACTTTTCAGAATGGGAATTCAAGAATTTATTCTCTTTGCAAATGTTATCACATTTCCCCCTAAATGTTTAAATAGATGTAAAAATGATAGAAGGATCCATTACCTGGAAAACACCAGGGTCCCAAGCATTGTGCATACAGTTGTGCTCATAAGTTTACATACCCTGGCAGAATTTGTGATTTCTTAACCATTTTTCAGAGAATATGAATGATAACACACAAACTTTTCTTTCACTCATGGTTAGTGGTTGGCTGAAGCCATTTATTGTCAAACAACTGTGTTTACACTTTTTAAATCATAATCACTACACAAACTACCCAAATGACCCTGATCAAAAGTTTCCATACCCCAGTTCTTAATACCGTGTATTGCCCTCTTTAACATCAATGACAGCTTGAAGTCTTTTGTGGTAGTTGTGGATGAGGCTCTTTATCTTCTCAGACGGTAAAGCTGCCCATTCTTCCTGGCAAAAAGCCTCCAGTTCCTGTAAATTCTTGGGCTGTCTTGTATGAACTGCACGTTTGAGGTCTTCCCAGAGTGGCTCAATGATATTGAGGTCAGGAGACTGAGATGGCCACTCCAGAACCTTCACTTTATTTTGCTTTAGCCAATGACAGATCCACTTGGTCTTGTGTTTTGCATCATAATCATGTTGGATAATGCGCAGCTTCTGGGCTGATGAGTGCAAATTTTCCTCCAGTATTTTTTGTATTTCACCTGAAGATATTTGTGGGTTTTTCCTTGCATCCCGAACAATTTTTCTGGCAAAAATTATGCTAATCACAAGCCGCAGTCACTGAAATCATGTCGAAAAGGGACCCTTGTGTTTCCAGATGTTGATGTACTCCCCGGGTGCTTTATCTTTACATTGAATTTTGAAAGCTGAAAGTTAAGAAACATGGCTCCAAAGATACACAGTAAAAAGTAACATTTATAAACGATTATATTTTTTAATTATCCAGAAACCCGTTATCCAGAAAGCTCAGAATTACAGAAAGGCCATCTCCCATGACTCTATTTTATCTAGATAATCCACACTTTTAAAAATGTCCTTTTTCTCTGTAATAATAAAACAGTACCGTATACAGGTATGGGATTCCTTATCCGGAAACCCACTATCCAGAAAGTTCCGAATTACGGATTGGCTGTCTCCCATAGACTCCATTATAATCAAATAGTCCAAATTTTTTTAAATGATTTCCTTTTTCTCTGTAATAATAAAACAGCACTTTGTACTTGATCCCAACTAAGATATAATTAATCCTTATTGGAAGCAAAACCAGCCTATTGGGTTTAACTAATGTTTACATAATTTGCTAGTAGATTTAAGGTATGAAGATCCAAATTACGGAAAGATCTGTTATCCGGCAAACCCCAGGTCCCGAGCATTCTGGATAATAGGTCCCATACCTGTACTTGATCCCAACTAAGATAGAAATACTCCTCATTGGAAACAGAACCGGCCTATTGGGTTTATTTAATGTTCAAATAATTTTCTAGTAGACTTAAGGTATGAAAATCCAAATCACGGAAAGATCCATTATCTGGAAAACACCAGGTCCCAAGCATTTTGGATAACAGGTCCCATACCTGTATTACCAAAGGCATAATTTTATTTTTAACACTCGCATGTACAGTTACGTCACATTATCTGTTTATTTTTTATTTTGCCTGTTCTCCAAGTCTGCATTTTGTTTGTTGCAGATGTGCCATATGTCATGAAGATTGAGTCTCATCCCCACACAACTTGTTGGCCAGGGCGCACTATGTACTTGTTGGCGCCAAGTTTCCCCGATAAGCAGCGTTGGGTAAATGCACTGGAGTCTGTAGTTGCAGGAGGCAGAGTGTCCACAGAAAAAGCAGAGGCCGATGCTGTAAGTATCGGATATAAAAGAGTAACTATATATATATATATATATATATACTGAAGAACCTATTTACCAGACTTCGCTACTAACCAAATTCACATGTAATAGTTGCAATCTTAATTAGGGATGCACCGAATCCACTATTTTGGATTTGGCCGAACCCCCGAATCCTTCCCGAAAGATTTGGCCGAATACCGAACCGAATCCGAACCCTAATTTGCATATTCAAATTATGGGTGGGAAGGGGAAAACATTTTTTACTTCCTTGTTTTGTGCCAAAAAGTCACGTGATTTAGCTCCCTGGCCCTAATTTGTATATGCAAATTAGGATTCGGATTCGGTTCGGCCAGGCAGAAGGATTCGGCCGAATCAGAATCCTGCTGATAAAGGCCGAATCCTGGCCGAATCCCGAACCGAATCCTGGATTCGGTGCATCCCTAATCTTAATATGTCCCCATATATCCACATGCTTTCTTATTCTCTGGATATGGTAATCTCCAGTTTACATCATTAAAAATCAGCAATTTAAAATAAAAATAGAAATAAAGATTACATGTATTCTAAGGTAATGAAATTAGTTATGTGATTTTACTTTCTTATTTTAATACAGAAGCTGCTTGGAAACTCTCTGTTAAAATTGGAGGGGGAAGATCGCCTTGATATAAATTGCACAATACCTCTTACTGAGCAGGTAATCAGAGTTCTTTTTTTTCTGGCAGGCCTGTCGCAAGGTAGTATAAGAATTTATATTCGCACACAAGGACTTGTCAGGTTTTCAGGAAGGTAAAAATAAAGATTTTATTTTTAAATGTTAATAGCATTATGCAGGTTTAACCAGTAGGTGCGCTGAATCCACCTGAGAGCCTTTATAAGACGGTGTCTTGCTGGGGCACTTCCTCTTTGGCCCATAAAATCTAAGAATCAGACCAAAGTGGCCAGGTCCTTAGGGGATGTTGGTACCATTAGGGCTAGCTAGCAGATAGTAGGACCAAGTGAATTCATTGCAGGAGTGAAAGGTAGAGAGGGCTGGCTAGTTTAATTGGTTCTGATGAAATTGACCCTATCTAGCATGTGCTATAATGTGATGGGGAACCAGTATAGTAGGTTCCACTGGGTTAAGAAATGATGTGCTAAATCTACAACACTGGCTGTATCCTGTTTTTCCATCCTTTTTGTGCAGATTGTTTTGGTTGGCGCTGAGGAGGGTCTTTATGCTCTGAATGTGCTGAAGAATTCTCTCATTCACATACCAGGTGTAGGAGCAGTATTCCAGATTCATATTGTTAAGGAGCTGGACAAACTTCTTTTAATAGCAGGTAAAGCATTTATTAATCTCTGTTACAACTCTATAGCATATAGCTTTAGCTGAATCCAGAGTGTTTCTCTTTCTGTTTTAGGGGATGAAAGGGCTCTATGCCTTGTTGATGTGAAGAAAGTGAAGCAGTCATTGGCTCAGGCGCACCTCCCAGCACAGCCAGAAATCCCCATGACTGTTTTTGAAGCTGTTAAAGGATGTCACCTATTTGCTGGAGGAAAGGTTAGAAATGCCTGTGCCAGAAAAGTCTCCCCAGCTTTGTAGTTTGCACTTTTTATTTCCTTGCAGCAGAAATACATTGGAAAGTTCACCAAAATAATAGGTTTCAGTATCTTTTAGAAAGGGGTTATCATGTGATTTCATTGGTTGCCTTTCCTTTTTGAAATGTAAAATGCTATCATATTGGTTAGAAACATTGTCAGACAAAAAGTATTTTATTAGTGTATTTTTATTAGAGGCAATACTCTTCTGGTTATCTCTGTGTCATCTTTTCATATATCATTAAAGGGACAGTAACACGAAAAAATTAAAGTGTTTTAAAGAATGTATCATGTAGTGTTGCCCTGCACTGTTAAAACTGATCTGTTTGCTTCAGAAACACTACTATAGTTCATGTAAACAAGATGCTGAGTAGCAATGGCAGAAATTGAAAAACGGCTATATGGCCCAGGATAAGTAATGGATAACAGATAACATTATGTTCTACAGAGCTTATCTGCTATCTGCTGTGTAACTTGAGCCTTTTCTCCTTTGACTAGTTGCCCCCATGGCTACACAACAGCTTATTTATATAAACAATAGTAGTGCTTCTGAAGCAAGCACTGCAGTTTTACCAGTGCAGGGCAACACTGCATTATATTTTTATTACTTTAAAACTTTCATTTTTTGATGTTACTGGTCCTTTAAAACTACTTTCTGGTTTCATCTAAAGCACAGGGCCTTATCAAGCAACACAACTAGATTTTTTTTGTGATGCTACAAAGTCTGAGCCTCAGTGATTGAATGTAATGTACAATCTGATCACATAACATCCGATAGCTTCTTGATTTCATGGTTGCACATATTATAGGCGGTATATTTCAATTAGAAAGAAAAGTCCGATTTCACAGTGTATTTCACAGTGTATTCCCTTCCAACAGTTGTAAAATAGGATGACAAATATTTCATGGAGTTTACAGATCAGATTTTAATGTCTGGTTCAACATCCGTGGACATGTGCAACTATATCCAACTTCTACAATCTGATCTGAAGTCTCTCATGTAGTTCTGCCCTAAAAAATAAATATGCAGAGGACTGTTCCATAGTTGCCCAGAGTTAATGGGCCTCCTGCATGATAAGAGTAAAATAAATGTGATCCTTTGTGGAGGTACCAAAAATAGTTTTCAGTCCTGGATATTAGCACTTGTGTGTCCAAAGTATCAAGAATGAAAAACCTCAACTACTGTTATGTTGTGCTAAATCCATGTCGTGTAACTCCTTACTTATGCATAAATACCAATGGATTGCCATCCTGCATGTGCAGACAATAATTTCAAGTTTTCGCTAGTATTAAAGGGGTGGTTCACCGTTATGTTAACTTTTATTATGTTATAGAATGGCTAATTCTAAGCATCTTTTCAGTTGACCATTATTTTTAATTTTTGAATTATTTGCCTTCTTCTGAATCTTTCCAGCTTTCAAATGGTGGTCACTGCCCCCTTCTAAAAAACAATTTCTCTGTATGGCTACACATGTATAGTTATTGCTACTTTTTAATAAGGCCCTTTCCTATTCATATTCCAGTTTCTTAACTCAATGCATGGTTGCTAGGGTAATATGGAAAAGATTGCTGAAAATGCAAACTGGAGGGCTGCTGAATAAAAACTATTATTAATAAATAACTCAAACACCACAAATCATACAAAATGAAAATCAAGTGCAAATTGTCTGAGTCCCACTCTCTACATCATACTAAAAGTTAATTCAAAAGTGAAAAACCTCTTTAAAGCGTCTTACAAACTTCAAAATAACAGGTTCAGAATGCCACCTGTCACTGTTGCTAATGCTACACATTGAAAAGCGATGTTTGGCTAAAGCACATGGATCGGTTACAGGCAGAACTCAAGTCCAAAAATCATGCTGGATCATTTTGGGGGTTGGGGAAACTAGAGTAGTGAAACAGCAGCCCCGGGCCCCCCAGTCCGACCCTGCATAGGTCTAAGGTTGGAACCCAAACATAAGACAGATACTTAGGCAATGTTGTACAATGGAAAGGTGTGTACCACAAACATACAGGTTACATAAAAAATACAAATACTCATCACTACTTACTTTGCAGCTTCATGTTATGAATGTTAATTGAAAGGAGTTTTGCAAGCTGTGCAAGTTTTGCATGATACCTTTAGCGCCATCTGCTGGCAAACACTATAGAGCAAGCTGAAAATATCCTTCCTGCCACAACTCATACTTTTTCTTTTATAGGAACTACATAATGAATTTAGCAATGCTAGAAATAAAAAAAAAAGATCAATGTAAGGCTTTTGGAACCTGATTTATGGTCAAGTAGTATCTATACCCTCGTTTAAGTTGTATCATAATGAATTACTATGATTAGGTTATACATCTGATTGGCAAAAACACCTAAACAACAATTCTGGTTGTTTATGTTTTCGGTCTTGTGGTTAACAAAGAATATATTTCTTTCTAGATTGAAAATGGATTATGCATCTGTGCAGCCATGTTAAATAAAGTTGTCATACTGCGCTACAATGAAAGTCTCGGCAAGTTTTGCATAAGAAAGGTAATTATGAATGTCATTTGTAATGGTGGTGATGGTTTGGGTGTGAGCAGAAAGTGGGCGTATTGATGGGGCGTCAGGCCAAGCTCTGCTGCCACTACTCTACCTTCAAAACTAACACTTTGCCTGTTGCTTGTCTCCAGCCTCTATTTTGCAGAGGTTGCTAAGACAGAAAATCTGGGTTTTGTAAGTGGAGCAAAGACCTGATTAGGTGTGGTACAAATGGAAACAGTACAATGTTTTTGATTCACATCTGTGTAGGACAACATAAGCAAATAAATAAATGTAGATACATAGCACCAGGATATAGGGAAAGTTTTCATGCTTGTGAAAAAGTGTGAAAAAGTGAGGGGATTTGTATTTGTCCCAGTCCCAAGTATAACTCTTAGTAATTGCAGAGCTGTGCTATTTAGTTGCCACCATCATCATGACGTGACATCACCTTATGCAGAGTCAATTTGTCAAAGACACAGCATTAGACTTTGCATAACTTGTCATTCTCTATTTCATGGCACGGTCCTTCCCTAGACACACAGTGGGACACCTTGGGGTGTTGAGCACTTAATGTGCACTGGGACCCTGCACCCTAGGGCATCTGGGGGTATTGGAGGAACACAGAAGGAGAATAAGGGCTGCAAGTGAAAGGTTCTGTCTTAAGTGGCTTAAAGGACAACTAAAGCTTAACTAAAGAAGTAGGAAGAAATGTTGCACATTATGTTTTTGATTCTGTACCAGCCCAAGGCAACCACATCCCTTTAGCAGGTAAAGATCTGTGTCTCCATAGATGCTCCAGTAGCTCCCCATCTTCTTTTCTGCTGATTCACTGATTCACATGCTCTGTGCTGCTGTCACTTACTGAGCTTAGGGACCCACTCACAATATACAGTACACATAGAATAGAAATGTCACAGTATAAGGCTGATTAGTAATAAATACAGATAATTACTACATGGCAGCACAGACACAAGTGCAATTAGCATCAATATTTAATATCCAGCCCTGTAGCATCAGCTTATATTACAGACCAACCTCATTTTCTGCTTGATAATTAGTGATGACCCCTAAGCTTAGCTTCTCAACAGCTGCTCAGAGCCCACTGAGCACTTTCCACTTTTCCTGTTACAAGTGTGAAGTCCTGGATCATTGCTGCTATTGAGAAGCTGAAAATTTAGGCTGGTGCAATAGTCATTATATACAATATGGCATTTTTAACCAGTCATTTTTATAGTTTAGTTCTTCTTTAAGGTTACCATACAAGGCTTGATATGAACTGCTGGTTGGCCACTCCAGACCAAACTGGCAGTTTACTGGTCCATGTGTATTGGGCCAAAATTATATCTTTCTTGCAAATATCTCACTAGGGATAAATTCAGTATCCATTGGGAAGGTTAGATTATCCTGTCTGACAAGGACTGTTGATGTTGTCCTCTTTTAGTCACAATAGTGATAAAAACAATAGGATGAGCTTTATTTGGCTCCCCACTAGGTAGTAGAAATTTAGCAAAGACTCCTATGTATGGCAGCCTTACCAGAGATCTCTCAGTGGATAACCAATGGGTTGCTTGGTACCTGAAACTAGTTCTTGATTTATGTGCTCATACTGACTGTAAGAGATCTCTTTGTCTCTCCCACATTCAATGAAAAGATATAAATGATATGATCAGTATAAATGATATGATCAGTATTATAATTAATGGAATCAGTAGCATGATATGCTTCCCTGATTGCTATGACAAGCTCTAAATGATTATGAAACATGGCAGAATGCATGTACAGATTTACTGAGCAAAAAAAAGCATCTTTCAGGCAGTATTTTAAAAACATTTAAGAATTTTGAATAAAATGTGCCTTTAATGCTTGGTCTGTATGCCCTTACAGGAAATTGAAACTTCTGAGCCCTGCAGTTGTATATATTTTACTGGCTACAGTATCATCATTGGAACAAACAAGTTTTATGAGATTGAGATGAAGCAGTACACTCTGGAGGGTGAGTAATTAAGTTGCCTGATAAATGATAAAGGAATACTGATACTGATAACAGAATACATGAATTTTAACATTTGCAAACTTAGTTTGATTTATAATAAATCTACACAAGTGAATATGTTTGATAATGCTTGTGAGCCCATCCTCTCCCCGTCGCAGCACAATAGCTGTCTGTATATCAGAGTATGAGGCCTGATCAAGCCTGGACTGGGATTCACAATAGGCTCCGGCATTTCAAGTACACTTCATGTCAAGAGGCTTTGATTACTGATCCTTATAAAGGGGATTTCTTCTTTACAATACTGCAGACTGGGGGGAATGTAGTTTTCCCTTTTAAAGTACCAATAACATCAATTTTTTAAAAAAAATGTCATTAGTATACAGCAAAAAAAAAAAAGAAAACCGCACAAAGACAAATGAAACTTTGAAATCGCTAAGTCCGAAACTCTGCTTTTGCTCCTCTTCAGAAAAAGGCGGCAGGGCGACGATTCATCACATGGCGCACAATCACTTCTCCCTGGCTATCTCCTACAGGGAAGCCAGGGAGAAGAAATCGAGCACCGCATGACGGATTGTCGCCTGTCGCCTTTTCTGAAGAGAAGCGGGGTTTTGGTAATTTATTTCTTAATAAAGACTTAGCGATTTCAAAGTTTCATTTGTCTTTGTGTTTCTTTTTCGTTGTATACAAACGATTTAAAGTTGACCCGTCACCCAGACACAAAAATCTGTATAATAAAAGTCCTTTTCAAATTGAACATGAAATCCAATTTCAAATTTTTATTAAACCATTCACAGCAGTTTTAAGCTCATTTAAAAATCTCAGCTGTCAATCAAATATTGTCTGCCACTCCTCTATGCCTTAGGCATAGAGGGGGGGCAGATAATTACTTTCACTTTCTATTCAGCACTTCCTAGATGCCACTGCTCCCCACACATTACCCCAGTTCTCTTAACCATTTAATTGTGTAACCAGGACATGGGGATAGACATCGAGTCCCCCATTCTGGTGCACAAACAAGATTCTGAGATGATACAAGGCTTGCCTTAATAACAGTGTCCACAAAATGGCTCCTGCCTGCTTGCTAGAATTATGAATTCCCAGACTGAAGAAAACAAGATTAAAATAATTTATAGAGTGTAATTACTGTTCATTTAGCTTGACTAATGTGATAAAATATGATTTTTTATATTTTTTTGGGGTGACGGGTCCACTTAAAAAAAAAAAATAAAAAATTTGATGTTACTGGTCCTTTAAGTCATCTTATGTAATATAAGCAAGTCCTATACACTTTTAGGCCTGGGGTACTTATCAGTAGAGCACTGTGTCCCTCCATCATTTCCAGTGTTTCCTTGAGCAGCCATGGCCAGCACATACATGGTATAGTAAAGTCTGCACATCATGAAATTGGTGGATGCTAGCTTATTACAGTAGCTACAGAATGTGCTTCTAAATACTTCATTTCATTACAGAGTTCTTGGATAAAAATGACCATTCCTTGGCTTCTGCTGTGTTTGCTTCATCTTCCAATAGCTTCCCGATTGCTATAATGCAAGTCAACAGCACAGGCCAGAGAGAAGAATACCTCCTCTGCTTCCATGGTAAGAGCTGTGCAGAACACTGGGTAGATTTTATATAAGCACATTTTATGGTAGGATTGGCTTCTGCATTACTGATTATATTTTAACACCTTTGCAGAGTTCGGGGTATTTGTTGATTCCTATGGAAGACGTAGTCGGACAGAAGATTTGAAATGGAGTCGCCTTCCTCTTGCTTTTGGTAGGTGGATTTACAAAATTAGGAAAAAAAATGGTACTGGAAAACTTTTCCACATTGTTCTCTTCTTTGGTAAGAGAACCATTAAGTTCTTAAAGCCAGGCCAGGATTTACAAACTGGGCGCCCCTAGGCTGGCACCACTTGTGGCCCCCCATCTCTCCTTCCTCATCTCCCTGCTCCATCTCACTCCTTTTCCCATCCCCATCCCCCCCTCAAACATCTTAACATGCAGCACTAGCACAGCACTGGAGACTGGTGGGTGGTAGTTTTAAAGAATCTCCTGTGGGTCTCCAGTGCACCTTACCAATATGAATGCAGCTGGGCGGAATACCGCCCGTAAATTCTGCTGCTTTAGGCCTGGGCCTTTAAGGCCTTGCCACAAATCCGGCCTGTTTAAAGCACATCTTGCCACATCCAAAAATTGCCCATCGGTAGTTAAAGCCATGGCATTTATGCAAAAATATACAAAACAATACAATACTTTAGTAAATTAGTGTTACATGTAAGTCTATCTGAAACTAAGGATATGTCATTGTGTAATAAATACTATCCCCCTTCCCAAAAATCAGGTCCTTTCTGAATCCCCATGCATTTGTCTAGAGGTAATCCCAGGCTCTAATAACCTGTAGTTATTGTAACCATTAATGTTTCGGTTTCACTTAGCCTACAGGGAACCATACTTATTTGTGACCCATTTTAACTCTTTGGAGGTGATTGAGATCCAGGGACGTGCTGCACTAGGGTGAGTGAGATTCTTTAGAAACAAACATAAACTCCAATTGGAAACTGTAACACTAAGAGCTCCTTCTCTTCTTAGTGCTCCAGCTCGAGCCCATCTTGATATTCCCAACCCACGTTACCTGGGGCCAGCAATCTCTTCTGGAGCCATTTATCTTGCATCTGTTTACCAGGATAAGCTAAGAGTAATCTGTTGCAAAGGGAATCTAGTAAAGGACAATACCAGTGAGCTTCACCGGGCTCCTTCTACAACTCGCAGGTGAGGTCAGACTCTCAGTTCATTTGCTAATAACTGGAAATTATTTTGCATGGGTATATAAGGAAAAGGATGCCAAATCTTTTCCATCACAGCAGAACAGACTGTTTAGATTGCAGCTTACACTGAATAACAGATTTGAGATTAAATTTCAATTAGCTCATCATATTCATTTGCTAGTGATTTAAACCAAAAGCATCTGCTTTCCTGCCAGATTATTTGCCTGGTAGTTCAAATGGGGAGAAAAATATTAGTTCCACTGCCAATGTTTGTTGCTGAATATTTTCTGCTTTATTGTACACCTTTGTCAGGAATAGGTGTGGTTTAAAGGAAAACTATACCCCAAAAATGAATTTTTGAGCAACAGATAGTTTATAACAAATCAAGTGACATATTAAAGAATCTTACCAACCTGGTATATATATTTAAGTAAATCTTGCCCTTTTACATCTCTTGCCTTGAACCACCATTTCGTGATGGTCTGTGTGCTGCCTCAGAGATCACCTGACCAGAAATATTTCAACTGTAACTGTAACAGGAAGAAGTGTGGAAGCAAAAGACACAACTCTGTCTGTTAATTGGCTCATGTGACCTAACTTTATAGTTTCTTTGGTATGTTTGTGTGCACTGTTGGATCCTAGGATCCCAGGAGGCTGTCCTTATTTTTTAACATGGCTATTTTCTATTTATGATTACCAAATGGCACATGCTACTAAAAATTGTATTATTATGAAAATGGTTTATTTACATGAAGCAGGGTTTTACATATGAGCTGTTTTAGGCAATATCTGTTTATAGAGACCTACATTGATCGGGGGGTATAGTTTTCCTTTAAATAGCAAATTGCATTTTTTAGGAAGGACCAGATAATTCTTGGCCATATAGGATATATTTTACAGCATGTGTGTGATTAGCATCATTATCTCTGCAGATTGCCTTCAATCTGTGTCCATATTAAATAGTATACAAGCATCTGTACTGTTCTACTTTGAAAGTCCAAAAACATTAAACCTGTTAATGCAAAATTGCATTGTTATTTTGCTACACCAGCATTGTTACTGCTCACACTGCATTACCAATAACTAGGGCAACTGTACCTCAAGGCTATATAACCTGCAATATGGCAGAATGCAACTCGGGGAGCTTTTTCTAGGGGGGCTCAGCACTCGGGAGCTCATTAAATAACTTACTTTTGCATGGTGCCACAAATTCCTCCCTTTAGGCAGAAAAGAACCACTATGCTCAGCCTCTATTTTAAGGCACGAACCGTCAATTCTAAAGAAAGGCGGCAGGTCCTAGAGTCCCTGGTTTCATCCACAAATGCGGTCCCCTTTGCCCAGTTCCATCTCTGGAAAATCCAATAGAACATCTTGAACCAATGGACCCAGACCAAGCTGTCCCAAAGATCCACTCGGCCACACTTCTTGGTGTTCAACACATGCCACACGTCTTGGTGGTTCAACACATCCCACCTATCCAAAGGCAGATCACTTCTAGAGCCTCAATGGCTCCTGCTGACCCCCCCCCCAAAAAAAAAACTGGCATGCAATGTTGGGTCTGCACACCATACAGGTTTGGGTGGTTCTCTTAGCACTTCTTTTTTGGCAAGCTGAACTCGGGGGCCAAGCAATGAAGATCCAGTCCGACAACTCCATAAGGGTAGCCTACTTCAACCATTGAGGGGATAACAAGAGCCAGCAAACCCTAGGAGAGGTCTGCCACATTCTCAACTGTACAGAGTATCGTGAAGCTCACCTCTCTGTCATCTACATTTCTGGCCTTGAAAACTGGCAGGTAGACCAACAAAAATGTGAATGGTCTCTAAAACAAGAGGTTTTTCTCACAATCATTATGTTTGGGTCTAACAGAGGTGCACCTAATCACTTTTGACAATATCCCACAATTAATGGCCTAATGTAATGACCCCTTGGCTCTAGTAGCAGATGTTGTGATGCCCACATGAGACTTCTACGCTGATTGCATGTTTCCCCATTTACTACTACTGCTCAGGAAGGTCAAGCTGAAATGGTGCATGCTGATCCTCATGGCTCTTTATTGGCCTTGGACGCATGAACTTGTGGAATCTCAGCAGTGCCAACTGCTGGCAACTTCCGCCAGAGATTGATCTTCTCCCTCAGGCTCTACCATCCCAGTCCAAATCTGCTAAATTTTGCTGCATGGCTCTTGAGACTCAAGTCCTCCACAGGAAATGCTTCTCTTCAGCGGTAATTGGTACTATGATGGCTACCTAGAAACCATTATCTTCCAAAACTTATCAATGTGTCTGGAAGGGCTAATGTCTCTTCTTTGGCATATCATTCCACACCTTTTCTATTGCTCAGATGTTCACCTTCTTGCAGGCAGTCAAGGGGCTTTTTCCTATGCTTTCTGAAGTTGCAGATCTCAGTGCTGTCAATTGTTTTCCAACAGAAACTGTCAGATGTCAGCACCTTTCTCCAAGGTGTTGCTCACCTTCACCTGCCCTATAGAGAGCCCATTCCAAACTTGGATCTTAACTTGGTGATCTCAGAGTTTCAGACTCCCCTCTGCAAGCCTTAGGTGTTGATTCCACTGACTTTATTTACCTGTAAAACTGTGTAGATCATGGCCCTGTCATCGGCATGCTGAGTATCTGACCTCAATCCTCTCTCCTGCCGTCAGCTTTGCTTGGTCTTCCATACGGATTGCACCTTCAGTTCCTTCATTCATACTGAAGCTGGTGTCTGCCTATCACATCAACCAAGAGATCTCCAACTTTTGTCCTAAACCTCAACTTCCACTTCACTCTTCAGTCTTGCGCTCAGGCGTGCACCAGCCTCCAAGGCTGCCATTTTCCATTTGATTTGGTCTCCACAGAGCCTATTTTGCCTGAGGGAATTCTCAATGGCTGCACATCACAGCTCACTCCACAAGGGGTTAAGGCACCTCCGAGCTGCAGGTTACTCTCTGTCTTACGTTCATGCATATAATTCTTATAGTTCTGTGAGTTGGCTCTCTTTGTTAGACAAAACTAACTGTCTCAGGAAGTCGTGAGGGGTGTAGCAGCAGGGAGGAGGAGTCTTCTTCATATTCTTCGAGTGGATTCTATACCCCATGATCCCTGTGTCCCACAGAAGTATGAAGAGAAAAAGATTACACTCTCAAAATTCCGTTTTCTGTAACTTTCTTACAGTATTTTTGTTAATATGAGAGTGCCTATGCTATGATAATGTAAAAGTACATTTTGCTGCAGTTTATAAAAAGGAGTTGTGCTTGCCATGGAGTGTACATATGGTCATGTTTCATTTTGTATTCTTGTTAGGAATACTAAAGGATATAATAAGGAATGTTGATTTGTAAATAAATGTTTTTATTGACAGCCCAAACAAAAGAGGACCTCCATCTTACAATGATCACATAACCAAGCGAAAAGCATCCAGTCCAGTGCCAGCTGAGGTCCAAGGTCTCGTGCGGGAGCCTAGTACACCACATAGATACCGTGAAGGACGGACGGAATTGCGCAGAGACAAATCTCCAGGGAGGCCTTTGGACAGAGAGAAATCTCCAGGGAGGTTACTGAGCACCAGACGGGAGAGGTCACCTGGAAGGCTTTTTGAAGAGAGCAACAGGAGCCGTGGAGCTGTAAGGACACCCTTGCCACAAGTCAATAAGGTACGGAATAATTCATAGTATCCCTTAGAAATATGACTTTTCTACTGAAAGTCATAAAATAGTAATAGCATGAGGAGGTACATTGAGGAATTCTCACTGAAACTTCATAGGGCTAAACATAATCTATTTAATCTGGGAGATATGCTCATCCATACAGTTTAAATGAATTGTTCAGTGTAAAAATAAAAACTGGGTAAATAGATGAAAATGCTTCAATATAGTTAGGAACAAATGTAATGGAGTGACTGGATGTCTAACATAACAGAACACTACTTCCTGCTTTTCCTCATCATTCAGCTCAGATTCAAAAGCAAACCTTTATGACCCATGTGGTCCCCCCTCAATTCACTGATTGGTTACCAGGCAGTAACCAATCAGTGACTTGAGGGGGGACCACATAGGGCATAGCTGTTGCTTTTGAATCTGAGCTGAATGCTGAGGATCAATTGCAAACTCACTGAATAGTTATGTCCCATGTGCCCCCCCCTTCAAGTCTCTGACTAACTTAGAGTTAAAGAGCTAAGCTTTTCACATATCAAGCAGTAAATGAGGTTGCCCTTTAAAATAGGCTCATGCTACAGGGATAATTATTAACTTCTGATGCTAATTGCACTGGTTTCTGTGCTGCCATGTAGTAATTATCTGTATTAATGACTAATCAGCCTTATATTGTGACATTTCTATTCTATGTGTACTGTATATTATGACTGGGTCCCTAAGCTCAGTAAGTGACAGCAGCACAGAGCATGTGAATCAGTGAATCAGCAGAAAAGAAGATGGGGAGCTACTGGGGCATCTTTGGAGACACAGAACTTTACTGCTAAAGGGCTGTGGTTGCCTTGGGCTGGTACAGAATCACAAAACAATATACAACATTTGTAGCATATTTTTCTTTGGTTAAGCTTTAGTTCTCCTTTAAATTTGAAGTTTACAAGCACAGTAAATAACTTTTTTTGTTTTGTAGGTGTGGGACCAGTCTTCTGTATAATTGAACAAAAGAAGCTGTGGGGAAAGTTTTATTGAACCGGATTTGTTTTATATCAAGATTCTATTGTTTGTAGCAGACATCCGATGCAAAAAAACATTAAACTGTATATGTGAAGCTGTGTGCTAAGATCTCCAACTAGCTTACATGCTGAATCACATGCCATATCACTTTCTCCAAATGAAGAACACTATTGCACTAGGTCAGTTCTGTTTGTTTTGGTTATATTCACTAACTGAACAGTTTGTCATTCGGTTCCATATGCGCTGACTACCAGCTATAGGTTAACTCTAGCAATTCTCTTAAAGCTAATTAACTTGCAGGGTCTCACTATAATTTTGTGCCATATGACTAGTTTTCCAAATGCGTACTACTGTTTGGGCAGCAATTTCACTCTATTCTGCATATTGACATCCTAATGCTTCTGCTACCTCACTCAAATCTAGCTCTTGCTTTACCAACATTACATGAATGTGCCAGGGGTAATATGTCAGAAAAAGGTGCTACAATCTTTTCTAGGTGTTCATGAAGAATATATTCTATCGGCTTCTCATTTTTCAATTTGTAATTGAGAAGGTTTGTAACCCCCCCCCCCAACTCTCGGAATATGTGTTCATGTAGTAATTTGCACTTTGACAATGTATATATTTGTGTTGCTCTTTAATGCATGATGGATTCCACCCCAAAAGAAGAAGCCTCACACTACTATTCATTTCTGTTGTGTCCCTTGTAATTTATTGGGTAATGTGAAGCGAACATGCCCTGTCTCATCTAATGGAGATGTTATTGAATTGGTTCAGTGTCCCTTTAAATGCTTCCTTAATTCTGAGGATTGTACATATTTACCAGAAAGTTTATATTCATAAAATTGAATATGTTTCTACTTTTTTAAGGTAAACTGTGCATTTTTCAATTTGCCCACTGTGTTGTGAGTGGAGACTTAAGAGGTGAGCAAGCTGCTCCTAGGTAATAGACTGAGAAGTGCTTGTAAGGTGCTGGGATGCTTGGTTTCTATTATGCTTTGCTGCTTTTTTGCTAATAATGTAGAACAAAATAAATGCACTTCAAACTTATGCAAATCTGTGCTCTGGAGTATTATGGATTACGGAATAGATCCATTCCAATAAGCAGCACAAGAGCGCCCTTAACTCACTGCTTCACTGAGTAGTAGCAAGGGTTGACTGGCAATATTAGGAAGGTACAGGTATGGGATCCCTTATCTGGAAAACAGTTATCCAGGAGGCTCCAAATTATGGAATGCCCATCTCCCATAGACTCAATTATAATAAAATAATCCCAATATTTAAAAATGATTTTCCTTTTCTCTGTGTAATAATAAAACAGTAGCTTGTACTTGATCCCAACTAAGATAATTAATCCTTATTGGAAGCAAAACCAGCCTATTGGATTTATTTAATGTTTACATGATTTTCTAGTAGACTTACAGGTATGAAGATCCAAATTATGGAAAGATCCATTATCTGGCAAACCCCAGGTCTATAGCATTTTGGATAATAGGTCCCATACCTGTATAAAGAACGGTGACAACGATCACCTACCCCAACACCAGTATAAGCACTGATTTAAGTCATACAGGCACAGGTATGGAAATACCCCTTCAACTACTACTTTATGGCTATAAACAATAGCGGTTTGTTCAAAAACATTTAGATAATAAATAACTTCACTTGTGCAAACTTCCTGTGTCTTAACAGCTTTTTAAATACGTAGAGAGGAAAAAACCCATGGCTCAGGGGGGGCTTCAGCCAGCAAGTTTGTTAACCTGCATGTCACTAGTGCCCATGCAAACGGATAGCTAGCAGTAGGATTAATACCCTAAACATCTAAGACTACACACTTCACACAAGTGTGAAATGAATTTAACAGAGCAACGGGTTGTGTGTTAAAGTGTCACCTTCATGTTAAGGTGTAGTATGTTACAGAATGGCTAAAGATACAATATTTTAATTAGTCTTCATTATTTGCCTTCTTCTGACTCTTTCAAGCTTTCAGATGGGGGGGGGGGGG
>CM044431.1:164565844-164581812 GCA_024363595.1 Xenopus borealis | reverse complement strand
ACTGACTCCATATAAAACAAATGATCTGTAAGGCTACAAATCTATTGTTACTGGAGAAAAAACACATAGGCCACTATTACATTTAAATGCTACAGAATCCAGGGAAGAGGATGGATTACACAATGTTAACCTTGTGATAGCTGCATCCAGCAATTCCCATGGAAAGGATTCCATTCTGATCAATTGTGAGGGCTCCTAGGCACAGGAAGCATGAAGGAACAGCAACTACAAGTTTAAACTACATTTTATAACATATGTGTTATCAATGGAAGTGGCCTAAAATTATTTTGTATATAAATTCTGAAATCACTGTTTGTAAAACAGCAGTCAAGTTTCCATTTGCCATAAAGTTGTGCTACACGGCACCTAATGGAAAATCCCTGCAGACTCGAGGTGATTTTAATGTTGGTCTTGTAGCCCTGTGAGCACTGCCGTGTGAGTGAATGCTCTGGCATCTAAATGCAGGATGTGTAAAAGAGTTGCAATGTTCCAATCAGTCTTATTAGTGTATAAAAATGCAGAAGATGAGCCGCAATCTTTCATCAGACAATTATTATTACATGGAATTGTTTATAAGTTTGACAAACAGAATTTGGTTGTACATAATATATATTTTTAAATATGTAATGCACTTTACAGGTTAAAAAAAAAAAAAAATCCATAGCACCGATCAAACCTGCTCATATTGGTTTGTATAGCAGTGTGGTAACATATTTCTTCTTGTATCTGTGGGTTGCACTTAGCACCATCACACCATCCTTAAAAAGAAATAAAGAATTGTTTACCTATCTTATAAGGAACATGTTAACAATTCTCTCCCCCCCCACTTTACCTTGATTGAAAGGGCATAGAGATGATTTAACATCACATGGTTGGGTTCTGGAAGCAATGCTGGGTCACACTGTAAGGAGGGAGAAAAAAGAAAAAAAAACTTATATTTGGGCAAAATGATATAGTATAGGAGTAATGCGGCTTATCATATGGCCCAATAGCAACTTAATGCCCCCATGGCTACACTGGAGCAGTGGTTTGAAGCAAACATTTTCAACAACTGTACAAAAAACAGGTGTTTCTGGCATTTTTGGGGTTTCTAATCAGAATGGACAAAGACTGCACATCAATAAACACAGATCTCAGAAATACAGAATCCGTGCTGCTTGGAACTCTGTTATATTGACCAGTATGGATTTAGGAAACGCATCTTTGTAAGTTATACTGGCATGTTTGGGGAAGTCTGAATTAAAATTGCTCACCTTCCAAACACTTTTTTCTGTTCAGTTGTTTTCAAATTGTTCCCCAGAAATAAAGACTTTTTTCAATTACTTTCCATTAGTTATCTTTTACTGTTTTTCCAAAATCAAAGGGGCAGATTTACAAAATTCACATGAAGAATTCAAAGTTCGATTGAATTTTAATTAAATTCAAATATGCAAATGAGTCAAATTTGAATATTCGATCAATCGAATTGTGGTAAAATCCTTCGAATTCAATATTCGAAGGATTTTACTTCACCCACTATTCCCATGTCGAATTTCTAATTTTTTTAAATTCGGAATTCGACCAATAGTAAATCTGCCCCTAAGTGTAAAGTTGAATGTTGGTGTCTCTGGTGTTTGAGTCTGGCAGCTCAGTAATTCAGGTGCAGACTCTAAACTGATACAATTTTGCAAGATTTAATTGATACATTTCACAGCAACATCTCTGGAGTATTAGCAACTATTGTATCAATTCTAACAGCTGCCTGTAATGAAACCCAGAGATTCTGCTCAGCAGGGACAAATATAAGAAATGTATCCATTAAATGGATCAGATTAGAACAGTGCTGCTTTAGAAGGTGAAAAATGACACTTTACACTTCAATATTAGAAAAACGGTTACAAATAGAAAATAGACAGTAATTGGAAAAAAACGTTATTTCTGGTGATCTATCTGAAAACAACTAGTTGTTTGAAGGTGAACAACTCCTTTAAAGGGCACCTGTGGCCCCAAAATTTTTCCCCAAACCGAAGATGCGGGCTGATAAAGACTGCACTCTGGTTTGGGGTTCTAGTACTTTAAAAAAAAAAAAAAAAAAGTCCCCAGCAAGCACTGGCTTACTCTCACTGGGAGGGAGCTCCTGATGCAAGCCGCCATCTCTTAGGAAGCGCATGCGCGTGTGACGTCACACACGCGCATACTGAAAAGCAGTCACATTTCCGAGGCCACTTTTCATACTGCGCATGCACTTCCTAAGAGATGGTGGCTCGCACCGGGAGCTCCCTCCTGGTGCGAGTAAGCCAGCGCCTGCTGGGGACATTTTTTTTAATGTACAAGAACCCCAAACCAGAATGTGGGCTCTAACAACCCGCACCTTCGGTTTGGGGACAATTTCTGGGGCCATAGGTGTCCTTTAAAAGGAAACAAAAGCTTAAAGAATGAGGCTACAAATACTACACATTGGGGATCATTTATAAATACTGGGCAGTTACCCATGGCAACCAATCAGAAGTTTGCCTTCATTGTTTTCCTTGCAGCTAGCTGAAGAAAAATCTGATCACTGCCCAGGTACAAATATATATATTACTACTTTGAGCAGACAGGTCACACAGAATCTAACTGAACAATGATGTCCCATGCAGCCCCCCTTCAAGTAGCTGACTAACTTAAAGGGGCTGTTCACCTTTGAGTTAACTTTTAGTTTGATGTAGAGAGTGATATTCTGAGAAAATTTGCAATTGACTTTCATTTATTATTATTTGTGGTTTTTGAGTTATTAGGATTTTTATTCAGCAGCTCTCCAGTTTGCAGTTTCAGCATGGTTCAAATTACCCTAGCAACCATGCCGTGATTTGAATAAGAGACTGGAATATGAATAGGAGAGGGTCTGGATAGAAAGTGAAGTAACAAAATTTGTTTTTTAGATGGTCAGTGACCCCCATTTGAAAGCTGGAAAGGTAAATAATTAAAAAAAGTATTAAAAAAAATTAAAGCCAATTGAAAAGTTGTTTGGAGTTCACTATTCTATAACATACTTAGTTCTAGAAACCTTTGTGTGAGCGCTTCACTGAAGACATGCCATGGTGGGGGGATACTTTTGGCCTTATAGTGTACAAACATGAATGTCACTTTGCCTTTTTATTAAATGGGGAAATGGGAAACTAAGCACACCGCTACTTTATTATACAGGTTACAATGCAAGCACATCCTGAATGCAAAGATGAATTTCGGCACATACTTACTGAAATGCCTGTGTCTTTATTAAGAATGACTTGAAGCAAATGCGGTGGAAGGATAGGAGGTGTTTTAAATTTTTCCTCTTGTTTACAGTTGTATGGATCTTGCTGGTAAGGTCCAGGAGGAGAGCTGGATAAATCTACAAGGAAAACAATGGCACTTCCTTTACAACACAGACAGGGTGAGATATTACACAGTCTCTCCATGTTGATCAAGAGCCATGAAAGTGTAGCAAATAAGTTAGATGGTTTTTTTTTTTTTTGAAGTTCTGAAGCATTAATTAATTGGAGAAGGGCTACTCTTACCTGATAGGTCGGAGCCTTTTTGAGAATCCACCATTAGGGCATCAAATACCTCAAAGTCTGTTTTTTGAACTTGAATGATGTTGTTTACAGTGCCAAGCTGACTTGTAATTACAGGCTGCATAAGGACAGTGAGCATTTTTAGAGGATACACAAAAATCTATTCATTTAATTTGCAATGTTATTTCCCAACATACTTTTGATACAAAGCAAGTGCCAGAGAAATCTCTTAAAGGAGAATTCAACCCACCCCCTGTGATGTACAATCCCCACTGGCCCCCTCCCTGCACAGTCTTACCCTGGATTATTTTCCCTCTAGAAATAGCGAGCGCAAATGCAGAATGAGCGCAGCAGAGCTAACGGGCACCACCTTCTTCTCTTCGGTAATCTTCATGTCTGCTTTCTACCCTTCAGCAATTTCCATCTCTTTCGGGGGAAAAACGAAATATTTGCTACAACTGCGCACGCACCTAAAACACTGCTCCATTCACAAAGATTAACGAAGATAAGAAGATGTGCCCGCGAGATCCACTGCGCTCATTCTGCATTTGCGATCGCTATTTCTAGAGGGAAAATAATTCAGCGGTAAGACTGTGCAGGGGGAGACATGGAGGGGGTCCAGTGGGGACTTAACATCACGGGGGTTTAGTTCTACTTTAACTGAGCAAATCAAGTATAAAGAAAACATCTCTGCTGTTCCCTCTGAGCTGTAGGCACACAAAATATTTTTTAGCACATAGCCATGAAGAAATTAGAGGGAACGTTGCGTGTCTGTAAAATCAAGACTTGGGTTATAGGCAAATGTATGAAACATTATATATAAAGCAAATCCACCCTTCCAAGTGCCAGGCACATTTTACATTTGATTTTCCAGATCCTAGAAACATATATTCTATGATGTCAACTCTCCTTTTGAAAAGCTGAAACTTTAGGCTGGTGCAATACGCAGTATATAAAATGACATTTTTAACCATAATCATTTTTTGGGGCTAGTTCTCCTTTAAGCACTACCCTACACCAAAAAACACCTTAGGCATTTATAAAGAGATAAAGAACCGCCTTCTTTCTGTTCCAGGCCAGATATTGATCAGGGAAGAAAGGTCAGAGGGCCCCATACGCTGTCCAATAAGCCATTGAATTGGTCTGTTGGCAGCTTAAAGGGGTGGTTCACCTTTACAGTAACTTTTATTATGTTATAGAATGGCCAATTCTAAGCAACTTTTCAATTGGTTTTTATTATTTATTTGTTATAGTTTTATAGTTATTTGTCTTTTCGTCTGATTCTTTGCAACTTTCAAATGACCGTGGCCGTCCCCTTCTAAAAAAACAAATGCTCTGTAAGGTTACAAATGTATTGTTATTGCTACTTTTTATTGCTGATCCTTCTATTCAGACTCTCTCCTATTCACATTCCAGTCTCTTATTCAAATCAATGCATGGTTGCTAGGGTAATTTGGGCCCTAGTTACAAGACTGCTTCAAATGCAAATTGAAGAGCTGCTGAATAAAAAGCAAAATAACTCAAAAACCGTAAATAATAAAAAATTAAAACCAATTGCAAATTATCTCAATGTCACTCTCTACATCATACTAAAAGTTATCTCAAAGGTGAACAACCCCTTTAAGTCCACTTGCACGTTATATGTTTACAGAACTCCATGGAAAATGCCAGAATCCTTATAGTGAACACATGGCACAGTTTCCCTTATAAAATCTAGCCCCAGCAAGTACTAGCTAGTATAGTAACCTAATGTGATCTTTGGACAAATAAAATACATCCTTTTACCTCAGCTGGATCATGGGTCCACTGGCCATCAACCAAGAACTTGTACTGATGTTCTCCCTCTGGAAGATCCAATATTGCAAAAAAGTTGTTGTGGCTAAAAGGACACACACAGCTCGACTGAAACATACCACACATCTTCAGAAATTTTTGAAAGAATGGAAAAAAAGTTCTATTATCTGCATCACTGCTATTTTACCCTTGTAAATTGCACGTGCAATACTTCAATAAGTCTACATACAGGCACTTGGGATCCCTGCAGGGGAATAAAGTATGTTGGGAAAATGGGGTAAGCAGTTTGCACCCGGTGCTTCATAAAAAAAAGAAAAACAAGAAACAGTGATATAGTGGAAGCAAGTCCTACAACAGTATTAAAGAGTGTAATGCCGTCCCACAGCGCCCCCTGGTTTTCTATAGAAGTTACTGAAAACTGTAATTATAGATAAATGCAAAAAGAAATTCTGGGAAATGGGAATTCTGATTCCCAGCACCATGTCGGGCATCTTGCGGTTATCTTACATATAGAAATAATTTTATTTCTTCATTATATTACACTGGAATCAGACATGGGGATAAAAGACATACTTCAGTGCTGAGAAACTGTGCTTACAGCTTCCAGATCCAATTACAGGAGCAAAGAACAGGGGTGCCAGATTGATAAAGATCTACTGGGATTCTCATTAAAGGAATTTTTGCATTTTAATGCAGCCACTGGCTCTGGAAATTTGGGGAAATGTTTTATTGTGCAATATTGCTTTAAAGGGTCATGGGAAAACTTTTTTCCAAAATGCTTCAGTTAATAGTGCTGCTGCAGCAGAATTCTGCAATGAAATCCATTTCTCAAAAGAGCAAACAGTTTTTTTTATATTTAATTTTGAAATCTGACATGGGGCTAGACATATTGTCAATTTCCCAGCTGCCCCAAGTCTTGTGCTTGTGAATTATGCTCTGATAAACTTCAATCACTCTTTAATGCTGTACTGCAAGTTGGAGTGATATCACCCCCTCCCTTCTCTCCCCCCCCCCCCCCCCCCCCCCCCCCCCCAGCACCTAACAACAGAACAATAGGAAGGTAACCAGATAACAGCTCCCTAACAAAAGATAGCAGCTGCCTGGTAGATCTAAAAACAGCACTCAATAGTACTATTCAGTTACATTGAGAAGGAAAAACAACAGCTTGCCAGAAAGCAGTTCCCTCATAAAGTGCTGGCACAAGTCACATGACCAGGGGCAGCTGGGAAACTGACAAAATGTCTAGCCCCATGTCAGATTTCAAAACTGAATATAAAAAAATCTGTTTGCTCTTTTGAGAAATGGATTTCAGTGCTGAAGTGCTGAAAAAAAAGGTTTTCCAATGACAGTATCCCTTTAACATATACAACCCTGATGTTTGTGGACTACAGCTCCCAGCATGCCTGAAAACTTCAGTATATGTTACAGTATTCTGGGATTTGTATTCCAGCAACAAGTTTGGTTGATCAGTGCAGCAGGGTTTACTATCCCTTTAAATACATTGGGAAAGTGGCATTGCAGGCTGAACCCTAGTCAAGTGCTATTTTATTCTGAAGATGAGCAACAACCTGGGTAGAAAATAATTTAATACACTGGAACTTTACTAACAAAGCCCCAATGTACGAGACTTGACTTAACAACATGCAACTACATTAAAAGTATCTAATTTGTTAGATGATTTTAATGTTCTTGTCTCTGTGAGTCTGGCAGCTCAGTAATTCAGATGCAGATTCTGAACGGTTACAATTTGCTTCATTAGCTGATACATTTCTCAGCAGTATAGGTGGCATATTAGCAACTATTGTATCAATTCTAAAAGCTGCCTTTGAAGGGGTTTTTCGCCTTCCAAGCACTTTTTCTAGTTCACTTGTTTTCAGGTTCGTGTCTCTGGCAGCTCAGTAATTCACTTGCAGAATCTAATTGGTTACAACTTTGTAACATTTAGTTGATACATTTCTGAGCAGCATCTCTGAAGCATTAGCAACTATTGTATCAATTCTAACAGCTGCCTGTAATGAAAGTGATTCTGCTCAGCAGGTACAACAAAGATCAGAACTAAATGTATCAATTTAGGGCAGTTTACAGGGTCAGCACCACCCCCCCCCCACACCAAATCTGCTTTAGAAGGCGACAAATGACAATTTTAATATTAGAAAAACAGTCACACATAAAAAACAGAAAGTAATTGGAAAACTATTTCTGGTGAACAATCTGAAACCTACTAAACTGAAAAAAAGTGTTGGACGGTGAACAACCCCTTTAATGAAACTAATATCATCAGCACAACAGGGCCATAGTCAAGAACACTAATGTATCAAAATAGAAGGGTTTACAGTGATCCCCTTCCAGTGAGATACAAGAAGGTATAAAATGAAACTTTAGGGGCGACAACAGTCAAGATTAGTTGCCAGCAATAAATCTGCTCTGCCATGGGAAAATGCAGAAAAAACTGAAAATTGTCACCCACTGGAGAATGCCCTAAAACATACTACTCAAAGCACATGCTACTCAAATCACAATCCAGCCAATGATTTACTGTGAGCTACTTATATCTTTGTGTCATAGCGCTTAACTTTCTCTATTAGAAAAACAGTTAAAAATAAAAAAAATAGAAAGCAATTGAAAAAAAAAAAGTCTTTATTTCTTGTGTACTATCTAAAAACACCTGAGCTGAAAAAAGTGAACAACCCTCTGATGACACATCATATCATATATGCACCCAGATAATCCACCACTTGTCTGTGTGCTGGGTGGTAGTTCAGCAAGATCATCCACAGCAATAACTCCGCACTCGCAGGACTGAAAACATCGTTTTATTGCCAGAAACACAGCAGTTCAAAACAGTATCCATTACTCATCAAGGTGCAAAAAAAAAAATATTTAGTGGTATATAGGGATGGGTTATCCAGAATGCTTGGGACCTGGTAATTTCCAGATAAGGGATATTTCCCCAATTTGTATCACTGAACCTCCAATAAGGATTAATTCTATTTTACTTTGCATAAAGAGCGAGGTACTGTTTTATCATTATGGAGACAATAATACAAAATACTTTTTTAAATAAATGATTTTATATACCTACATTTGTCAATAAAAGAATCATCTAAATGTTCTGCTTACCTTTTTGTAAGTGGAATTTTTGCCCAGTTGTTAAAGGTCCCTGATAAATAGATTTCTTTGCCGCCTCCAGTCCAGCGGAATACTGTGGGTCTGGCTTGAGAGGGCATTTTATCATTTACTTCTAAATCATGCTGCCAAGCCAGGAACTCGTCCTTCTCTGTGGAACCCTAAACCAACAATGAGAAAGAAAAGGAAGAGATCACACTTCTAACCAACACGTAGTTCTTGTTGCTGAATTGACAGTACAATGCACTTGCACTAAAGTTAATAATTTGCGGAGTTTCGCTTCATGAAGCAATGAGGATGTTTACATGCTGATGAGAATGCTGCACTTCATTCAAAGGGGATGAATATTTCTTCTTAAAGTGATACAGACACTAAAAAGTTTCTTTTCAAAATATTCTATTACATAAGGTCATGCTGATCATTTTTTTTGCTCATTGTTCTGCTTTTGTAAGTAATTGTCACTTGACGTTCCTAAATCTGGCTGTTTTGCCAACCTTACTGTCCATTCTCAGTCTGTCAGTTATAGTTTTTAATGCTAATGAACGACTGTTGCACAAATATGGCAGCTCCCTCCTAGAGGAACATAGGGGTAAGATAGGTAACGTAAAAGCATCAGGCAAATACTTTTATGGAAAAATTATAAACAGCATTCAAAGACATTATTATTATAGATAATAAAAAATTTTATTTTCTGATGTCAGTATCTCTTTAAAGGGCCATATTATTTAGAACTAATGAATCAGTTCATTCCATCTCGCAGTTAGGTGCTGTTGCAGAGATTGGCAGTAGGTAAGAAGCTTCAGCAAGGAAAGCGGTGACTTTAGCCTCTACTACAAGCACCCCAGCCAGGCTCATTCAGTTCCATGGCAATAATCTGCTTGGCTGCCAATAGAATAAATAGGTTTCCATGAATGGCTTGTGCATTACAACCTAAAGCCACTGCTATTCACTGCATTAATGGAATACAGTTGGGGGTCAGTGAGAATATCCAAGGATATTAATGACAAGTGACCCACAGAGAGTAGCAGAAAGCTGTGATGAGCTGCAGGAATTTGCTCCATCTACCCAAAGCCCAGAATAGCAAAGTTCCTGGGGTGCAGTCACAGGGAGCTGAGCTGCAGATTACATAAAGATCTAGAAAACAGCTGGAAATTAAACCAAATTTTAAAAAGGCTCAGAGAAGTACTATGGAACCCGGACTTAATGTGACCACCATAGTGAGGACTCTCGGGGGGATGTAAAAGTAGCACCTGAGAAAAAAAGCCCCTAATAAACATTATGTATACCTAGGAAAAATACCATGTCCAACATTAGCAGTAGTGCTGAAATATAACTTGGCTGGCTACCTGAAATATATTCTCACTGTACTCTGTAAAAACAAACCTACATATTTTTGGTCCATAAATGATTAGAAATTAGAATAGATCACCTGATACAGGCCTACCCATATTGATTTCACTTCACTATTCACTTGTGCAATACCCACTAATTGAGTTAATAAATATTATTCTGTAACCAAGGCAAATCGCTTAAACACTAGGGGCAGCTGCAGAAAGGATGGATATTGAACCTCGTGGAAAATCTCTAATGAAGACTGTTCAAGAACATCATGGTGACCCTCACTAAACACAACAGGGACATGTGGGTTAAGATTTTATGGTTTAAGCAGATACAAATATATAACAGGGAAATGCTAGTTCAGTAAATACCAGTTCCAGCTCAGTCTTTATCAACATCGTGTTCCATAGCAGAATGCTACACCCTGTAGCTGCAGGCAATCTTTAAAGCAATAGTTCAGTGTAGAAATAAAAACTGGGTAACTAGATCACAGAACACTACTTACTGCATTTCAGCTCTCTACTCTGAGTTAAGGTGGCCATACACAGGCCGATAAAAGCTGCCGAATGACCCAGCTGGCGGCTTATTGGCCTGTGTGTGGGGCCCTCCGACGGGCTGCTCCGATCGGTATATGGCCAAAAGTCGGCCAAATATCGATTGGGCAGGATTAAAAATCCCGTCAAATTGCGGCCGCATCTGTTTGTTGATGAGGTCCTGCAATCCAATCGCCCACTTACCATCGTTATGATCTGATTGTTGGGCCTGGGGCCCATGATCGGATCATCCAGATATTGCCCACTTCAATGTGGAAATATCAGGGAGAGATCCGCTTGTTTGTCGACATATCAGGGAGAGATCTTCTCATTTCATGACATATCGGGGAGAGATCTGCTCATTTCATGACATATCGGGGAGAGATCTGCTCATTTCATGACATATCGGGGAGAGATCTGCTCATTTCATGACATATCGGGGAGAGATCCGCTCGTTTGCCGACATATCAGGGAGAGATCTTCTCATTTCATGACATATCGGGGAGAGATCTGCTCATTTCATGACATATCAGGGAGAGATCCGCTCGTTTGCCGACATATCAGGGAGAGATCTTCTCATTTCATGACATATCGGGGAGAGATCTGCTCATTTCATGACATATCGGGGAGAGATCCGCTCGTTTGCCGACATATCAGGAAGAGATCCGCTCATTGGCGACATCTCTCAGTGTATGGCCACCTTAAGTGACTTGAAGGGGGGCCACATGGGACATAACTGTTCAGCGAGTTTGCAATTGATCCTCAGCATTCAGCTCAGATATAGAAGGAAACAGTTAGAGCCCATGTGGCCCTCCTCAAGTCTCTGGTTACCAGGTAGTAACCAATCAGTGGAAACTGTGGAATCAGTGCAAAGAAAGAAGTAGTGTTCTGGCTATTATGTTAGACATAAAGTAACTAACTATGTTAGAAACATTTTTTATTTTGCACAGCCTGTTTACCAAGTTTTTATTTGTATACTGAACAATTCCCTGAAGTAGAGCTTGTTAATCTCATACATCATTCTCTATCCCAGTGGAGCTTACAATCTAAATTTTTTATCACTTTCACACACAGTAGGATCAATGCTATCAGAAGCAGGTTCACCTGCCTGTATATTTAAGGACTGTGAGAGAAAACTGGGGCACCCAGAGGAAAACCCTTGTAGGTATTTCCCATCTTTGAATGAAACTCGGAGCTGCAAAGCTGCACACTTAACCACTGAGCTACCAAAGAAGAAGCCGTATCCCAACTTCTTCTAATGTCACCCTACAACTAAGAAATGGAATAACATTTGGCTAATGATTTTTAATAAAAACATTCAAAACTAATCAACTTCAGACTGTAAATTAATCCATGAATGCCGAAAACTCTAAGCTCTAATTGTGAATACACTACTACTTTGGGAGGCTCATTTATCAAAGGTCGAATTTCGAATTCATGTGAATATTTTAAAATTCGAATATACTCACAATTCAACTGGGAGGTTACTTAAGAAAAGATTTTAATGTATAATATTCAATGGCATGGTTTAACCAGAAATTCAGAATCATATTTGTAGTCACTTACTCATAATTATAAGCCTATAACTAAGTGCCTGGCTGCACGAAATGCATCTTCCATGGTTTTGTACCTGCACCTGGAGCTGTGAATCTGGGGCATGAGCACCTAAAACTAATTAAGACAAATGTTATAGTTGGATCTGTAATTGCTCGATGCCTTCATGACTAAAAACTTCATTACTAAATACTTATCTGCATTCAATCTCTCTCTTTACAGGACATAATGGGGCTCATTTATCAATACTGGGCAAATTTGCCCATGGGCAGTTACCTATAGCAACCAATCAGTGATTAGCTTTTTAAATCCAGCTGCAAGTAGAACAATGAATGCAGCCTTTTGATTGGTTGCCATGGGTAACTGTCCATGGGCAAATTTGCCCAGTGTTAATAAATGACCCCCAATGTGTCATACAAGTTTCCCCCAATGAGAGTAGAGAGTAGAGAGAGAGAGCTGCCCCTGGTAGCCTGCCACTTCCGGGCTGCATTATGCCACTCGTTTCAATTTCCTTCCGCCATGTATGTAAATAATAAACAGAGCGAAGATTTGGGGTGACAGAAAATAAACCAGCAAGTAACTGATGTAGGCAGCAGCAATTACACCTTACTACTGGACATGGCTCCATTGTAAGCCACTTCTCTACCTTACTCTCCTCCGCAGGGAACATATCCGCATCATCAGGGCTATCCATCAATATTTTAGCTCTGTCTTCCCCTTTAGTCGCTGCCCCAGTACTATCTCTCCGCACCTTGTGGGGAACGGGCCGTTCGCTGCTCGTGTTTCCCATTTTCTTTACTCCACAAGCAGGTATCGCTCGCAATTTGCAAAACGGATGCCGCTCGTTCCAAGTTGCTAATAGGCCTCGGTTGACGTCACGAATACGTCTCTAAACACGTGACATTCGGCCCTTCTTCAAGAGGCTATAAAAATAGAATAGGCGTGAGTGTGAGCAGTTCGTAGTAGTAAGTCGGAAAGGCTTGGAGAAGAACGCTTTAATGAAGTCGGTGCTACAAGCGCCTCTGAGTGACTACTGGCTTGTGCTGGGCCTGCTGGGTAGAATGTTTTACTTCGTACTGAATTAAATGCTGTATAAACTTCAGCTTTTACATCTGTAGTTTTGCAAAACAGAGTTCCTTTTCCCACTAGAATTTAGCCCAACTGTACTAAAACGTCTAGTTGCTAATCTGTACAGTTGCAGTGTTCCATTAGCAACTTGGAACTGACACACCTCTTTAAACCTCCAGAAAGGACTTTGTTTATCATGCTGCTTCAGCTTCCTGCTTCCGATACAGTTGCCCACTGTTCTGGAACATGTATTTATGTTTTTTTTCCTATTAACTTTGGGATTGTATTTAAAGGGTGTTATATCAAATATAATATATTTATATATTATCAAATATAGTAAATATTAGTAACCCTCCTAGCAAATCTAAAAGGGAAATGGGTAACATATATTTTGTCACAATGTTTGATGTCTTATCTCCACTATGGAGACATTGTGTCTACTCAGTAACATTAACAGTTATCTGTGTAATTCGCGATCGTTCTGCACAAGGAGCTCAACATGTAATAAATCATTCTGTGTTAATATAGTCTTCCTCTAGAAATATATCCATTTTTATATTCTAAAACAGCGGTTCTCAACCTGGGGGTCGAACAACCCTTTCACAGGGGTCCCTTGAGGGGTTCCAGGAGCAGGTTCATCTCTCTCCCCACTAGCCCTGGGCCAAGGTTGCAGCTCTCCGGGTGTTGGTGCTGGGAGTTGTAGTTCAGTAACCCGTGTAGGGAAGCCAGTTGCACTACAACTTTCTATATTTATGCAACCACGCTGTCTCCTGTACTTTCCTAACAATCTGCTCTGGGCTGGCAATGAAAATAATTTAATATTTTATGGTTGGGGGGTCACCACAACATGAGGAACTGTATTAAAGGGTCTCGGCATTAGGAAGGTTGAGAACCACTGTTCTAAAAGATCTACTTATACAAAAAAATGACTAGTTACAACGTGAAAAAATAATAAACGTGAACGAAAGTATACCCAACTCTGTATTTGGACCCCCTACAACTGAGATCAAATCAAACATCCCTTTATTACAATGTTTACCAACACCATGTGTATAAAAATTAACAACTATGTCAGAAACAACACCCAGACATACAGATCTAAAAAACCCCATAGAACCTCATTGTGAGCAAAGATCGTTATAATTAGACAAGTTCCCATATTTCGAAATGCACTCAAGATCTCACTTAAAAAAGTGTATAAGTGGTCTTACTCACACATTCTGACACTCATTCCTAGTGTGTATCCATAAAAAGATCTCAGTGGAGTGGTCCGGTCGTTAGAGTAATATAGCCCCCTATTAATTGTATTTAAGGCTGCAGATATGTGGACAATTTCAGACTCAGTTGATCAGTGCTAATTAACTCACGCACCAAAGTTGTATTATATTCAACCGTATAATCGGTTCTCAGCTGCCCACAATGCTGCTCTCATTGGAGGTATATATATATTATCAAATATAATTAATATATGGTCACTTTCAAATATTCTTATGGGTGAAGCCATTTATTGTCAGACAACTGTGTTTTTTCTTTTTAAACCATAATCACTACACAAACTACCCAAATGATCCTGATCAAAAGTTTACATACCCTGGTGATTTGGCCTGATAACAGGCACACAACTTGACACAAAAGGGTTAGAATGGCTATTAAAGGTAAACATCTTCCCCTGTTTGCTGGTTGTCAAGGATTGGGTAGAGTCTGAAGGGGAAGGTGCGAGTTCTTTAGGCAAGGGTGTATTGTGCCTAGGAAACCAGTAAGGAGTGGGCTGGAACAGGGAGATGAAGGCGTAGACAGACTGGGACTGGAGAGAGAGGGCAAGAGCAGGAGGAATGGAGAGCGAGGGCAAAAGCAGGAGGACTGGAGAGCGAGGGCAAGAGCAGGAGGACTGGAGAGCGAGGGCAAGAGCAGGAGGACTGGAGAGCGAGGGCAAGAGCAGGAGGACTGGAGAGCGAGGGCAAGAGCAGGAGGACTGGAGAGCGAGGGCAAGAGCAGGCTACTAGTCAGGGACACTGCCACAGTACTAGAGGCCTAATAATGCTCCGGCAATGTGTGCACGGAAGGGCTGGTTTTAAATAGGGCTGAGTCAGCACTGATTGGCTGACTGCAACCAATTAGGCTGCTGCAGAGGCCAGGAAATCTATAGTGAGTGGACCTACAGACTGCTCTCCTGGCCTAATGGATAGAGCATTGAGCCAGAAACCCAAAGGTCCTTGGCTCGAATCCCAGCAGAGCTTGATATTATCCCCTTTATTATCCCCCTCCTCACAAGATGAATTCCAGGTGCCACAGAGACCATTATTTTCATACGCCTGGAAAAAAACCACCTTAGAGGGAAACCAGGGTTCTGGCTGTAATATAGGCAACTCACCCCTCTCAGGTGCCTGAGGTATAGACATTGGAAAGTGTAAATCCACCCTGGTGGGTGCCCAACTCATGGGAAATGCTGTGACCAGAGCCCTGGGTACTGGTAGTGGTACAGGAAGAACCACCCACGTGGGTGCCCAACTAGGAGTAGATATGCTCGGAAGAGCCACCCTTGTGGGTGCCCTGATGCTCGGCAGAGCCACCCTGGCGGGTGCCCTGATGCTTGGCAGAACCACCTTAGCAGGTGCCCTGATGCTTGGCAGAGCCACCTTAGTGGGTGCCCTGATGCTCGGCAGAGCCACCCTAGCGGGTGCTTTGGAATTAGGTATAGCCACCCACGCGGGTGGTCTGTCACTCGGTAGAGCCGCCCTGGGAGGTGCTCTGGTGCTTGGCAGAGTCACCCTCACAGGTGCCCTGGTATTTGGCAAAGCCACCCATGCAGGTGCCCCAAAGACTTGGCAAAGGAATAGGCAACTCCACCCACGCGGGTGCACCGAGACTTGGCAATGGAATAAGCAACTCCTCCCTCACGGGTGCCCTCCATATGAGTGCCTGGGTTCTTGAAGTTATAGCCACTGTGTTAGGACACGGCAGAAGCCCCACTCCTGGGGTAACAGGACACGGCAGAAGCCCCACTCCTGGGGGCACAGGACACGGCAGAAGCCCCACTCCT
>CM044431.1:164464119-164558298 GCA_024363595.1 Xenopus borealis | reverse complement strand
TCAATGCCCACATCCAGATCATTAATAAACAAGTTGAAAAGCAAGGGACCCAGTACAGAGTCCTGCAGTGCCACTAATAAATGGCCTTGTGCATTTAAGTGGTTGGAAATACATAACTTATGCTTTGGTGAAAGAAACACAGAGTAAGGATTTCTTGGTTCATAAAATAAAAGTCTTAAAAAAAGAAATGACAGTATCATGTATAATTTATAAAGCAGTACAATCAAACGTGAACCTGTTTATCCAGCTCTCTAGGGAATTACTCCTCATCCTGTGCATTTTCACAGTGATTATACAGTACCTCGACAGACAGTAAGCCAGAGGAAGAGGGAACTCTATTAAGTAGAGTTTAGTATCGTGACACAAGGCTAAACCCTGTGCCTGGAGTCTGTATAGTACAGAGCCCCTGGCCTGCAGAAAGAGGCAGAAAGCATGCCCACAGCCTGGAGCCCTGACTTTGACTATCGAATAGTCCAAAATTCCATTCGAATTGAAAAAATTACTGGACTTTTAAAATCATTTGACTTCAACACTTCGCCACCTTAAAGCTGCCGCATTGCCATTTTAGCCTATGGGGGACTTCCTAGAACCCGTCCTGAAAATCTTTCTACGTCCTAGGAATTCAAAGGATTTTGCGCAAAATCCTTCGAATCGTTCGTTTCGAACGATGCGATTGAACGATTCAAATGATTTTTATTCGATTGAACAGGCCCATTTTCGATCGAATAAAAATCATTCGAATCGTTGATTCGCATCGTTCGAAAGGAATAAGTCCATTTTCGATCGAAAACGCCTGTTAAAAATACTTCAATGTTCGAATTACGGCCATTAGTAAATTTGCCCCTAAAAGTTATTGGGCACATGGTGAGAAGTATATTCTTATCAAGCAATTCCACTGCAGACTTCAGGTCCTAACTATCTTATCTGATTAATTTTTTCCTGTTGTCTGGACTCTCTCAGAATCCAAGGCAGCGTATCCTGGGGAATCACAATTAGAGATCCCCTTATAGTTTATGCTTAAATGACTTGTTTCTAATTACTAATTCCATATGCAGCAGTATAACTGATTCCAGCAGGCAACTTATTACAGCAAGGAGAAGATGCAACATATAATAGCCCTGATTTAATTAAATGGTAACACCACTCTTCTGGACCCCATAACTTGCTGATACAGTTAGGCAGAAGTGAGAAGGTGGTTGTGCCAAGCTAAAAGTAACAATTGCTTTATTCTTTCTCATTTACTAGTAAACAACATGTCATCCTACTGAAAAAGCCTGAAATGTTTGTAACCATTTGTCATGTAGATGTCTTGTAATGGGGTATTAGCTTAAATTTCAATACCAGAATCCAATCTCTAAGGATGTTAATTAAAGCATCCCAGAAATTGAATGAGCAATAAAACGCAAAGCAGCATTAGCTTTCTAGAACAAAACTGTGAATCTTCTGGATTCAATTAATTTAGGCAGCTACAAGTCTTGTAAAACCTGTGCATGATAACAAATATGCAAATATGAATGTGCAATGAAATGTGCACAGAATATCTGAAACTGTTTATTTTTTTCCCTTGACTTTCCAGCCAGATATACCTGGTTCTCATTCGGGGTTTTTGATTTAATGCGTTTTTCCCATATCATGTTAAAATATCATCAGTTGAGTCTTAGGGGCAGATTTAATAAGGGTCGAATTTCGAGTTACTTAATAAACTTGAAATTCGACAGAACGTAATTTATAAAAAAAAAAAAATCACATTTTTCAAATTTGGGTGAATAGGCTGTACCCAAAAATTTGAATCGAATTCGATCAAATTTGATTTGAAGTTTAAAAAAAAAAAAAGATTTTTTAAAGTTCACCAAATGACTCCAAATTGGTTCTAGGAGGCCTCCATGAATAGCAATTTGTCAGGTTTTAGATGGGCAAATACAAGAGGTCCTCTGCACTCAACCCATTATCAATATATTTAAGACATTGAGACATTCTGTGGACACAGCTACTAAAAAATGCCTTACCCTTTAAACAAAACAGGGATTGTTTGTCCATATATTGCAATATATTTAAGCTGGTCAACTACGTCAAAGTCATCCCATATCTGGCCAGTCCTACTCTCAATTTTCATCTGATTCATTAAGAATTCTATTGCTTCATTATACATTTTACAAAGAGACTAAGTTTTACCTGCCTCATTGCACCCCCGCCTAATGGTTTTAAAATTAGTGGTGAGCACAACTTTTCCTTGTTTGTTATAGTTATACTGGAGCAGTGACCATCTCCAAGTTGTAGCCCCCAGGTCGTACCAAGTGTGGGGCCCAATTGGAACCATTTTGGCGGGGCCCCCTGGAAGGAACTTTGCTGTCTGTCTCAGGGTCACAGAGCTGGATGGGCAAATAGTGCCTGCTTTCCCCTCTGTTGAAGTAATGGCTGCCAGTTTGGGATGGGGCAGGCTGGGTAACTGGGAGAAAATGTTCTCTCACTTTGTTTAATCTATGTGCGCAAAACAAAAAGTGCAAATTTTGGTTACCACTGTAAACTGTGTGTGTGCAGCACCATGGATTATACATACAACATTAATGTATTTCACTTGTTGTTTGGGCCACTTGGGTTTGGGGCAGGCTGGTTGAATTGGGTTTGGGGGTGGGCTGGGCCAATCAGGTTCAGCTTTGGCCTGGGCCAATCGGGTTTGAGCGGGCTGGGCCAATCTGGATTAGGGGTAGGCTGGGCTACTGGGGCATTAAGGGAATAGGAATCAGAGCTCGCACTGGAACGGGGCCCCCATAAGTGCGGGGCCCAATTGGGCCAAATTGGTCCAATGTGCTTAAAACTGGCACTGGTAGCCCCCACCCTTCCCAGCTATAGTCAGGTGATCCCACAGGTGGCTAATAAAAGGACAACCAAGTTTGGGAGTTTTACTTTGAAAGCAGTAAGTAAGTTGCAGGTAAAATTTAGTCCCTTTGTAAAATGTATAATGAAGCAATAGAATTCTTAATGAATCAGATGAAAATTGAGTTTAGGACTCCCAATGGCCTCAAAGCAAGTGTCATTTTTGATTTTCTGACTATGGGGCGGATTTACTAAAGGGTGAAGTGGTTAACGCTAGCGACTTTTCGCCAACATTGTCACCCACAGGGACATCACTAATTCACTAACAGGCCAAGGCTCCAATTTGCAAGCTAGCAGGACCATTGCTAGTGGTCTAACTCTATCACCAGGCGAACGATCGTTACTAATTCACTAAAATGCTCTTTCGCCAGAGTTCACTTCACCACCTCAGACCAGGTAAATTGCTAAATCTTCTGTCACTTACATAATATCCTTTCTGCCAAAAAAATGTATTAAAGTTCTAAAAAGGCTGGTGACTTTTCCTTTTTTGAAGTGGGATTCCCTGCAAAAGTCCTAATTTAGATTTTTTTGGGTTAACTGATTTTCTCAAGACATTTTATAACTTTTTTATGGATCATTAATTTTACAGTTGGCTCATGTGTAGGGCATTATATTAACTCTCTTGTCTTTATGAAGGTTCCCTGGACATGTGTTATAAAAACCGGTAACTTAAACTATTTGCAGCAAGATTTAAAATAAAGACAACTTCAAATTTCCCACCCTATGCAAATTGACCTAAGATCACTAGTGAAGTTTCAATAGGCACAAACAAACACTAGTGCATCTTCACTATAAAATGCTTCCACAGCCGAAGTAACGCTAGGGAAAAGTCGCCAGCGTTCGATGCCCAGAAAAAAGCTTCTCATTTTAGTGAATTAGTGTAGATTTTGTTGTTTACAGCCAAATCACATTCACCCTATAACTATTTTGTAAGTGTATAACTTACTCTCTATAATACTACACCATCAGACATCATGTTTCTAATTTTTGAGGTGCAACATGTTTTGATGAAAGATGCCAAGGGAATATCTTTTTGGACTGTGTAACCTTTGCCCAGTAAATTGGGTGTATAAAATAGGAAAGCTGTTCTCATTCCCTCACATAGAGGTTATTTGTATAGTTATGGGATCTGTTATCCGGAAACCCTTAATCCAGAAAGCCCGGAATCAGAAGAAGGCTGTCTTGTGTAGACAGCAATTCCAAATCATGGATCCGCACACACTTGTATTTGCAGTGGGGGAAAAACCCCTTTTCCTTTTATTTAATCACCAATATCAACGTTTTGGGGGGATACAACCTCCCTTCATCAGGACGGGAGGTTGTATCCCCCCGAAACGTTGATATTGGTGATTAAATAAAAGGAAAAGGGGGTTTTCCCCCACTGCAAATACAAGTGTGTGCGGATCCATGATTTGGAATTGCTGTTGCTAGGGGACCTTGTCGGGTCAACGGATTACCAGCACCACGGGAGCAGTGAAAGTGAGTAAAGATCCGGGTGTGCAGTGAAAAAATACCATATTACTGTCTTGTGTAGACTCCATTTTGACCAAATAATCTCTGTAATAATAAAACATTACCTTGTACTTAATCCAAACTCAGATATGGTTAATCCTTGTCTGAAATGTATACAATTTCTAAAACTTTGAGCCACAGTACTACTGTACATATAGCAGTAACCGAAGAAAAACAAATGTATTGTACATTTGAAAAGCCCTTCTTCTTGAGAAATAAGCAGCAATAGAAAACTGAGGGGAAAAAGATATTATAGACATTATATTTAGAAGTCCCTTCTCTAGAGTTACATATCAGAATACAGATACATTGCAATCTTGCAAAATGCAGCTGTTTCCTAGCAAGTGGCAGGCGCTAATCTGAGTACAGGAGCTGAGGCCAGCATTTTAACCTGACCATCTGTCTGCGTTTATAACAAGTCGGAAGGAACACAAAATACTGTGTGTGTGGATGGGCAAAATCTTCTGAAACTTCCCATAATTCTGACAGTCTGTGTTAAACTAATTACATTTTTTTATTTTCCCAGTAATAACACTATAACAAGGAGTCTAAATGAAATTGAATATATTTGCACAGAAATGACATATTGATAACTGCAGCTGAAACAATGTAGATGTTCTCCCCAGAAAGCAACTGCTACATTACACTTCGATTTTCTGCAGTTATTTAACATTTAAAATATTACTTTGTAATAATAATAATACAAAAAAAAGCCCTGGGTACACATTAAGCTCGAAACACTTTACAAAGGGATAGATAAAAATGCATTAAAGTTCAGAGCACAACCATAGGCTGGTCGTAAGTATAGGATTCCCAAGTGCCTTGCATCCCAAACTTGCCTGTTTTGCTAAAAAATTTAAGATATTAAAGGACGAATAAAGGCAAAAAAATTAAATCCAATTTTTACTTTCTTTAATGAAAAAGAAACCTATCTCCAATATACTTTAATTTAAAAATTTCTAACTTTTTTTATAATAAACTTGACTGTATGCAGGGATATTCTCCCTTCATTTACTGCTGTGGATAGGAATTGTCAGACGGTCCCTCAGGGAAACAATCATACATATGAACAGCAGGAGGTCTTACTTCCCAGCCATGCAGAACTCAAATAGCTTTGTTTGTTTCCTTGTTTTGATAATTTATGTCGATCCCTAAGCAGCCAAGACCACACTGAGCATGGTCTTGGTCTTGCAATTGATTGTAACAAAGTTACAAGATGGTGACCCCCTGTGGCCAACTTTGAAAGCATAAATCATGTGTTTGATTAGGCTTGTGGTGCAGTAAGTTCACGTTTATGTTTAGTATACAAAATACAGAATTTCTAGCCTTATTCTATTTTAGACTTTCCTTGTCCTTTAAAGGGAAACTGTCATGGGAAAACGTGTGGGTTTTTTAAAAAAATGCATCAGTTAATAGTGCTGCTGCAGTAGACTTCTGCACTGAAATCCATTTCTTAAAGTGGACCCGTCACCCAAAAAAAATACTCAAAATCATATTTTATCAACTTGCAGTACAGCAGTAAAGAGTGATTGAAGTTTATCAGAGCACAAGTCACATGACTTGGGGCAGCTGGGAAATTGACAATATGTCTAGCCCCATGTCAGATTTCAAAATGAAATATAATAAAATCTGTTTGCTCTTTTGAGAAATGGATTTCAATGCAGAATTCTTCTGGAACAGCACTATTAACTGATTCATTTTGAAAAACATTTTTTTCCCCGCGTCAGGATCCCTTTAAAGACACAACGCTGTCCATTCATTGTGCAATGTAACTATAAAGTATGTATACTGCTTGTTTGAGTGTGAGCACTGAGCCTCATGCATGCCAGAGGGGTGAACCTTAGTACTTGAAGGGATGGTTCACCTTTCAGTTAACTTTTAGTATTTTATAGAATGACTGAGTCTAAGCAACTTTTCATTTGGCCTTGATTTTTTCTTTTTAAAGGGGTTGTTCACCTTTGAGTTAACTTTTAGTATAATGTAGAGAGTGATATTCTGAGACAATTTGCAATTGGTTTAAATTTTATATTGTTTGTGGTTTTATAGTTATTTAGCTTTTTATTCAGCAGCTCTCTAGTTTGCAGTGTCAGCAATTTGGTTTCTATGGTACAAATTACCCTAGCAACCCTGCATTGATTTGAATAAGAGACTGGAATATGAATAGGAGATGGACTGAATAGAATGATAAGTAATAAAAAGTAGCAATAACAATACATTTGTAGCCTTACAGAGCATTTGTTTTTAGATGGTGTCAGTGATCCCCATTTGAAAACTGCAAAGAAACAGAAGAAAATTGCAAATCATAAAAAAACTATGAAAAATAAATAATGAAGACCAATTGAAAAGTTTCTTAGAATTGGCCTTTCTACAATATACTAAAAGTTAATTTGAAGGTGAACCACCCCTTTAATAGTTTTTTTTAATTATTTGCCTTCTTCTGACTCTTTCCAGCTTTTAAATCTGGGTTACTGACCCCATCTAAAAACAAATACTCTGTAAGCCTACAAATGTATAGTTTTTACAACATTTTATTACTTATATTACTATTCAGACCCTCTCCTAATTATATTCAAATATATTATTCTTATTCAAATCAATGCATGGTTGCTGGGTTTATTTGGACCATTGCATCTAGATTGCTGATATTGCAAACTGCTGGGACCTGTTATCCAGAATGATTGCTACCTGTTATCCAGAATGCTTGGGACCTGGGGTTTTCCAAATAAGATCATTCTGTAATGTGTACCACCTTATCATCACTAGTCTGCTAAACATGATTTAAACATTAAATAAACCCAATAGGATTGTTTTGTCATCAATATGGATTCACGCAGATTAATAACCATCAAGTACATAGTTCTATTCTCTTTTTACAGAGGTAAAGGACATCATTTAAAAAACAGGCAATTATTTGCATAAAATGGGGTTGATGGGAGTCCTCACCCTAATTCATGGTATTACAGTATGTGACATATCATTGTAGACCTGTAATGTTACCCATTAAATGAGGCACTTATGACAAAAAAAAACCTTCTTATCAAATCTGTAAAATGGTGTTGCCTGCTTTTAAAAAGTAGGTGAAGCAAAAACACTTTGCACTTCTGGCTTCCCGTTGTTCTCATTGGTAACATCTTACTCACTGTCACATATGAAGTGTGGAAATGTCATTCATGTAATTTATGTGGGGGGGGGGGAGAGGGAAATAAAACATTAATGCATTGCAATACAATGTAATACAAACTAAGGTCTATTAAAAAAATCTAAATAGGCCAGGCCCCATTACATCTATACATCCCCCATCCTTTAATATATTCATCTAAAAAACAGAAAAATCAATTTTAAAACAGAGCACAAAGATCTATATGCTTTAACATGTGACACACATCCTCTGCATTCAACAATAAGAAAATAGGAGCCCATAATAGTATTTTTCCGTAGCACAACATTAATAAAACCCATAAAGTCAAAATATTATATTAGAAATATAGCGAGTTTATTAAAATAAATAGAACTTTCTGGTAGACACATATACAAAGTCAGGTTTACAGGTGCATGATAAATCCATTGTCGTGTTTGTAAGTGCCTTGGTTTTTAAGCATGCTTCAGCAGTCATAATTCTAAAGGATTACACATTCTGAATTTTTATTATATCTACAGTAATCTAAATAAACTAGTTTTGTCTTTATTGAACAGAATGTGGTTTGTGTATTTATAAAAACGAAATAGCCACATGGCTTCAGTGTAAACAGCGACAGAATAAATATGCATTGGTAAACATTTATGTATTTAATGATTTTCTTCTCTGAGACCCAAATTACTGTATGGCATTTAGGCATTCAAGTAGTTCATCATATATACTCCCAAGTATTCCAGAGCAGCGGTTTATTTAATGAAAGTAATTTCCAGAGGCATAACTACTGGAGGCGCACCTGGGCCAGTACCACCTTGGGCGGGAGCCATGATGAAGCTTTACACAGGCAGAAGGGCCGGGGAAAGTTTTTGGGTGCTTCTAGGGGCATAGCCTGTACCCAGGCTTGGCCATGGCTAGTTATGGCCCTGACAATTGCATGAAGGACTTTAATGGCTTCAGAGTCAGTGTAAGTGGCAGATATATATTTTCTGATATATATATAGTGAATAAAGTACCCCCTCTTGTAAAATATAAGGATATTATAAGTTACCGAGGAGTTTCATGACCATATAAAAACACGAGGCCAAAGGCCGAGGTAACTTCTAATATCCTCATATTTTGCAACATGGGGTACTTTATTTATTATAATACACAAGTTTCAGGGAGTCATGTGACAGAAATGACATCAGAACTCACCATTTATAACTGATGACATCAGAGCTCACCGTTTATAAGGATATAATTTACAAGATATTTACAGCTTTTGTGTATTATATAGTGAATAATGTACACAATAAAATACAGGTATGGGAACTGTTATTCAGAATGCTCGGGACCTGGAGTTTTCCAGATAATGAATCTTTTAGATCTTCATACCTTCATTCTACTGGAAAACCGTAAACCATTTCAACATTAATTAAACCAATAGGCTGGTTTTGCTTCCCGTAAGAATGAATTATATGATAGGTTGGATCAAGTACAAGGTACTGTTTTATTATTACAGAGAAAAAGAAAATTCTGATTATTTGGATGAAATTAAGTATATCGAAGGCGGCCTTTCCGTAATTCAGAGCTTTCCGGGGTAATGAATCCCATACCTGTATAAGCATATTTGAAGTCACTGAGAGGTTCCATGACCATATAAAGGCATGTGGCCATAGGCAGGGTGCTTTTCCTCAGGATATGGAACTCCAAGTTGACAACAGGGGGTACATTATTTATTTCTATACACAAGTTTCATTGAGTCAGACAGAAATTACATCATTAAGCAGTGATTATAATAGATGACATCACCAAACACTATAAAATAAACAATTTACAAGGGTAACTGCAATGTGCAAAGTGCATTTGTGGACGCAACCACATTCCAGAATAATATCAGCCACAGCTGCCTGATGTATATGTGCTCAATGTTTCCATGCAATTTTGTGTGGCACTTTGCATCAAAATATGCAAGTGCAAGGAGTGGCTGTACTTTTAATAAATGTTGCAGATTTGTAAAATGAATTTCGAAAAAGTTGCATGGTGCTTAATAAATGAGCCATCATTCTGACCTTGTAACATATATGTATTTTGTATGTTACGAGTTGGAGCTGCCACAATACTAACCCTGCATTCTCTTTTTTTAGCAACAGTCTCTCATCACGGACACACAAAGTATGGCTAGAAATGCTTCAGTTCATGTACTGATATTAGTTTACTGGTATCTATAACAGTAATGATCCATGCCTTCAGTGTTGTCCACAGGGGCTTTACATCTTGTTAGGACAGCGTTTGAGTGTCAGTGACACTGCACATGCTCAGTGTGCTCTAAACAGAAAACAAGCCTAGGGGTTATTGAAAATGATCAAGCCTGTTTGATGCTAATACTACAGGGATGACTATTAACCTCAGAATGCATTGGTTTTTGAACTGCCTTATAATATGAATCTGGACAGCACACAAGCATCTGCAGTGAGTCAGCAGAAAAGAAAATGCAGAACTACAGGAAGCAAATGTAGTTCTCTGCTGCATTAAAAAAGTCTGAACATTGTAATAAATAAACTGCACAATCAATATTTCAATTAGACAAAACTGAAATAAAAACAATGCTCCTTAAAAAAAAAGGTTTACCTAAAAAGTACTTTAATAACTTTATCAATGACATGGATACTTACAGTGTGTGTTGGACTGAAATGTCCAGGGCCCACATCAATCAGCGCCTGCAGTTGAGTTGGCAGGGGCTGTGGGGCCCATGAGGGCGAAGCCCACCAGTCTTTTCCCTGGTGTCCCGCTGACCCAGTCCAACCCTGAATACTGTATGTATCTGTTGCAAACTTGTTGTATCAAAGAATATTACTATGAATGGCATACCTTGTGTAAGAGATGCCAATTTAGTTAGGTTTTTGAGGTCTATAAAAAGTGTCTAGTGATAATTGGGTATTACATGCCATATCTTAAATTGCCCTGTTTTTCTTTATTAAAATTGTTGGGAGGTATGCAGTAGAGAAGAATTATAAAACACAAAGCAGACATTTAAAAAAAAAAAAAAAAAAAAAAACGTACAGTAATTGTTACCATCTACAGCATATGTAAAGGTGACCTTTTTATGACAACTTACCCCTATAAAAAGGGTAACCAACAGACACACCCAGCTCTGATAATACATTTTATTAAAAACTGTACAAATTATATTTTGTGCATACATGTTATCCCTGAAAAAGGGCTCTGTGTACCCCCTTCCATAGCAGTGCGATAAGCTGCAAACAGCTTGAGGCTGCCAAGATATCTTTACCGAACCTAGGCTTTGTGTTTCTGCACTATTTCCTGAAGCTGGTTTAAGATGCATTGATGACAGTAGCAAAGAAAGAGAATACTGAACATAATCTTGACTTGGGTGTAAAAAGTGTTTTTGTCCAAAGAGAATAATAATATTTTATCCAACACAGTCCACCGTGCAAGAAGCTGAAGTGCTTTGGACAGATTGATTTTGCTTGAGGAGGCTGCAGTTCCTTGCTTGGATCATGACTAAGTATGGATGACATGCAAGGATTGTGGTTATGTGACTCCCTAGTAAACTGCTTGTCACTGGGTCATAAGATTTTTATTTTCCATTTGAACAGAGACTGACACGTCGTACATACAGTATATACAGTCTATATATGAGCTATATACATATATAGAATTCATTCACATCCAGCATGTTAGTTTAGTAACTCAAGATTCTCATATATGCAAAGCTGGGCCTCCCCCCTTTCTGCAGATCTTGAGAATGTGGTTGGGGTTCATGTAAATACTTCTCTCCAGGGCTCAGACTGAATGCTGAAAATTAAAAAAACATAAACAGTAATGTAATGCAATAATAAATGAGACAGAAAGGGAGAAGTCAGATATGGCAGACGCACAAGAGTAAAACTAGGCATCTGATAATTATATTCATATACCGCTGCTGGCTAATCTGCTGGCCTCTGTTTTGTACAATAAAATTCTCCCTGTCAAAGGGTTCTTATAGATACAACTTTGTACTTGTGCCTTACAGGTTTGTAAAATTAAAATTTTACAAAACTGTGCTGATAGCCAGTGATCAGCTATAGGAAAGGTCTAAGTCTGCAGCAAAACATTAACCAGTCTTTATAAATATAGACACCGGGATGAACCAATCCTAGTGCGACCTAAATTTCTGTTGATAACCACTTAGTGGCACAAAAGATTGAATAGTGGTTCTGTTGCGACATTTGTTCTTGGACCCCATTCTTTGTTGCACAAAACACCCATGTTCATAGTTTCTAAACCTGCCTGATATTCTGCAATGATCCAGTTCTTTGTGGCTATAGGGTTCCCTCAAGTCCAGTATCCCAGCTGCTTTAGTCAGCATTATGTCTGGTAGTAAACATGTATAAATGCAAAACTGGCAGCATTCTGGTAGACCTATATCATCTGTACTTTCTGTAATAGCATGAAAACAGTAATATATTTTTTAAGTCTTACAAAGTTGGATATTACCCTGATGGACACTTTTTATTCTGACAACAGTATCCCTTGTAGTTAAAGGCATAGTCACCATTTTTTTTGTTTTCATAAGGAAGGAAAATTCTCAGTTTCTAAAACTTCCTTCCTATCAGATGTCTGTAGCTTTCCTCACAAGTCAAAAGGAGTCGGGTAAAATGAATGCCTCTCAAGGACGCTAACCTTAAACACACCTCACCCTGGTCACTCCCTTATTTGTTCTACCAGCTCTGCCCAACACTGCCTTATTGTGTTAGGTAATTTAATGCATTTTTGGTACTGTTTAATTGCGAGCTATGGGAGCTAACTGTAATTCAGATTTAAATTCCAGGTTGTGGGTGACTGGACTTGTCGTGGTGAAAAATAACTTTTATTTGCCATGTGTAAATAGTTGGCCAATGTTGTAGTTCAGCCAGCAGGTGGTGCCAACCCCTAAGGTTGGCCTGTAGGGTAATTCCCCTGCAAGAGCCTATATGAGGAAGTACAGGAGCTGTGCACTTCCTCTTTAGCCTAAGAAAATCTAGAGGTAACACCAAGACTGATATGGCCAGACCATTTTAGGGAGATTGACTCCTTCAGGGCTAGAGAGCTAGAAGTATGTGTGAGTTCACTCTAGGAGTGGACTAGTAAGAAAGTTATTTTGTCCCAGCAAGGAATGATTCGATTGGGGTTAAGCCTCTGATGTCATTCTGCACCAGTTAGGGGAATTAAGAATCTAGGTGTAGGTTAGAGGTGGGGGTGGAATTTACAGTGAGAGGAGGCCCCTGTACAATTCACAGCACCCTGCCTGTGCACCCCCTTCATGTCAGGGATCCTGGAGACTTCAGGGTTGAGGAAACATTTTGGTAAGACAGTCTAGAGAGAAGGGATATATTTGAAGGATTATAACAGAAGCAAAACGAAGATGGAACAAAGTTTAGTACAAGGGGCTACAAAGTAACAAATGTTCTAAAAAAAATTGGCATATTTTACAAATGGAAACAGAGTTGGCAGATATAATAAGGGATAAATCAACAGTCCTTTTTACACGACCAGAGATTAGCCCTGATCTATCTATAAAAATCAAACATGAGAAGTGTGTAGCCTGGGAATAAATAGAATAGGAGAGGGATGTTTAAGTCTAACCAAATGAATAAGAAATATAAGATAAACCGTTTGACACAAGATATGTTGTCTATTAATTGAAGTGCCTTCTTGGGAAGAGCTATTAGGAAACCGAAAGTAAGGATAGGAGAACACATGAGAAATATAAAGAAAGGTGTAAGGACACTTGTGTGTCCGAACATTTTGTTAAACATCATAATTGTGATCTTAGTGTTCTGAAATGTATGGGTATATACCAGAATATTAGCAATATCAAATGATGAAATCACGTTAAGGACACTTTATCAACAGGGTTTAAATGTAGATATAGATGTAAATTGCTATCTTAAGTAATTAATGGGTGGTCATTGGATATAACTTATGTATTCATTTATATAGGAATTTGTATATATTTATATACTTTCTATGCCTCATTATGCAAATTAGTCACAATTAAGGCTATGTATGTAAGAAGACTCTGAGGAAGTGCCATAAAGTGTGTTAAGCGTGAAGACAACAGGTGCTTATATAAGAAAGCAACCGGTAGAGTTGGGGGAAGTGGCTAGTGGAACAATTTTTGAGATCCTAGGAGCGTGGTTTTGTGTTTAATTTTTTTTTAGTTTGTGAGGAAAGCAGATAGAGAGAGAGAGAGAGAGAGAGAGAGAAAGAGAGAGAGAGAGAGAGATAGAGAGAAAGAGAGAGACATATCATGAATTGTGTAGCTATATGCTTGACTCAGCAACCCATGCCCTGGTCTGTAGCCTGCCTCCCTGCAGGAAGCTGTCAATAAAGTGTGCCTTGGTACATTACAACTTTGTTAGTATGCCTGCTTCCAACAGTAAAGGCCATGCATGTACATCTGACTGTACTGGGTGTCCACCAGTCACACGTGGCTTATAAGTAGTTATATTGCCCCACCCTTGCCAAATCATGTACATGTACTAAGGAATCCATGGGGCAGATTCACTAAAGCGCGAAGCGTCTAACGCTAGTGCTAATTCGCCAGCGTGACGTCAATTCGCAACTTCACAAATTCACTAACACGGACTCTGGCGAATTTTCGCTAGCGAAGTAGATAGACTTGCGCAACTTCGCACCCTTACGCCAGACGAAATTGCGCACTGACGAAGGATCGTAATTACGCAAATTCACAAAGATGAACATTTTCCTCTACGTTAGCACTTACGCTAGACGTAACTTCGCCTGGTCAGACAAGGCAAAATTCAATACAATAGATGTCAAATTTTTTCTAAGTCCCAAAAAAACGCTGGCGTATTTTAGCATAGGAGGGTGATAGTCTGAAAAAGATCGATAATTTTTTTGGGGGGGTTACCCTTCTTCCCCCCTACATTTCCTAACATATGGCAACACAACTATACAGGGGGCACATGTAGGGCAATAGGACAACTTTATATAATTTATTAAAGTTTCCTGGGCTTGTGTAGTGGAATGTAGTGGCTGTAACATATACTTCTATTATAAGTTAAAGTTCCCGCCGTATGCAAATTAGGCTTCGCAAGCGTAACAGTGCTCTGCCTAGCAAAGTAACACTAGCGCAACTACGCTACCGTTCGCCAACCTGAGCGTAAATTCGCACTTTAGTGGATTTGCATAGCGCTGGTGAAAATTCGCCTGGCGAAGTGTGGCGAACGCTAGCGAAGCCTATGCTGGCGAATTTTAGGATCTTAGTGAATCTGCCCCCATGTGTGTAGACTTCTCTATCCACTAAGAAATAAACATACTGACAAAATAAACACAAGTAAGGTAATTCTGTAATGCTAGAACTGTCAGTATTACTTTATACGAAAAGAATACTATAATGAGATAATTAGCCATTATACATTTATTTCAGGATTACACATTAATTTCAAGATTATTTATATAGATAGTAGTGTTTCTTTAATTTATACCCAAAAAACAGAAGTAAACAAAGTGTGACAGGCAAGGCTTGCCTGAATTTTAGCAATATAGTGTTGTGTTTGGAATCGGAATGATACTTTTCTTAGTATTTATTTATATTTTAAACTTCCCAGCTGGAAAATAAATCCACTTTAATGGACACACTGAGAAGTATCATTCTTTAACATTCAGCATTTCATTTTATAATTTTCAGCCAAAAACTATTTTAATTGCTTGCAGTGTGCTGTAACCATGGGGTGTTTTGTTTTATAGTTGCAGCTTATCTGTAAATCTCATTCAATTCACTATAGCACTGCAGACATTATGCTGGATTTGTTATGATAGTTGGAAGCATATGTTTTGATCATATTTCTTCATCTACACTGTAGCTGCTCCCAGGTGGAGACAAAGTGACATACCGTTGTGAAATGAACAATGCAATATGTTGCAATCACCAGAAGACCAATGATGATTGATGCTATCGATACGTAAAGAGCGTTTCGTCCCAGTCTTCTTGAACCTTCTATGTCCCCATCGTTATAGCTGTTTAAGGCCTGCAGCATTGAAATGGAAATGCAGATAATTAGCAAGCAACATTTGCTATTTTAATGACACATTTGCAGATTGCTAAAGTATAATGTGCATGCAGTTCTGTGGCACCTTTGGAGGGGCAGGAATATTAAATATGTACTTGATGGATTTGTGCCTTTCTTTAGCTTTGCTGTCTAGAGATGCCTCTTGTGCAATGATATATGTACTGTATAAGCTTCTAATATTATATCAAAGGCAATGCTACTTAGTCTGGCACACTGTCAGCCTCCCTGCTCTCTGCTTGCACGCCTGCCCTAACCCTTTCTGCCGTCGCCTCTATCTCCACACACCTCCCTGAGTTGTTGATCCCACCCTCATGGCTGGCACTCAACCACCCCCTCCCCACTAGTAGCTCAATTGGAACTGTGCCCATAGAGTTATGTGCCCTAGGAAGATGCAGCGTTGGACAGGGGGCCCGGGCCTGGCACAGTACAACCCTGGGCAGGTGCCTATCCAGCCTACCACCCTAAACAAGAACTTCTGTATAAAGATTAAAAGAATTAGTTGGTTCTTTATAAAAAAATACATTTTACATTTCTGTGTATTTATGCAGCTGATGCAATTGAAAGTTGACAGGTACTGTAACATATGGTGAAGCACTCACCAGCTTTGCCACTGCTGGCATTGAATCTATACAATGTTACATAGTAGTTATATATTTAAATTGGGTTGAAAAAAGACAAAGTCCATCAAGTTCAACCCCTCCAAATTAAAACCCAGCATACACACACACACACACACACACACACACACACACACACACCCTCCACTCTTTCACACATACCCATAACTATAGCTATACTAACTGCCCATAGCCCATATCTATAACAAGCCCATAGCTATACTAACTGTAGAGTTTAGTATCAAAATAGCCTTTGATATTATGTCTGTCAAAAAAAATCATCCAAACCCCTCTTAAAAGCATTAAAAGAATGAGCCATCACAACATCACCCGGCAGTGCATTCCACAACCTCACTGTCCTCACTGTCCTCACTGTGAAGAACCACCTACGCTGCTTCAAATGAAAGTCCTTTTCTTCTAGTCTGAAGGGGTGGCCTCTGGTGCGGTGATCCTCTTTATGGGTAAAAAGGTCCCCTGATATTTGTCTATAATGTCCTCTAATTATTTGTAAAGTGTAATCATGTCCCCTCGCAAGCACCTATTTTCCAGAGAAAACAACCCCAACCTGGACAGTCTCCCCTCATAATTTAAGTCTTCCCTCTAACCAGTTTAGTTGCATGTCTCTGCACTCTCTCCAGCTCATTTACATCCCTCCTAAGGACTGGAGTCCAAAACTGCACTGCATACTCCAGATGAGGCCTTACTAGGGATCTATAAAGAGGTTTAATTATGTTTTCATCCCTTGAGTTTATGCCCTTTTTTATGCAGGACAGAACTTTATTTGCTTTAGTAGCTACAGAATGACACTGCCCAGAATTAGACAACTTGTTATCTATAAAAAACCCAAGATCCTTCTCACTTAAGGAAACTCCCAACACACTGCCATTTAGTGTATAACTTGCATTTATATTATTTTTGCCAAAGTGCATAACCTTGCATTTATCAACATTGAACCTCATTTTCCAGATTGCTGCCCAGTTTCCCAACTTAGACAAATCACTCGGCAAAGTGGCAGCATCCTGCATGGAACCTATAGTTCTGCACAATTTAGTATTATGTGCATGTGCATTCATCACTGAGGTAAAAACTATGGCTTGCCAAACCTATAAACCCCTTACAAAATGAATAGATCTTTTAGTGTATGCCTCTTACATACTTGATAATAAATAATTCCCCAAACAAGTATAAAAGTAAAACCCAGTGGGGCTCCTTACAGTCATATGAAAACCCCTCTTAATACTTTGTAGTTTTGTTTATGATGAGCTGAGCTTTCAAAGCTGCAACTTCCTTTTAAAAAATAACATGCCTTATGGAAACAGTAGTGTTTCAGCAGTCCTTCAATTTATACAGAGTCAGTGCAGTCACAGCTTAGGGAAACAAGTAGTATGACACAACAACAATATAGTGTAGTATATTAGCACTCTTTTTAGTCCACTTTCCAAATTTCAGCCAGAGTTTTCTTACGTCACACACTCAAGTGTCACACATATGTATTAAGCATGACCACCACGTGTAGTTTAGGAATACTCAATAACATTTAGCATTGTGTTAAGCCTTTCAAGGTATCTTTGATCCTAATCGGCACTTCAATCCAATCTCACGTTACTTTAGGCTGGGGACAGACAGGGAGATTCGGGGAGATTCTGTCACCTGGCGTTTTTAGCAGGCGACAATCTCCCCGAACTTCCTTCTCCCTGTCCGTCGCTAGTTCGTGAGGAAACTTCGGGCGATTCCGGAAATCGCTGCGCCGCGTGTGCACAGTGCTGGCGCTTTGTCATTTAAACTAGCGATGGACAGGGAGAAGGAAGTTCGGGGAGATTGTCGCCTGCTATTAAACGCCAGGCGACAGAATCTCCCCGAATCTCCCTGTCTGTCCCCAGCCTAAAAAAGGGAAGCAGTACATAGCATAAAATCATTTTAATTTGAAAATTTATCTTTATAAATACACTCACAATTGTGGCAAGTTAAACGAGCATCAATCTTTAAGTTGTCTGCAATCTGCAGTGGATTTGCTCTGACCAGCGTTGCCTTTCCGCCACGTGTATGTTGTTCCTGGGGTGCTTAAAGATGATGTTGGGTGCTCGTTTGTTTTAAACTAGCAATAAAGATAACTGTAGCTCACTTTTTAAGATATAGTCGGATTCTCCTGCAAGGATGTCCTGTGTCCACACCCCAAAAGAGATACATTCAAATAGTAGTTGTAGAAAGCAGGACCAATCCAAAGCAGTAACTATGACTGCATAGTCATAGTTATTGCTTTGGATTGGTCCTGCTTTCTACAACTACTATTTGAATGCTCGTTTGTTTCAGCAGTGACATAAAATTTATTGGATTAACAGAAAATATGCATCATAACAAAATTAGACAGGTGCATAAATTTGGGCACCCCAACAGAGATATTACATCAATACTTAGTTGAGCCTCATTTTGCAAATGTAACAGCCTCTAGATGCCTCCTATAGCCTTTGATTAGTGTCTGGATTCTTGATGGCGGTATTTTTGACCATACAAAATTTCTCCAGTTCAGTTAAATTTGATGGCTGCCGAGCACACAGCCCCACAGTATGATGGAACCTCCACCCAATTTGACAGTAGGTAGCAGGTGTTTTTCTTGGAATGCAGTGTTCTTCTTCCGCCATTCAAAGTGCATTAATTCAAAGCACTTTGTTCCAAAATGACTGTGGCTTATCTAAATGAGCTTTTGCTTACAACAAGCGACTCTGTGGCGAGAGTGCAGAAAGGGCTTCTTTCTCATCACCCTGCCATACAGATGTTTTTGTGCAAATTAAGCTGAATTGTAGAACAATGTACAGATACACCATCTGCAGCAAGATGTTCTTGCAGGTCTTTGGAGGTGATCTTTGGGTTGTCTGTAACCATTCTCACAATCCTGTATTTTTCTTGGCCAGCCAAATCTGGGTTTTACAGCAACCGTGCCTGTGGCTTTCCATTTCTTGATTATATTTCTTACAGTTGTGAGATAGCTTTTTGTAGCCTTCCACTAAACCAAGATACTGAACAATCTTTGTTTTCAGATCTTTTGAGAGTTGCTTTGAGGATCCAATCCTGTTACTCTTCAGATAAGAGTCAAATAGAAGCACAATTTGCAATTGGCCACCTTAAATACCTTTTCTCATGTTTAGACACACCTGCCTATGAAGTTCAAGGCTTAACAAGGTAATCGTTCCAATTTGGTGTTGCCAGTAATTAGTATTGAGCAGTTACATGCATTCAAATTAGCAAAATTACAAGGGTACACAAATTTGTGCACAACCAGTTTTTCACATTTAATTTCATACAACTGAATACTGCTTCACTAAAAATCTTTGTTCAGATAAACACCCCAGTACTCACATGAAATGAAAATGAAAGACATACCACTCTTATCTTTTTTTGTTGAAAGTGTTGTAAATTATTCTGCAGGCTGATAGGGGTTCCCAGACTTTTTCAAATGAGTGTATTCTGCTTTAATAAAGTTGCTTATTTCAACTTGAAATCCCTTTAATTCAATTCTATTGCTCTCATCATAGGGCATTGCTGCAAATGACTATGTCTCTTAGCTGGGCCCTCACAAAATATTGGAGACAACAGGTCTCCAAGCTGAAAGATAAAGCTGAATATACATATAAACGATTATTGATGCATGTATGGCTCCCCACTGAGCCTGACCGATATCCATGTACAGGACAGGTTAGAAGGTTTCATGTGCTGATGCACCATGTCATTCTTTTTTTCACTTTCTGCTGCTCCAATTTGTGGACTATCATGAATGATCAAAACTATAGGAAGTTTAACAATAGCAAAACTACATATTGTCACGGTCGGCACCCAAATACCAGAACAAGTACCAAGCACCCTGGTCTCGGCTCGTGCTTCACCAGTAGTGTGGCCGCCTTTGGCTTCGGGAGGAGCCCTCAGCTACTCAGATGCCACCTGGACTTAAACGAGAGGTGCAGGGCAGGAGTTCTGGCCAGCAATGGGGCACAACAGTATTAGAGTCTTTAAGGCCAAAGGTCACGGTACAACAGGATGAGGCAGGTTCGTAGTAAAACACAGGCAGGGTCAAGGCAGGCTGATAGCAAGGAATCGTCAGGCAGGCAAAGGGTCAAACCGGGTGATCAATCAGGTAGGATTAGGCAGAATCGGTAGTCAGAACAGGCACAGGTCAGGAATACAGAAAACAGGATAATCAATAGCCAGGCAGGGTCAAACACAGGAATCAGAACAAGGCAGAAGCTTCAATAGCACAGAAAAGGCACCAGGAGAGAATCCTATCACGGGCAATGAGTTTAACAAAATAGCCCCTTTAAATATTTTAAACTTTGCGCCATTGCGCGCTGACGTCACAACGTCAGCGCGCATGCGCCTATAAATAGAGGAAGTGCGCGCCGCGCGCACACTAAGAAGAGGATGCCGGCAAGGATTGGTGCGGCGGGCGTCCCCGCCGTGCCCCCACTAGACCACCAGGGTGAGTCCTCACACATATACTGTCTACTCAAGAGACGTAGGAGTACCAGAGACAGAGCTAGAACTGAATTAAAGGTTATAGATTTGTACAGGACTGTACAGGCTCCTGTCTGCTTGCTATAATTATGAATTCCCAGACTGAAGAAAACAAGATTAAAATAATTTATATAGTGTAATTAATGTTCATTTTGCTTGACTAATGTGATAAAATATGATTTAGAATATTTTTTTGGGGTGACGGGTCCACTTTAAAAGATATCAATACTGAGATTAACTGGCCCCTGCTATGTTTGCACCTCAAATTCAGTCTGTAATCCCTTGTATTGTTCACACCATTAATTCCCCCTGTATTGTTCACACCTCTGTCTATCACACTGTGTACTTTTCATCATATGCTGCCTGTATGTGCCATACTCTGCCTGCCCTATGCTCCCGGTGTGTGCCATACTCTGCCTGCCCTATGCTTCCTGTGTGTGCCATACTCTGCCTGCCCTATTAATATGACAAACTTTTTCACATTAAGTGATAGGTGATATCCCTGCAGTGAGCTCCAACCATTTAGTTTCTTTTGTGTGCTCTCACCATTAATGTAGGCACCATCTTAACATTTCTTGTAATAACATGGGAGTGGTTTAAAAAAGGGGAGTGATCAACACTGGCTTTCATCATTGGCCCTCCACCACATAGACCAAAAATATTCCGGTCCTCAGTACCACCGAAGTTGGACAGCATTGGACAGGGCCGCCATTAGAAATCCAAAATTTTCCACATCAAAGTGAAAAGACCACACATCATCAGCGCTTAAAAAGTAACCCCCCCACACATATTGATGGTCAGGGATCCCTTATAAGTTAAAAAAACAGTGGTGCCAGGGCCCCTCGTAAAAGTTTTTAAAAAAAAAAAAAATCATTGGTGCAAGGCCCCTCTTACAAATTTAAAAAATCGGGGCCTCAAAAAATATTTTTTTAAAAAACATTGGCCCCAGGGCCCCCCTTACAAGGTAAAAAAATTGGGGCCCTGATGGCGGCCCTGGATCAAGAAGATTGACCAAAACTTAAAATCTAATTAAGCTGCATGGATCAATATTGGTGGAAACACATCTGGCTAAATAACCAGGCCATTTTGTGCACTATTTAAACCCTCACTCACCTAGAAAGATAAGATATAAATGTATCTTTATGAAGGATAACTGTAAAACAGTACTTGCCAACACTACAACATTGTTTAGTCCACATGGCCAGACGAAGATTTGAAAATCCTACTTACAGTCACCAATGCCCCTGTCCACTCATATTACCCTTATTTATATAGGCTCCGCCCTTTCCAGTGCCACAGTAGGTACAACTGGGATGAATGCTGATCACTAGGGGGTACTTCTTATATAAATATGGAACTATTACCAGATTTATTCAACTTTCTTTTTTTATTAATGTCACATTTAGAGGACTAGAAATCAGCAGTCTAATTTTAGTGGTTTTTGAAAACCACGATTAAACTCACAAAATCTTGTTTTAAAAATACATTATTAGTACGGGTATGGGACCTGTTATCAGTAATGCTCGGGACCTGGGGTTTTCCAGATAATGGATATTTCTGTAATTTGGATCTGCATACCTTAAAGGAATTGTTCAGTATAAAAGTAAAAACTGGGTAAACAGATAGGCTGTGCAAAATAAAACATGTTTTCAATATAGTTAGTTAGGCAAAAATGTAATGTATAAAGGCTGGAGTGACTGCAAGTCTAACCTTTCAGCTCTCTTTTGTTTACACTGACTGGTTACCCTGGTTACCAGGCAGTAACCAATCAATGACTTGAGGGAGGGCCACATGGGACATAACTGTTGCTTTTGAATCTGAGCTGAATGCTGAGGATCAATTGCAAACTCACTGAACAGTTATGTCCCATGTGGCCCCCCCTCAAGTCGCTGACTTACTCAGATTTAGAGAGCTGAAAAGCAGGATGTTATGTTGTATTCTGTTATGTGAGACATCAACTCACTCCAGCTTTTATATATTACATTTTTGGCTAACTAACTATATTAGAAACATTTTTTATTTTGCACAGTCTATCTATTTACCTGGTTTTTATTTTTACCCTGAACTGTTCCTTTAAGTCTACAAGAAAATCATGTAAACATTAAATATACCCAGTAGGCTGACTTTGCTTCCAGTAAGGATTAATTATATCTTAGTCTGGATCAAGTACAAGCTACTGTTTTATTATTACAGCGAAAATGGAAATCATTTAAAAATTTTTGGATTATTTGATTATAATAGAGTCTATAGGAGACGGCCGTCATGTAATTCAAAGTTAAGAATTTGAGGCATATTTAAAATCACATAATTGTAATCGCTTACACAATTACAAACATTTAGCTGCATTTTGGATTTATAAACATGCATTGGATTGTAATCCAGAATGTTGGAACCTAGTGTTTTTTGAACAAGGGATTTTTCTGTAATTTAGATCACCATACCTTAAGTCTTCCAAAAACCATTTAAACTTTAAATAAACCCAATAGGATTGTTTTGTCACCAATATGTATTCATGCTTGTTAGGCTCAAGTATAAGCTGTTTTATTATTACAGAGAAAAAGGAAATAATTTTAAAAGGTTTAAAATATGAATACTCATTTGCTTTAAAATGCTTTCTGAATAAAGAATCCGATACTTGAAGTATAATAATATGTATATTTGACACTCACTCATCCACATATTGTAAAATTTTAAACCAGAAACCTAATTTAGTTACCACCACCGCTGACCTCAGTGAAACAGAAACCACAGGAATTGACTACACTGAGTCTGAGCAGTCACAAACTACACCTACACAAAGGAGCAAACACATAAAACTGGATACAGTTAAGAAGAGTCGAATATCTGCGTGGGTGTATAAAAAAAAAAGGGAAAGTACAGATTATACTTTTTTGATTATTTCCTAATAGTTGCAGGGCACCAACATTGTATAATGCCCTTGTGCCTAACCCATTTGAAAAATTGACGGTGGTTAATGGCTCAAGTGGCACTCTCTAGTGATGGGCTAATTTATTCACCAGGCACGAATTCCCGCGAAGAAAAAATTACACGAAAATTATGCGAATCGTGCCGAAAACGACGCACGTCAAAAACATGACGCGACTCGTTTCGCAAATTTTTTGTCAATACGCAAATTTCGCAAATTTTTTCGGCGAAACAGGATAGATTCGCCCTTCACTAGCACTCTCACATAAGAATTCCAAGCCCAATGCTGTCGGTTTGCCTGGCAAAACATTATTATTAGGTAAATCCAAATGACATAATTGAAGATCTCAATTCTGCTTCTATGCACTCCAGATTCATAAATAAACAGAGACATCTTTTAATTAAGGAATGTGCTTGTTAGGGAACATACATGTTGCAGTTCCCTCTCTCCTTGTGTATCAAATAAGTTCTTAGAACAAAAACAGTCTATACTTTTGGATCTGCTATTCTGAATATGTCATGCCAAAGGGTGGGCAGAGCCATCTCACTTGTCTTTTATGTGTATTAATAAAATCCCAGCAAATGCATTTGAATATCTTCTGTTGCCAGCCACAAAGGGTAGGGACCTAACAGAGCTCCACCAAAGTTAATTTTCCAGCTCACTGGTGCAACTCTGTTACATTCAAATGAATAGTATGACATTTCTAAGCTATCTTCAGAAATCATGGGGTCCAATAGTCTTAGAGTAAGGCCACGTGTGGAGATTTCGGGGAGATCTGTCGCCTGGCAACTAATCGCCGTGACGAATCTCCCCAAATAGCTTGGTAGCGGTGCGCACCCACTACACGTAAAGTCGCCTGCGCTTATTCACACACGACGACGCGATTTTAAAAGTCGCTCAAAATTGCCTGGCGAAATCTCCACGTGTGGCCTTACCCTTAAACAGACATGTGAGCATCATTAGTCTTCTGACAGCCTGATGCATCACAGGGATGACATTAATTATCCATGGATTACCTGCACCAGATCAATGTGTACATTTTTGATATCCACAGGTTTTATTCAAAAGGAAAACAATTGAGTATTACCAAAGGCAGATCTCATTGCATTTCAAACAAACAACTGGGATTCCTTTTGTCTTCTGCCATTCTCCAGTAGTGGGTCATCTATCTTTAAATTCCCTGACCCAAAGCTGTTTAAACTGGTATATGCTTTTCTTTCTCTCCTTCTAATTCCCAGCAGCACTATACTGAATGTTATATCAGAGCCCAGAAGCTTCTGAAGAAGTGGCTATCTACAGCTGCAAATGTGTAAAGCCTGAACCTCGCCCTGCCAGTACGCTTTTAAAGTATATTTTAAAAAGATGGTGATACTATGAAAAATTCACATTGGTTCATTTATGCTAAGTTGCATCCAAATTTGACACTGCAATGAATTGATGATATTGTGTGCCGTGAACCGTTTCAGCAGAGTGTGTTTCGACTTTCCTCTAAAATACATACTGCTCAGCTCTATGTTCATTACATACATTGAACATTAAGGCAAACTATAAAACATCAATGTTTTTTTCACTGGTGGATGAGGAGCAACAATTTTGGAAAACAATATCACATAAGAGAAAAATTTAAGAAAATTTAATTTTTGCCAATCACAGCTTCCCCCCAAAAAACCTGCAAATAAACCAAGAAACTTTCTTCATGTTAATTTAGTCATGTCTGAAAACCATTGGAGTGGGATACTTGCAGGGGTGCATTACATTTTCTGTAAGCCCTGTGTTGTGCCCTGCCCCATTAGTCATTCCCCTGTTGGTCAGCCTGTATCCATCTTGCTCTGCCTTCACTCCACCCACGTTCCCCCTGACTCCACTTGGCCCCCTGAGGATTATTATTCTATTATTATTATTCATGCTTTGCTTTCGGTGAATGCTTATAAGGAAAGGACCCTGTATTTTTTTCTACAGGCATTAAGTCACTCATAAGCCTCATATAAGTCTTCTGCCTCCTTGGCACCATTACTTTGGGTAACACGAGGGGGCAGATTTACTAATGGTCGAATTTCGGATATAAAAAAAATTTGAACTTCGATCATCACATTTTTCCGTGAGGGGCAATTTCGATCGAGGTCCATTTTTGCTGAAATTTAAATAGTTCGAATCATTCGAATGCATCGTTCGAACGATTTCAACCAAAATGCTTAAAATTCTCAGGACTTTGAAAAATTTTCAGAACTGGCTCTAGGAGGTCCCCAATAGGCTAAAATGGCAATTCGTCAGCTTTAAGGTGACGAAGTATTCGTCTTTGGGAAAATGGTCTGAAAACACTGTGCTGTCACTCATGTAGATGTTTACTACACAGAAGGACAGATTATTAGGTGAATGTGCAGCAAACACAGATGTGTGGTTGTTCCAAACCAATGTATTAATGTATGTATGTGTTGACATGATTAGATTCAGTGGCCTAGCAGGTCCAGCAATGTTTTTTTTTTTTACTAAGAGTTGTTAAACTACCAAAGGGTATGGGATTTGGGTATTAATATCACTAATGAGGAGAGGCACTGCAAGACATCTGGCATGTTACAAGCCCAGTGATCTATGCCTTGGACAAGATGGCCTCACCAGTGGGTTTCGAGCCAATCTGTATATTGTTAACTGGATAAATATAAAGGAGCATTAGGTGGGAATCTGATGCCAGCACTAGTGATATGCAATGCCAGGTCTCAGTGGCCTTAATAGGCCAGTAATTAGCTGAACATCATATGCAATCAAGCAGGCATAACTCTAAATTCAGGCCAGATAATGAATTTTAAGTTTATGCAGTACTACTAATTTTCTAAAAGATCCCTGTTTTTGACAGGACTCCAGTCATTCAGCCATTATTATAGGAATATCCCCTCCAAACTTCACCCTAATAAACCTTCACAATGGGCTTCCAGCATTATCTTGCTGAGCAGTTAGGTATTCTCCACAAATCTCACCCTAGCTGGTCTTTAGGCTAGACTATTAATACTGTATACAGATGTAGTATCCTTTATACATTATCCAGAAAGTTTCAAATTATGAGAAGACCATCTTCCATAGAGTTACTTTTATGCAAATAATTCTAATATTCTCAAAAGCGATTTTCTTTTTTTCTGTAATAATAAAACAGTACCTTGTAGATGGTAACTAAGCTGCTTGAATCCATGTTGGAGGCAAAACAATCCTAATTGGGTTTATGTAATGTTTAAATTATTTTTAGCAGTCTTATGCTATGGTGATTCAAAGTATGGAATACCCCATGTACTGAGAATTCCAGATAATAGATCCTATACCTGTATTTAATCACAATGCATATTTGATTTTTAGAAATACTGTTGTCTTTTGTACATTTTTTCACAAACAATCATAAACACTCATATTCGTCACATATTCGTCAGCATTAGCAACAAGACAGGTTAAGAAATGTTCTGTGACTGCTGATCAGGCAGTCCCATAAAGCCTGAACGTAGAAGGGCTGGGCAATCAACATGTCAGTAGGAATAGTACACAACGGTCCAAGTAATTGCTGACCTTTTACTCCCGTCACTGTCACTTGGAAAGAAGTTATTGCACTTACTCAGACTTAGTGACGTCGTTGGTAGTAACAGAATCATGGTTAGGCCAGGTGAAAAGAGATCACTACTGTTGCTGTCCCTTTTCTTTCTTGGAAGCAAAATACCTGCCTGTTTATTACTTTCCTTATCCATGGGACATTTTTCGGAACATGAGATGCAGTTAGGGACAGAAAAAAGCACCACACAGAGACAAGAAGACTGGTTGTAGACTGGATTCTCTACAGCTAGCCACCAAATTTAGTAAAGACTCAAGAAATAGAAATGCTAGAGCTAAACCTCTGTATATTCTAGGTCCAGACTGAGAATTAAAATAGGCCCTGGTATTTCAGGTACACAGAGGCCCAATCACCCCACATAGAGGCACAAACAGCCCACTAAATACTGACTTTCTATGGGACCTTATAGCAGCCCATCTGGCATTTGCCAGAATCCACAGATTGCCAGTCTGCTATATTCCTTTTAGAACAGATACAGTACCTGGTCACAGGTATTAGCTGTGCTGGAGTGCAATTTACAAATGAATCTGGGGGTTGCAAATAGATATGATTGGCTACTTGTAAGACCCTAAATGCACTGACATGACATCCTACAGGATACTCTTTTTGGCAGTATATCTGATTTTTATTGAACCAAAACTTGCTGGAATATAAAAAGAAGCACTTGCTTTGAGGCCACTTAGAGCAACATCCAAGGCATTGGTGACCTAATGAGCTACTGGATGGGGATCACTGACCTAAACCATTCATAGAATGTAGTGCAATGCTGCCTACAAGATCAACTGGCAAACACACATATATGCTTTTCTTATATTCGTCTCTATGCAGTTGAACACGATGTAAAATACCAAACAAAATTACTTTTATAGAAGATGTTATCTAGAAACCCAATATCTAAAAAGCTCAGCATTATGGGAGGGTCATCTCCCAGAGATTCCATATTAATCACATAATTACATTTTTTTAATTATAATTAGCTTTTTCTCTGTAATAAAACAGAACTTTGGCAGCATACAAAGTATCTAGATGGTCAGGCATATCCAAAAGGGCTATGAACGTAGTGCAAAGTGCACTCATCAGATGAAAATTTCTATTTGCTTTTTATACCTTTAGCAATATTTTTCCTGGAATTCTAACTTAAAGGCTCTGCTATGTAGTGTCCATCAGACAGTTTTAAAGAGGTTATTTAGTCACTTCTGGTTGTGTCATCAATAACAGTAGGTCAATTGCATCCTTAAACACAAACAGTTAGAGAAACCCGGGTTTTATCACCAGGATGGTTGCTTGAATGTGCAAGTGTGCATTTGTGCACAATTCTTTCTAGCAAGACAGAGTTATTGCTCAAAGCATTTATGGAGACAAGGACCTTTGTATCAATACATACTTGATTTTGTATTTATAATTGCACTTTGCACTTGTTCCTGAATTTTTAAATATGCCCTAAACACAATAGGGGCATTTGCATTGGGGCATTGTGCAACTCATGCTAAATTTAAATGCAGTGCCTAATGGAGTGAACAGTAGTCTGCATTATAACTAAACCTTTTAGCCATGTACTGCCATGTACTGTATACTGTAGGAATCTTAAAGGGGGTCTAAACCCTCCTTTCTGGTCAGATATCACCTAAACAACATGACAAGGAGGGAAGAAACTGAGAGGGCTGCACCAGCCATTTAACCTGTTGGCAGCAGAAAAAAAAGTAAAAAAGTATGGAAATTGCAAAAGTTACTCTTTAAATTGTACCTGTGTATATATTAACTTATATCATCCGTATAAGATCCTTAGCTATAGTAGGTTTGCCACCTTTTCATCAAGTTTCTACTGGCCAGTGGTGGGGGGAACAAAAGGGACAGGCCGTGATGTAAAGGGGGCGGGCTGTGATACAAAAGGGGGTGGTGCCATGTGGAAAGATAGCCAGAAGTGAAGAAAAGTTATGTTTCGGGCCAATTGCTTTTGTTAAGGGTATTACAAATATATTGGTAACTACATTGCTGGTAAATTTGTAATACCGTGCCTGGAATGATTTTAAGTCAGTCAGCTGTGTGTTTGCATTTGATACACTGACCGTGCTGCAAGGGAAGGGACTTCTGGACAAGCACAGATGACTTCAACAAGTGTAATTTTTTTATGGAGGGTTGAGCTTTCCATTATCGTGTAGGGTGGGCTGTGTGTTTGTGGTCATCAGTTGAATAATACCCTGGAACCACCCCCAAAGAATTGCTCACTCAGCTAGTTTGGTCATTTATCGACCAGTTTTTCCTCCTCTGGTGAAATCTATAGAAAGCCCAGATCTGCCCAAAAAAGCCAAACAGCCTGTAGTGATCACATTCATAAAGGGCCACCTTGGCTAAAAAAGCACAAATTTAACGAAATCATTTGTAATGACAGCAAACATTTAACTGATTTCCATGGGTTATTGGACTAGGTAGAACGTTGTTTTCAAATATAATAATGTACATGGACATGTTTTTGTGTAACTAGCTGAATATTTTGTTGCATTGTGTTAAGGAAATATATATAAAGTGTACCAACTCTAATAAAAATAGGTGACTTGTTGGATGAGGTGAAAGAAGCAGTCCCAGGACTCAAAATATTGCATGAGAGTAAATTAAGGTAGGTGTAGGTGTAGGTGTATTTTCACTTATTCTGTTTTATCACGTGTATATTCACACACATATTGATGCACAGGTTAACAGGGTATGCTTTATAACATTTGGACAGACATTCTGAAAATATGATTGCCACACCCAATATGGGAGAGAAATAGGGGATTATTACCATTTGCTGGATATATTCATTTTATTAAAATGGGTAATAGATATGAAGTAAATAGAGATTTGAGAATACCCCACCTGAGGCCAGATCTCCACTTTACTTAAGGATAGAAAATACTATTTAACTTAAATCTTTTATACAAAGGATAAACCTATCTGTTGCAATTAGTAAATAGAGACTTATTAACAGCCATTGCAGGTCTAAAGCTCCCCATAGACGCAACAATCGTTCCCTGCCGAACGACCGATCTAAGGGAAGTCCGACCAATCTGTCAAATTATCGTGCGGTTAGTGGGATACAAACGATCGTTCGTCTCACGATTTTTCGTCCGACATTGGTCTGATGATTGATCGGCCAGGTTAGAAAATCTTTATCGCTCCCCATGCAATCTACCTATGTTTGCAGCGCAAGCAGGCTGCGACCCTTCAGTTTTTGCTGGCAATATCGCCTGAAATGGTCTTTTTAGTTGATGGACACATCAGGCATTTAAACGATCGTTTTGAGACAATCGTGGTCTCACGATAACCATTGGATCTTTCAAATATCTTTACGTCTATGGCCAGCTTTAGAGGTGTATGGCCTCTGGCATTCATACAGGGCACCATGCTAAAGGGATGTAATCCAATATGTGTGAATATTTACTGCACACTCTCTGCCCTCAACCTGAATCTGTTGCTGCAACCATACATTTCAGAGTGATGGTTCCTCTAGGATGTATCTATAAAAATAAAATCATGATAGAATATCCCTGCATAAAAACATAATTTGTATAAACACTTCAGTTTAAGTGCTGGCATATTTATATGTTGCCTAACTGGCAATTTATCCTCAAATGAGTAGATTATTGTGTACCTTGTGTACATTGCTATAAAATGACCCGGTGTCTTTTTTTTAATGATTGGGACTGGTTAATGGGCTACTATTATTCAATTGATTTATGAAAGTAATGTATTTTTATCACATGTACTTCAGCTGTATCACCACATTCACTTAATTCTGTTTATCACCAGAAATAAAGCATTAAAAGGGAATTAAATGTAACTCTTCTAATAGGGGTTGAGACAGCATTACTTTTGCATTTTATTGCAGAACATTATGTTAAGAAATACCTCCTTATATACCATTATGACATAGTATGTCATTTACCCAACATCTAAAAAAAGAGACATAGACGCCATTGATTAATTTCTCTGCAAGCATCCGATCCTGGTATGCTAGGACTCTCACCCACATAGTGAAACCAATTATTTTTAAAGACCATGTCAACATACTGGTCTAACACTCTAGGGGGTTTCTATTTCACTTATATCTTCTGTGCAGCAGAAAATAGAAGCGATACAAGCATCTTAATTATTATTTTGCTTCTTTAGATGATATGATTCATATAAAACAGCATAATGTGTATATTCAAAGCATTTACAAATACACTTACAAACTCACTATAAATATTGTCAGGCTTCAGATCACTTTGCTAAATATATTCCAACTTCATTTTAAATATTATTATGAGCATTGTGGATAAGAAAATGTACTACTTACCATTATAGAGAACACAAATGCCACAATGTTTATTGGATATGCAGGGCAGAAACAGGCAAATATTGTAAGAATTAGGTAATTGCTGGGTCTGGGTGCCTCCGGGGTGTCATTTTCAATGTTAGTCTGTGGGCTTGCATCTAAAGCCCTTTTGATTTCTGAATTGGATGGAGTTTGAGACATGGAAAATTCAGGACGAAGAAAGGGAGCTCTCCGGAAAAGTTCAGCTGTCCTGCTTGAGAATGAGGGGTGGCTGTGAAATCCAAGTTAGGAAAGAGATCAAGGAAGAAGTGATCTCATCGCGGCTAATGCTTAATCAGCAAAGCAGTGGCTAGGGTGCAACTGCTGGGAGTCAGGCTCACAAACTCCAAGCTGACTTCTCCACTGTCATGTTATCAAACATATTCCTGCAATGTGAGACCTCTGTGCTAGACAATATGCTCTCATAAATAGCTTTTCCTCAGACAGATTGTTTTAATCCATACTATAACCAATTAACCAACGCTATAAACAGATTATCACAAAAAAAAAACCACCCCAAAACCAGAAACAGTGATATTTAAATTACATGAATTGTTTAGAACTGGATGCAGAGGCATCTTGTTATGTTTTCTATCTTTCTTTCTATTGAAATACAGGAATCTAGCTATGATTTACACTGAAATTTCCAGTACTTTGCAATATAAATCATTATTTGCAAATAAAATGTATAGAAATATAATAGAAATAGAAAGCAGTTGATGAGAAACCTGAGATTTATAGAAGGCCACAATGATTTTAAAGGAGAACTACAGCTTAATAAAGAAAAGAAATAGGGTAGAAATGCTGCATATTATGTTTTGGTCTTCTAAACCTGCCCACGGCAAGCACAGCCTTTAGCAGTAAAGATTTGTGTCTCTGAAGATGCCCCAGTAGTTCCCCATCTTCTTTTCTGCTTATTCACTGCACAGGTTATGTGCTACTGTCAGCTACCTGAGCTTAGGGACCAATGCACAATATATTGAATATATAGGATATGCAAGGCTAATTAGTAATTAATTCAGATTCTTGTTACATGTCAGCTCAGAAAAAAATGCATTTTCATTTCTATAACAGGTACACCTCATGTGAAATTTTGGAGTTATATATTAGTTCTTTTAGCAATCGATTGATTTTTACCTAGATATACTACTGATTGTTATGAGATCTTTTTTACCTGCAACTATTGCTGCTTTTAATCCTCTTTTAAGCAGGTTTAATGTTTTTTTTTATATTTATGATCAGGGCCATTTTAAGGCCTTGGTGGGCTCTGGGCAAAGAGCAAAGTAGTAGGCCCCCCCCCAACCTCGTGCGCCAGAAAAGATTTTCAAATCCGTTTTCGCCTCCCCTCTCTGTGTTTCTGCCCTCCGAGTGTGTGTCCCCCTTCGTCCCTTTGTGCGTCCCCTCACCTCACTCCATCTTCCGCCCTCCTTCCGTCTTCCTCCTTGTGTGTGTCCCCTCCCTCCCTGTGTGCGTCCCCTCCCTCCCTGTGTGCGTCCCCTCCCTCCAGTTTCCTCCCTCCCTGTTCCCCTCCTGGCATCTTCCTCAGGGTGCGTGTCTCCTCCCTCCATCTCCCTCCTGGCATCTCGCCTGGTCACCCAGCGCAGTGGGCCCCCTGGGACAGTGGGCCCTGGGCAGGTGCCCCACCATTTGCATTATTAAAGTGGCCCTGTTCATGATGTGTAATGTATCATAAATGTAATTATGTATAATATTTGTGTTCTGTGTGATTGTTCTGCATAATCATTTCCTTCTGGATTAATAAAGTTTTTATCTATCTATCTATCTATTTATCTATCTATCTATCTATCTATCTATCTATCTATCTATCTATATTCTGCTTGATGATTTGCAAACATCTCTCAGCTTCTGAACAGCTGACCAGAACATGTATGTGTCACTGACACTGCTAACGAAATTGATTGTGAGCTCCTGTAACAATTTTGTAGGCCTGGCTCATGACTGTTTTAGAGACGTTGAACCTTAAGGGTGGTGCAGTAATTTGAAATATATAAAATATTTTATGAATATTTGCTTTTAGGCTTTAGTTCTCCTGTAACAATGATATGAATAAGAGTGGAATGGCATTTATTTTAGAACATATTTCTGTTCATGAGTGATGCCAATATGTTTGGTTGCCTTTGGCCCTGCCATAATATGAATTTTAATGTTAATTATGATATATTGCAGTGACATTTGGCATCATTTTTCTAATAAACATAATCCTCTGATTTATGTTGATAATAATGGATGAAACAGAAAACAGGAATGCAACTGATTAGCATGCATGTACACAGGAAGGGAAACAGGCAAAATGTCAGGAAAAAGCAGAGGTAAATAGCCTTCTATAACAAAGGGCAAATTAAAAGACACAGCATTTGAGTAGCCATGGGTGAATCAGCACACAAGTCATTGGTGGTACAACCTAACTTGCATTAATGTGCATGGCAAAAGCAGTATAATCAGAGATGTAACTACAGAGGAAACAGACCCTGTACCTCCAGGGAGGCCCAGGAGGTACAGGGGCCCCATGATGCCAATATGTATTGTATTCACACACAATTTCAATTAAAAATTTAATCTCTAGTCATTTTGGGGGGCTGTAGAATAATTTTCGGTGTGGCCCAGTAATATCTAGTTACTCCAATCATCAAATTTAGTAGTGTGTGTGTTGTTTGTTGCCTCTGGTCCATGTGTGCAGTGTTTGCCTAGAATTGACATGTATTTGTGAAGTTCAATGTTCCCTCAGCACCAAGCACACTCACTGCAGCATTCTATATCACTCCCTGTAGGCTACCTACAGTTCCTCACTAATGTCAAACAAGGAATTTGTCCCTTGTCTCTCTCTCTCTCTCTCTTCTTCCTTCTTATATTTCCCATGCCCATCTCTGCTTTACTTTTCTCCTCAAACGGTCTTTCTTCTTCTCAGCTTATTGTCTTCTCTTTCTCTCTTATTCAGTGAAATAAAACAACAGTAACAAAGCCAGTATGCTCAGGAACAAATGCTTCCCATTCCCCTACTGGGAATTACAGTCATATGAAAAAGTTTGAGAACTCCTCTCAGCCTGCACAATTATTTACCCCACTTTCAACAAAAAAAGATAACAGTGGTATGTCTTTCATTTCCCAGGAACATGTGAGTACTAGGGTGTTTATCTGAACAAAGATTTTTAGTGAAGCAGTATTCAGTTGTATAAAATTAAATCAAATGTGAAAATCTGGCTGTGCAAAATTTGGTTACCCTTTTAATTTTGCTAATTTGAATGCATGTAACTGCTTAATACTGATTACTGGCAACACCAAATTGTTAAACCTTGAACGTCATAGGCAGGTGTGTCCAATAATGAGAAAAGGTATTTAAGATGGCCTATTGCAAGTTTTGCTTCTGTTTGACTCTCCTCTGAAGAGTTACAACATGGGATCCTCAAAGCAACTCTCAAAAGATCTGAAAACAGAGACACTATCATGGTTTAGGGCAGGGGTTGCCAACATTTTTTTGGTTTGGGGACTGGTGTTGAGGCAAAAATTTGGGGGGGTGTCTCAGGGGGTTGGTAGGGTCAGCAGTTGGTTGGGAGGGAGGGCCGGCATCCAAATTGGCCCACCTCGTTAATTCAGGACTGTCCACGGCCTGTCGGCTGGGGACCCCTGGTTTAGGGGAAGTTTAAACTGTCAGTTTCAAAAGTAAGGAAAGTAATCAGGAAATGGTAGGCCACAGGCACAGGTGATGTAAACCCAGGTCTGGCAGGCCAAAAAAAATACATGAGCGGCATATGCAAAGGATTGAGAGAATGGTTACAGACAATCCAAAGATCACCTCCAAAGACCTACACAGAGTCACTTGTGGTATGCAAAATAACATTTAGACAAGCCACAGTAATTTTGGTACAAAGTGCTTTTGACTGATGATGCAATAATTTAGTTATTTGGTCATAACAAAAAAAATCGAAATTTGTACTTACCGTAATTTCTCTTTCCTTTGGATCCAAGCAACAGCAGCACCATGAGATTTATTCCGCCCCTTTAAAAGGATAGGACAGTTAACATATCAAATTTACATACTCCCATAAATAGCCTCTTAGTAACTCTACCCCTATTGTAAAAACAATTAACACCAATAATGCTAAACATATTTATTCGGGAGGGTTCTTTGTGCTGCTGCTTGGATCCAAAGGAAAGAGAAAATACAGTAAGTACAAATTTCGATTTTCCTTTGCATCCTGTGCAGCACCATGAGATATAATAAGTAATTTTTTAAGAGGGATGGAGTCCTTTGGAGCTTGCCATTTGCAAGATTTTTCTGCCAAATTCTGCCTCTTGAGAAGCCCAGATGTCAAGCCAATAATGCTTCGCAAAGGTATGTAAGCTGCTCCAAGTATCTGCCTTGCAAATTTGGCCTGCTGAAACTTGTGCCCTTTCAGCCCAAGAAGTAGCCATATCTCTAGTAGAATGAGCCTTGATAAATGTTGGAGGTGAGGAACCTGCTGATTGATAGCACAATTCTATAGTGTCCCGTATCCATCTAGCAATTGGGAATTTTGACGCTCTACATCCCTTTGTTCTTCCAGAAAAGGAAATAAGTAGACTCTGTGTTTTCCTGAAGCTTTCTGTTTTTGATTAATAACACTTCAGACTTCTTGCAATATCTAGAGAATGAAGCCTTTTTTCCTCCTCCGTTGATGGGTTTGGAAAGAAGGAAGGTAAAATAATTTCCTGATTAATGTTGACCTCTGAAGCAACTTTGGGCTGGAATGAAGGAACTGTTCTTAACATAACTCTGTCTCTCAGGAACAGCAAATATGGTTCTTCTATAGATAATGCACCCAATTCAGAACCTCTTCTTGCTGAGGTGATAGCTAAGAGAAAGGTTACCTTCATTGACAAGATTTTAATGTCAATTTGTTCTAAAGGCTCAAATGGAGGGTTACATAACCCATTTAAAACCAGGTTTAAATCCCAACTCGGAATTGGATGTTTGAATGGAGGACGAAGTTTATTCATAGCTCTCATAAAACGTATCACTAAGGGATTAGTTGAGAAAGATACACCTGTAAAAGCTGATATAGCTGACACATGGGCTCTTAAGGTTCCTGGTTTTAGTCCTTTGTCGAACCCTTGTTGTAGGAAGTCTACTACACCTTGAATTGTGGGTAATGAAGGATCGACTCCATGCTCTATACACCAAGATTTAAACGTATTATGTACTCTACCATACGTTGTATTGGTAGAAGGCTTTCTAGAATGAAGCATAGTTTGAATCACTTTTTCTGAGAGACCCAATTGCTTCAGTACGGGCCCTTCAAGTTACAGGCCATCAGTCAAAGTTTTTCAACTCCCTTGTAGAGGTATTGACCTTGAGACAACAGGTCCTTGACCTGTGGAAGAATCCAGTAATCCCCATGACTCATCTGAATCAGTTGGGCGAACCATGTTCTCTTTGGCCAAAAGGGGGAAAGATGTATGCCAGATTGTAGTTCCAAACTACGGACATTGCATCCAATCTTTCTGGAGCATCCTGGATTTCCAAATCTCTTCACTATACAGCAAAACACTTGTGGTTTCAGAGACCATTCTCCCGGCAGAGTTAAATCCCTGCTCAGCTGGTCTGCCCAAACATTGTACACTCCCTTTATGTGGATGGCTGAAATTTGATACAGAAAAACTTCTGCCCAATGGAGAATGTTCATGGGATGTTTTAGTAGCAAGGGAGACCTGGTCCCCCCTTGGCAATTTATATATGAGACAACTGTAGCATTGTCTGTCTGGACCTTTATGGATTTCCCCACAATATGGTCTTGGAAACTGTGTAGGGCAAGCCCTACTGCCCTCAACTCTCTGAAATTTGATGATAGAGTTCGATCCATCAATGACCATCTGCCTTGAACTGAACTGAGGCTGTTCAAGTGAGCTCCCCACCCTCTGCTGGAAGCTTCCGTGGTCACTATATATGTTTTTTTCTGGAGAAGAGATTGTCCTTGATTCCATCTGGTCTTGTGGGCCCACCACCTGAGTTGAGACCTTGTCTCTTTTGAAAGAATCCAGGTGTTGTCTAGTGAGTCTGTTTTCCTGTCCCATCTTTGTAGAACTTCTTGTGGCAATGGTCTCATATGAAGTCATGCCAAGGGGATTGCCTCTACTGTTGATGCCATCAAGCCTAAAACTTTCATGGCCTTCCTGACTGAGATCGTATCTGGTCTCATTAAACTGTTTACTTGCTTCAGTAACCTCATCCTCCTTTCTTGAGAGATGTTGAGTGACATCCTTTCGGAGTCTATTATGAATCCTAAAAATTGGAGGACTTCTGGGTGTTAACAATCCATCCTAATGACTGTAGCAGCTCTAGGGTCTTGTTTAGATGTTTCTTTAAAAGGGACTTGGAGACTGCCTTGAGCCACCAGTCATCCAGATATGGGACTATACAAATGCCCTGGGATCTCAAAACTGCCATTACTGGAGCCACAATCTTTGTAAATGCCCTGGGGGCAGATAAGATCCTGAAGGGAAGGGCTGTAAATTGCAGGCGCCATACTTTCCCCTGTATGGGAACTGCTATTCTCAGATATTTCCGATGAGGGTGATGAATTGGAATATGTAGGTAGGCTTCCTTTAAGTCCAAGGTAGCCATATAATCTCCTTGTTCTAGCAGACCTATCACCGATTTTATTGATTAAATTCCTGAATGAATTTTTTCTTGAGGGACTTCTTCCAAGACCTTGTCTTGAAGAAAATCTTGAATTATTCCTTGAATCATTAATTGTTTCATTGAATTCTTTCTGTGAGGGGTGAGAAGAAATCTGGGTTTGGGACGATGATGGAATTCTAATCTTAGACCTTCTCGAATCACTTGAATGACCCAAGGATCTTGTATTTTGTTTTCCCAATGATGCAAAAAAAGATCTTCCTCCCACCCCTTACCTGGCGTCATGCATCTGAGGACTTGAATGGCTGGTAAGGGCCTCTGCCTCTGAAAGGTTTGGTACCTGGGCCTCTCGCTTTTGAATCTTTAAATCTGTCTTTATTGCCAGACCTCTGCCTGTATCTAGGAGGGGATCATTTGCATCTAAAAAAAGTGCCTCTCCCGCGATCTCTCCTGTTCTGTGGCAGGTTTTTTCCTTTGTCATTTGAGAGTTTTTCCATTAACTCATCTAATTGTTTTCCAAAAAGATGACCTGGTTCAAATTCCAGGTTACATAAATTATTTTTGGACTTGACATCCGCTTCCCAAGGCCTAAGCCAAATTGCTCTGTGGGCTGCTGTTGAAAGTCCCATAATTCTTGCTGATAATCTTAGGTTTTGAATTGATGCATCACAGAGAAAATCTGATGCTAACTTAATGTTCTGTAAGGGTTTTGCTAGGTTTTCTCTTGGTACCTTAGCTTCCACGTCTTCTTCTAGTTGGAGAATCCAATTTCTCAAGGATCTGGATACAGATGTAGCTGCAACCGTTGGTTTACATTGTGCAGCTGCTGCTGAGTATATTCTTCTCAAGGATGTCTCAGTTTTTCGGTCCATTGCATCTTTCAGGCTGTAGCCATGCTCCACGGGAATAACTGTCCTCTTTGAGAAGCGTGCCACGGCCACATCTACTTTAGGTGGTGCTTCCCATGCCTGTAATTCATCTTTCTCAAGAGGATATAAAAGCTTAAATCTTTTATTTAATATTGGAGCTTTCTCTGGGTTTTTCCATTCCAACTGCATTAAGTCTTTCATGAGTGGATGCATAGGAAAAGCATTTATCTTAGAACAGCTTCTGAGGTCCCCATCTGGGTCCTTAGATTGACTTGTTTCTTCAGCAGCATCAATATCAGATCTCACTACTTTAAAGTGGACCCGTCACCACAAAAAAATATTCAAAATCATATTTTATCACATTAGTCAAGCAAAACCTACATTAATTACACTATATACATTATTTTAATCTTGTTTTCTTCAGTCTGGGAATTCATAATTCTAACAAGCAGGCAGGAGCCATTTTGTGGACACTGTTATTAAGGAAAGCATTAAATCATCTCAGAATCTTGTTTGTGCACCAGAATGGGGGACCCAATGTCTTTCCCCATGTCCTGGCTACACAATTAAATGGGGGAATGTGTAGAGAGCAGCGACATCTAGGAAGTGCTGAATGGAAAGTGAAAGTAATTATCTGCCCCACCTCTATGCCTAAGGCATAGAGGAGTGACAGACAATATTTGATTGACAGCTGTGATTTGTAAATTAGCTTAAAACAGCTATGAATGCTTTAATAAAAATTTGAAATTGGATTTCATGTTTAATTTGAAAAGGACTTTTATAATACAGATTTTTGTGTCTGGGTGACAGGTCCACTTTAAGCAATTTAAGCACTTTTTCTGTCTGAAAAAGTGCCAACTCCACCTCCTCCTCCTCTGAGGAAGAAGACCCAACTTCCTCCAGGGCCATCAGTTCCCCCTCAGGGCCTGTATCTGAGTCCTGTTGGGGTAATGGTTTCTTAAGGACACCCCTTTGTTGGCCCAATTCCTTTAAAGATTCTTTAATTAATTTTACTGCAGATCCTGAGAGTTGTTCCTCATTTTGAGAATCCTTTTTTAAGCATTCTTCACAGCATCCCCTCTGATAATCAACAGCAGGGGTATTTCACATTATAAAAAATAATAATGGGGACGCTGAAGCATAACCTTTAGCTAATTACATTAATGCTTCCTGAACCGTCTTATGGCAGAATTTAGGCAATGGCAGCAGTTTGAAAAAACCAAGGGCCAAACATTGGCCTTTATCACCTTTGTATACTTGTTTTTGGTGCTAAAAAATGTGTCAAGGGAGTCGCAAGACGCAACTGCGTCATTCTCCTCCCTCACTTCCGTGATTGCCCCTTTCCATACACCTTCCATTCGATCTTATTTGCTGCGCGTATTGCTTACTTACTGATGTCATTGCGCATGCACAATGCGCTGACGTCATTGTGTATGCATCTTTCATATGCGCTGCCATCATTGCGCATGCGTGAAGCCTTCTGGTAAACGCTGACTCACCAGCCTTAACCAGAAAATATGGGCATCTTTTACCTAAGCCTCTCCTGAAGTCTAATAAGTATCTTGAATCCAAAAACAGCACGGGTGTTATGTTCAGGCTCTATAGTCCTTAACCCGTCTTGGTCCACATCCTATACTTTGTCCGGTAGGACATAAAAAACAAAAGGGGTGGAGTTACTAAGAGGCTATTTATGGGAGTATGTAAATTTGATATGTTAACTGTCCTATCCTTTTAAAGGTGTGGAATAAATCTCATGGTGCTGCTGCTGCGCAGGATGCTGCGCACGGTTTGCATGGTGGAAGCAGAACACCTGATTCCAAGAAAAACACCTTCTACTTAATGTCAAATTTGGTGGAGGTTCCATCTTGCTGTGGGGCTGTGTGGCTAGTTCAGGAACTGGGCCCTTGTTAAAGTTGAGGGTCAGATGAATTCAACCCAGTATCAGCAAATTCTTCAGGATAATGTTCAAACATCAGTCACAAAGTTGAAGTTACGCAGGGCCTGGATATTCCAACAAGACAATGACCCTAGACACCAATGGTGTAACGGGATATCACTGGGCCCCACAGAAAATTATTTTTCAGGCCCCCAAAAATGTCTAGAGGCTGATCTGTTTTACCAATATTTATTAAAATTGCATATGAAATAAGGTCTTGTGGGCTCCCTCCAGCTATAGGGTTGGCTTCCGCTGTAGTTACACCCCCTGCTAGACACACACTTCGAAATCTACAAAGGGAGACGTACAATATGCTGGAATGTCCATCACAGTCCACCCACTTGAATTTAATCGAAAATCTATGGGATGATTTGAAGCAGACTGTCCATGCTTGGCAGACATCAAATTTAACTGAACTGTAGAGATTCTGTATGGACGAATGACCAAAGATACCTCCATCCATAATCCAATCAAAGGCTTTAGGAGGTGTCTAGAGGCTGCTTTATTTGCAAAAAGAGGTTCAACTAAATACTGATGTAATATCTCTGTTGGGGTGCCCAAATGTATACACCTGTCTAATTTTGTTATGATGCATATCGCATATTTTCTGTCAATGCAATAAACTGTATGTCACTGCTGAATTACTACTATTTCCAGAAAGGCATGTTATATAAGTAAGTTGCTACTTTGCAAGCTCAGCCAATGATAAAAAAAAAACTCCAAAGAATTAAGAGGGGTCCCCAGACTTTTTCATATGACTGTATGCACTACTAATTATAATGTTATTTAAAGTCACATTCACTGAAGGGATTTCCAGAAAAATCTGAAAGTATAATGATTTAATAAAATGATATAAAAATAATTTGGCAACTACTCACCAAGATCCCAATATAGATGTACCCCAGGGTATGTCCAAAGGGCTGCCTCCAGCTGTTATTTAAATGCCCCAATTTAACAAATGTACAGGAGAAGCTCAGTGGCTAGTATAAGCAGACTGTGGTCTTTTAATTTGTATTAGCATCACTTAGATTGTAAGTTCTATGGCCAGGGACTAAATTTCTCTTGTCTCAAAAATTACAATTTCTTTTTGTATGGTCTTTAAGAAATTATATATAATGCAAAAAGAAAAACAGAGTTGCATCCATACAGATGACTGAGCATCACGCTCATCAGTGACATCTAATTTAGCTCAGTAGATATGCAGCACAAACTGGTTCTTAAGTTCTGAACAGCAGTTTATAGGTCAGGCAGTGGAGAAGGGGCAGTAATACTACACCCATTTAAGCAATTGCTTGCTATATTGGCATAACAGCTTGAAAAAGTGACTACTGTACATTCTTTATGCATTGGCACACGAAGCAATGCAGCGCTACTGATTATTTTTCTGGACCACTGATTGAAATATATTCCTCGGCAATCCAGATAGCAGGTACCTAACTGTTTATTGTGTTGTGAGTGGAAGCGCGTGACGTTTCAGGGCTTCCCTGTCCTTCAAATGCCCAATGGTCCACAAAATGTCATGGAAACAGTAATAATAATAATAATTATTTCTTATCCATCTGTACCTAGTATGGTTCGTTCCAATATTTATTGTTATTTTATTGTACAGGTATGGGATCACGTATCCTGAATACTTGATCCCAATAATATAATTAATCCTTACGGTCAGGAAGACAAGCCTATTGGTTAATCTAATATTTCGATAATTTTTTTTAGCAGTCATAAATTCCCCAGATCCTGAGCATTCTAAATTAAAGGTCCTATACACGTACTTTGGAATTCAAGTGCATTTATAGAAAGCACAGTCATAGAGTGGGCTGCTGACATCTACTGGTCAAAATATTGAATGGAGCAAGTCCTTGTAAAAAACAAATTGCTAACGGTACATTTGCCCATAATGGTCATGTTTATTGAAATTGAAATCTTAGGAAAATTAACTCTTCCTGGGATTGTGTTTTTTTGCAAAAAAAAAAAAAAAAAGATTGCTTAAAAAAACTTGCTAAGCAAACGTCTGTAAATGTTGAAAAAAGTTAATTCTGTGGCATTTCAACAGGTTTTAGGCAAAATGATTTTCAGATTTATATTTTATCAATCTCTCATTTTTAATTTTTCTCCATGACTTTTCACATTTAAAGGAAAAAAAAATACTTTGAGTTTTTCACTGGGCTTTTTGGGAATTGCTTTAACCCCCCCTCCCCATTTTAATACATCAAAATCTGCGCCTGGGGTTAAGCATAATAAGCAATGTCAGGCAAATGCCAGAAAAGGTCAAGTTTAAAAAAAATAATAACTGGCAATATAAACATTATGGCACAGGAAGCACATAAAATGATGAGTTTGGTGCCCTGCAGATGATGGGTGTTGTTTAATTCTCTTACTGCTGAGCAGAACAGAAAGAAAAAGAGTTTTAATATAGAAAGTAAAGCAGGTAGAACAAATGATCACTCATCTAGATCACAACAAGACTTCTGACACATAGGGATGTAACGAACGTCGGAAAAAATGTTCGCGAACTTCCGGACAAAAATGCGAACGTCGCGAACCCCATAGACTTCAATGGGAAGGCGAATTTTAAAAGCTAGAAAAGACATTTCTGGCCAGAAAAATGATTTTAAAGTTGTTTAAAGGGTGCAACGACCTGGACAGTGGCATGCCAGAGGGGGATCAAGGGCAAAAATGTTTCTAAAAAATACATTGTTGACACAGCGCTGCGTTTTGTGCTGTAAAGGGCAGAAATCACACTACGTCACTCAGGTGATGTTTCTGGACACGGAATGTGAAAAAGCTCACACAGCTAGGTGGCACTTGGTTAAAGACTGGGCAAACAATGCCTGCAAGGGCAACGTATACACTACTACAGCAGTGGATACGGAATATATTATTGCTGCTTGAAAAACGTCACTCAGGTGGTGTTTCTGGAGACGGTATTATTATTGATATTTAGACAGAATGTGAACAAGCTCACACAGCTAGGTGGCAGTTGTTTGAAGAACACACTGGGCAAATAATGCCTGCAAGTGCACTACTATTGGTGCACTACTATGAAGAACAGCAAACAGCACTGGACACGTTAAAGAACAGTAAGATAAGTAAAATAAAAAAAAAATATATGTATATTAAAAAAAAAAAAAATTACTCTGGTTGGTGCTGAACTACTAGGAGCAGCACATTAGCACACCAGTCCCACTCCCCAAAACTGCTAGACTAATAGCACTGGGCTCTTATAGTAGCAAAGTAAAAAAACAAAAAAGAAAATAAAAGCAGTCCTTACAAGGACTATTGGGTTACAGGCAGCAGTCAGCAGATGAGATCAGAAGCAGGACAGCTGCCCACAGCATCTACATACAGAGCACTGCAGTAGAAGGTAGATTACTAGCCAGCAAAGCTACCTAACCTAAAATGTCCCTCAAATCCCTGCAGAGTTCTGTCCCTCCAATACAGAGCAGTATCAAATAGATTACTAGCCAGCAAACTTACTATCAACTGTCCCTCAAATCACTAACAGCTCTCTCCCTACACTAGCTCTTCCAAGCACACACAGGCAGAATGAAAAAACGCTGCAGGGCTTCAGTTTATATATGGAAGGGGAGTGGTCCAGGGGTTGTGGGGGTGGTCCAGGAGGGAGAGCTTCCTGATTGGCTGCCATGTATCTGCTGGTCTGGGGGAGAAATGGCAAAAAAAAAGCGCCAGCTAAGGCGAACCCAAACTGGCGAACGTCGCGCGACGTTCGCGAACATTAGGCGAACGCGAACAGTTCGCAGTTCGAACAGTCCGCGACATCACTACTGACACAGTCCTGCATAATAGGTTGGTTGATAAACCACAAGATTTATATGTATTTTGTTCCCATGCACACACACTTCATAAAACAATGAGCACTATAATTAACACCACTGCCTAACACAAAATAAACATTTAAAAGTGAGGTTATTTTTTGTAATGTATTTTCTGCTTTTTAAGTGGCATAATACACGCTACATTTATTTTTTCTTCTATGATCCCACATGGTGGTGTATATGGGATCAGCTGCTCTGTGACATATTGGTTTCTGCTAATTTACCAAACTTCCTTCACACTATTATACTTTCCCAGAATTATATGCTGAGAATATTTATCTGTAATCTGTAATATTTCCCATATGATGCCTACAATAAACAGTGTTTTGTCAGTTCAGAGAGTTCTCTATGAAATCACAAGAAATAACTGAGGCACTAAAATAAAGAATGGTTTCTCATATGTGATTGAGTTTCTTTAGTATTTCTAGAGTGATTAATGAATGTCACCTTAGAAGGGTGATAGGTCCCCATTAAGTGAGTGTTAAAACCTTGCATTTTTGTTTTTAAGACAGTACTATGTATATAGTATGAATTATGTGATTTATTCAGTCTCATATCTTGTATTCCAGCCCCTTGTACACTCATGTGGGCCCTCTTTAGCTTTTGTATTGGATATTGGTTATTTTTTATGTCATTGAGGATAATCAGTGAATACACTATTGTATAGCTCTGCAGAATATGTTGGCATGCAGGGCCGCATTAATAATACAAGGGGCATCTGCCCAGGGCCCACTGTTTTTGGGGGTCCACTGCCATCTCCCAGTACTCAGGGGGGGAGCCTGCAACCAGCTTGGATTCCTACCAGAGAAGAGGGGGGGAACACCGGATGCCACTGCCTCTGCTGGTGAAGGAACGCACTTATTAAAGATTGCTGCAATGCGGGGACTTGAAGAGGATGAAGCACTGCTGCTGTTCCCATAGATAACAGCAGCAGCTTAAAGGAGCAGGAAACCCTTTCAGCACAAAACCCCTCCCCCCCATAGGCCCCCCTCCCCCAGCCTAACCCCCTAATTTGCTACGTATCCCTCAGCGCAGGTCCTGTCCATAGAGTTCACAGGCGCCATCTTCTTCCATGCGTTCTTCCTGGATCCATCAGCGTTTGGTGGTGCATGCGCAGTAGGAGCATATGTCAGTTCAGCTCTACTGGGCATGCCGAAAGTCACAAAATTTTCCAATTTCAATTTCGTGACTCCTCCTGGAACCTTTTTTTAATTTGAAATTCAACCCTCTATAACTGCCCCTATATATCCTCCAGCTGCTCCTATTTTCTAAGGAGAGTCCCAAACATTTAAAAAAACGCTTGAAACTGTTTAATGCACTTTCATATGAAACTGACTTTAATAACCTGAAACACAGCGATATGTCAATCCACTACTCTAGAGCTCACCTTGCTGAAAATAATAATATATCCTGCTTATAGATATTAATAAATATATTTATATCGCTTATATTAGCTCTGAACAACATCAGTCTTTGCTGCAGGGAAATCAAGTGCTTGACTCAATGATAATGCTGCAGGCATGATCATTTATATCCATATTCCAAAGTTCTCACACCGTAATGCACATTATATACTTTGATAGAGCTTCATAATAAAAGATGTCCATAGATGTCCAGAGGCCTGACTTTCTGTTTGTATTGCTTTTTTAGCACAACACTATGGGGCAGATTTACTAAATTCACGTGAATACTTCGAAGTTCGATTGAATTTAAAATACATTTGAATTGGAATCTTCAAAAATGCAAATTAGGCAAATTCGACCATCGAATATTCGAACTGAATAATTGGAATAAAATTTTATTCGACTATTCGATGGTCGAATTACTTCCCCTTTAAATTTTTATTCGACCATGTACTTCGCCAGAACCAAGCTACCGAACTGAGAATCATTAGTTTTGATCGAATAAAAAAAAATATTCGATTAAATCGTTCGAATCGATCCATTGGAACGATCATTTTTTTTTTATTCGATCGTTCGAACGATCGAATTGCGGTAAAATCCTTTGAATTCGATGGTCGAATTTGAAGGATTTTACTTCCCTTTTATTCATATAGTCGAATTTATTTTAATTCGAAATTTGACCTATGATAAATCTGCCCCTAAGATGTGTTCAGTTACTTATTTACTTGTCCTTTCCATAATGACAGCTTATCATTCAATATAAGTAGTATGCAGTAGAGCAACTGTTGCTTCAATTTATTAAAAAATGCAAATCCTAGCAATGGATTAGGGTTCTAAGGGGCCCCAGGAAATTCTGAATACATGGAAAATTGACCCTGCACATGATCAGTTGGGCTATAATGTATTTATTATTAGTCATACCTGGGGTTTGGGTGACATGAGGTGAGGAAACATTCAGGGGCAAATTTACAAAATTCGTGTGAAGGATTTGATTTCGTTCGAATACCGATCGTACGATTTTTTCGGAGTATCGAATATGCAAATTTGGCCTCTTCGATCATCAAATAATGATTTATCGAATGATCGGTTATTCGATCATTCGATCATTCGATAATCGAAGGATTTAAAATTTTAAAATCCTTCGAATGCCTACTTCGCCATATTGAACCTACCGAATACCAATAGAAGCCTATGGGAACCCCCCCATAGGCTTCTTTTGCAAAGACTTGCTCGAATACCATTCGTACGATCGAACGCCTCGATCGTTCGTATCGTACAAATTTTTCGGAGACTCGAAGGAAAAAGTATGATTTTTTCGTGATATCGACTATCGAATGCTTATCAAATTTCTAATGGATTCATAGAATTTTTGGGTGAATTATAGTAAATTTGCCCCTAAATCTTTATGTTTTCATTTTTTGCCGGATGTTTTCAAATCCCTGATTATGTTTGGCAAGTTTTTTATTTTTGCTTATCATGAAAAAAAAAAATGGTTGTGGAAAAGAAGCAAGTTTTTTTAATGTTTTCTTACATTGTAGCCTATGAACTTTTTAGGTGGCCATAGACATTATAATTACAATCTTTTCTGGAAAAATCTGTCCAGGAAAGATCAACAGATATACAAGTAGAAACAATAGAATTCTACCTGTATCTGACGATTCAGCACTAACAATGGCCGATGTTCAGGTGCCTTTAAAGGAACCCAATCAAAATTTACTGGCCAGCCTGATTGTCAAGCTAACCAATAGCCAAATCTACTGCCGATAACGGTTGGCTTGTCTTCTACCATACACGCACCAAATATCATAAGTAAATTTGTTTCAAACAATAATATCTGTGCGTCTATGGCCACCTTAAGCCCCTAAAACTCAACAAAAAATGTAGGTCCTGAAATCACATGACAAGCTGCACACATTTATCAGTTGAATACATAGAAGCCAGTGAAGCCACTACATGTTTTCATCAACCCAAACAATGATTATATTTGCACATATTACTGTTTAGTTCTGATAATGCACCCAACGCCACTTTATGTTTGTCTTTGCACCCAGGCGATTTTTTTTGCACCATCGGGACGTGAGTGCTGATTCCCCAACGGTTCATTTAAAAATAATAATAATGATGATGATGATAATGATGAAGCCACCAGCTTACAGATGTTGGGGAAATAAGAGTCAGATTTTCTTTCTGCATTTACTTCTTCATTTGTATATTGGCAAGGCTTAATATCTTAAAATGTATTCTAACTCATTGCGTTGTACTGTATATACACTCTACTTCAATTCAGCTTTAATGGTTTTGTACCATCCAAGTACAAAAACTGCACTCACGGGACATAGAGGCAATTAATATATTGAACTTTACATCTATTTTTCTGACTGCTCGGCAGAACAAAAAAATTCATATAAAATTAATAACATCCTGAAAGTATTTGTTACATATATATATATATATATATATATATATATATATATATATATATATATATAAAAGACAGTCCAACGGCACTCACCATTCAATGGCTACAGCTGGGTGCTAACAAAAAACTGTAACATATTCAAAAATTGAAAGCACTCACAGCAAGTTCCATCAGCAATCACATAAAAAAATTATTTCTTTATTCCACGCTTACATCTACGCGTTTCAATCCGCACAGGGTCGTCATAATTTTTTTTTTGTATGTATATTTTTTTCCTTCAAATATTTCCTCTTGCTGTGTGTTTTCTTGGAGGATTTTATGATTGGGAATTCACAACTGAAGGGTAAAAGAAGAATGTAAGTAGCATCAGTTGACAAGACTTGGGAATAGTACTGTTCTTATTTCCCAAAAAGACAAAGTTATGGATCTGTGCTTTATAGACTTTAAAGTGGTATATGTACTTTTATTCACATCCAATTATAGGCCACTTAGCTGGGTTATTGTTACAGCTTGTTCTGTTTCATAAAGAAATTAAGACAGTACAGATTGATAACAAAAGCCAAATCAATAAAAGAATGAAATATATAAAGTTTCTTATGCAAAGGTTTTAGCCACTTTGATCAGTCTGGGAAAGGTTTTGTATTTAGGATAAACAAAAACTATTTCTCTGAATCCTGATTTGAACTCTTGATGACTTATGGCAGTGGTTTGCAAGATGTGGTGCTGGCCCCTCTGAGGGTGGGTCTTGTAGCCAAGGTGGGGGTGTCAGTTAGGGTGCAATTTGGCAAGAATGCCAGTTTGCTACCATAGAGGCACCTGAAAGTCTGGCTTGAAGGCTAATTATTAAGATTCGAGGCAAACACTTATTTGCATACATAAATACTTCTGGGAATATGGCTGAATGACTGATAAACCAAGAATCTCCTATATCTGTAACTTTGGCATGAGCAACAGGGACCTGAACAAAACCTGCACCTTTAAGGGGGGCTTGATCTGAAAAGAAATTCGAGTGGCCTTAAGGGGCTTGGAGTATGGGGAGTTCAGCTATGGCAAGAAATTACATGGGTGGCAATGCCCTGTGTGGACTCAGGGACAATGAGACCCTGATAAGAGATGCCTGGAAATGGATTCCAAGGAAAGAGGCTTGGGAGTACTCACAGCCAGGAGGGGTGTTGAAGTCAACCTGAAGATTTCTGTGATAGCTGTGATTACCTGTACCGGTTCTGTGAGCCCTCAGTGAGTTTGGCCTGAGGAAAGGGTATTGCAAGTACCAGCCCTGTGTGAGCTCTCAGTGAGTGACCTGCCCGAGCTAAAGGTATTGGAAGCATCCATGCATTAGTTCCCTATTTGAGAAAACAGGCCTTTTTCGTGCAGGACTGGACTGAGAATTAAAATAGGCCCTGGTATTTCAGGTACACAAGAGGCCCATCAGCCCACATAGAGGCCCAAACAGCCCCCACCAGCCCACTAAACACTGACTTTCTATGGGACCTTATAGCAGCCCCTCTGGCATTTGCCCTAACCCACAAATGGCCAGTCCGGGCCTGTTTTCGTGTGCATGCTACGTGGGAGCTACTGCCGCTATCCAAAGGAGAGGTACAGGGACAGGTAGCTCTATCTGGGGTAAAGAGCTCTTGGGATTGTGACAGTGTCTCCATCAAGACTGGAGTGTGGGACTGTGTCCTGGGTAGATCCTTGAGTCAGAGGACCACATGGGTACCCCTAGGCAGAATCTATGGTGCATTGCGTAAACCTATTTCATTTTGCATTTGTAAAACACAACCTGCTTGTATTTCCCCTAGTCCAGTTTGTCAATGAATTTACTGAAACACTTACAGGAAGATTTAATTTGCCTGACAGTGTAAAAACACAGACAAACTGATATTTTTGGTGTTCTGGTGATCCATTATCCGGAAACCCATTATCCAGAATTATGGGAAGGCCATCTCCCATAGACTAAATAATCCAGATTTTTTAAAAATGTTTTTCTTTTTCTCTGTAATAATGAAACACTACCTTGTATTTGATCCAAACTAAATATAATTAATCCTAATTGGAAGCAAAACCAGCCTATTGGGTAAATTTTCTAGTATAATTAAGGTATGAAGATCCAAGTTACAGAAAGATCTGTTATCTGTAAACTCCCGGTCCTGGGCATTCTGAATAACAGTCCCAATACCTGTATTTATTTATATGCCACAGCATGTCTTAATAGTAAGATTATTACTAGTACAAGGCAAGGAATATTGTTCCTTCCCACTACAGTTCCAATGTTTGCCTACACATATTAAATATAATAAATATGCATAGAAATGCTTCTCCATGCATAAATCATATTGAGGTTCCTAATAAGAATTACTGGGTTGGGTATCTATTTGTAGCTTCCTAACTTCCTAATATATTACCCATGAGCACTTTTCAATGATCCAACAGTATATATATATATATATATATATATATATATATATATGCTGTGTTGTCCAGCTTCATTTGTATTTGGGCCTTTCAAGCTTTCAATGTATTTTTATTGTTAGCCAATATAGTTATCACTTCTACAATAATTGCATTTGTGTGATTTTTATTTAATCTCAGATCTAGGGACGGGGTATAAGTAGCTGACGGCTGCATGTGCTTGTATTGCTTGCCATGCACTGCAAAAAAATAATAATAATAAAAAAAGCCACCACACGCTTATAAAGATATCCCTTTGTGTAAAATAAGTTTAAATGCGTTCAGCATGTACCTGCTGGGCAGTATACATATCAATTTTATGGATAATCGACAGTGGTAACATGTCAAGTTCTACAGAGTTTGTACATTATTTTGTGTCGGTTAAAGCAAAAGAGAATTTTTGTTGCTTTATACAGTGTAGCGCTATAGTAAACTGGTGTGACTATAATCAGTTAAAGCTACCAAATGGTATTTAAACCACGAATGAAACTATTTCTCTCAGGGGTGAGCCCTCGCAGCGAGGTGGAGGAAGGATGTAGTTGAACTGTAACCATGTGCGATAAGCACAATAAAGTTGGGCGCCAGTAATTCTTTATGATGAACCAAAACAGCATTTATTCAACCGCAAAGCAATAGGAACAATCACCACAGTGGAGTATATTCAGTTACACAGCATGGATATAAAGCACGCAGCATGAGTAGAGATACATACACAGCATAAAGGAGCAAATACTCACAGCACCATACATGGGCTGGATCCCTTCAGGCAAGGGGTCATGTCAGCAGTAGTTGAGCGTTGAATATGAATAGATATACACCAGAATTCAGCAGCAGTAACAAGTGGAACCTGAGGGGAAACCCTATCCCTGAGGTCTGTACACTTAGTCCCTATTTCTGGGTTATGAGTACCCGAGGATCTTAATCCCTCTAAGTCTCCTGTCGGAGCGTGAGCTGCTCAACTATCTACCTAGCTATCACTCCTAGAGTGATCTATGACAGAGTATGCTATACTTTACTAGGGCCTCTGCGCCTAGGGATCATGCCCATTCCCTTCCAGCCTGCAAGGTTGGGCTAAAGCAATGAACACTGACCGCATGGTTCCCATGACCTTTATACTTTACACAGTGCCACCTTGTGTACACTGTGAGAACTGCAGGGGTTGCATAAGCACAAAAGGTCCCCATTAGGACCCATTAGGCGTGCAAAATACTAGGGATGTGCCTGATAGAAATATGTGAGGGTGTCTATTTTTCACATCCCTACAACAGCATAAGCAGAAAATCCTTGAATCTTTAGGATTTGTTAGAAAACATGATTGTCCTTAATCCTTTAGTAAGTGCCATAACATAACGCTTGCTACATCCTCTTCAACATCGGCAGATTAGTTGGCTTTGACAGTGGAAATATAGAGCTGTAACCTCTTCAGTGCAGAGATAGTCAAATTAGCAAGTAACAGTTTTCTGTGGCAAAGTATCAGCTGTAGATGTAATTCATATTACTGTTCCCCTTGGAGGAAAAAAATTACAAATTATTTTTAAGGCCTTGAGATTTTTTTCTCTAGAATTGTAACATAAATGAACAGAACCACTTCACTTCTTGTTCTGTCAAAGATACCATCAAATTCACCATTCAAATAATGGTTGTCAAACTGTGGGGATGGGGAAAAAACTCAGGAGGGGCAGGGTGTAGAACCGTTGAAGTAAGATTGTGGGAAAGGGAATTCAAGCAATATTTTTGGTGCAGAAACACTAGATTAGCAGTTGATGTAAGCACCTGCATTAGCATTTTAAGTAAATAAAATTGATTTCCTACAAAAACAAAAACAAAACATTTAATGCTTTTTTTAGACAGGATATAACAACAAGTTTATTTTTTATTTTTATTCTTTCACGTCATAGTAGTTATTAAAATGGCCTCACATTTTAGACAATAACGTTATTTCTTTGACCTGAAAACCTATGATTTGTGAAGATGCCTTACAAAGCCAATTTTGTAAATGATACAGCTGTTTAAGTAAAAGGTTATACCAGGTAATGCTAAGGTATTGTCTTCGTTAACAAGGACTGAGCCTGCTTATTGTCAATATTAGCCACTAATTCCAGCAATTATTGGTAGCTGATGAAATTATGAATTATATTACTCTATCTTCATTTTTCATTAATGTGTACACTAGGTAATTAATTTATAAATCTAGGTAAACTCGTACAAGAAAAGGGTCCAGGACCTGATGGTATTCATCACAGGGAACTAAAAGAGCTCTGTGATTGCAAAACCAATTTACTTAATTTTACAGAATTCTTTAGTGTCTGGCATGGTGCAGAAAAATGTTTATGTCATTATTCAAAAGCAGTGCTAGGCCAATCGCTTACTGCTCCCAAGGCAGGATGCACCGCTCATTAACCCTTCCTCCCACTCCCCCTCCTCTGCAATAACTGTCCCCACTACCAGCACTGCACAAGGAGTGGGGTGGGCAGGTGGTAGTGGTGATGAGTGAGTCAAGAGAGGACCAGGTGGGAGTGGTGACAAGTGGTTCGGTGAAAGAATCGGGGCAAAGTACTGAAGTCATGGGCTGGAGAAGTGTTATAGACGGCCAGAACACAGGGTAGGCAAGCAGAAGGGGCAGCACCCCATCACCTGTGCGCCCTATGCAAGTGCCTCTTCTGTCTTCTCCTAGTTCTGGCCCTGTTCAAAAGGGATCCATTCTTAGTCTGAAAATTATAGGCCTGTTAATTTGACATTTTTTTTGTTGATTTTTGAACGTTATACCACTTTATTATTTTCGATTTCAAAAGGGTTGCCCTGTAAAATAGTCTAATAGGCAAAGAAGTGTTTCTTTACAAAGTGATGAACTCTAGCATAGATTATGTACTGATTCAGTATTTTGTGCCAAAAATAACATCAAATCAAAAGTAAAATAATAATAATAAGAATACAGTGATTGGCAATGGTATTCTTTCACTCAGTTTCTAAATGTTTGCTATACTTTGAAAGTAAACATATTTTAATAATTTTTGAGAATAATTAAACTACCTTTTTAAATATGTAAAAAGACACATAGTTAATAGTGTCATAGTATCTTTTTACTATGATGCGGTCCACCTGCTTAGTCTGATGCTACTTACCTCTATGTTTCTAGGTCATCCCAGGGTTTGGCTATCTTGCAGGAGTAGTACATCTTTGTGCAGTGTCATCATGTGCAACATCATATGAAGATGTGTTCTTCTTCTTCTTCTTCTTAAGAAACATCTTCTCGCCCAAATGTGTAAGCTATACCAAGGCAATAGCACATTTCATGAATATGTCAGAAGGTAATAGATTAATACAGTATACTATTGTCTCGAAGCTTGGTTTTTAGCAGTTTAGGAAGTAATGAAATAAAATGTATAACGTCTAATGGAGGTATATTAACCTATAGCAACCAATGAACAGACAGCATTTACAGGTTAGCTGTTTGAAAACATACATATCATTGATTGCTACTGATTACTAGTGCTATATAGCACCTCTTTCCACAATATATTACTAGTATCTTAACAGCATCTTTATGGAAACAGTTTCCACATAGTAAAACAGTATGCTCATACAATCTACATATTCCATATTATACTATATGAGTTTCAGTCATTGTTCAGGCCACAACATAGCTACTTTAAACCTACCTGAATTTTGCAGTCCTTTACTAGCTTAGGTATATAAATATCTACTAATAGGGACACAACCAATGATATAACAATATCTACACAATACTAGACAATGCTACTGCTTGGATTCCAAATTTTTGGTGCACTAGTGCTGCACCAGGTACCATGAATAAATCATTCAATTCCTTAAATATGTTTTAGCAAAGGGATATGCAGGAAGGATGCCACCCCTATGCACACCAGGGCTTTATCAGGACTCCTGGGAATAATTTACTAGTGGCACATGGGTGCAGCCTTAGTACATGGAAAATTTAAAATCCATGCCTGGGCAGTATCTAGAATTGAATAGACATTGCTATGGTGGATAACCTATAATAATAGGTACTACCTGATCTCTTGCTTGTCAGTAGTCTTCTAAAGAACATCAATAACTACTGTACTACTGTACATACATGGGCCAATAGGACCAAGTCAGCAGTTTATCCAACAGGCTTCCCTGATCGATATCTGGCAGAAAGTCGTCCAGATCTCGATCGGGCAGGGTAAAAAATCCTGTTAGATCACGGCCACATTTGTCCATTGAAGCGGCCCTGTGATCCCACCGTCGTATTGACTGCATTGTGATCCAATCGTTGGGCCCTAGGGTCCATGATCTGATCAGCTCAGAACACCTCAATGTGGGCATATCGGGGAGAGATCTGCTTGTTTGGCGACATTGCCCATGTGTAGCCAGCTTAACGCTTTTTTCAGTTCAGTTGGTTTCAGATATTTCACCAATTACTTTCTACTTTCTATGTGTGACTATTTTCAAATATTGAAGCGTAAAGTGTTATTTTAAAGCAGCTCTGGGAGGGGAGTCACCAATCCTGTAAACTGTTCTAAATTGATACATTTAGTTGAAACGTTTCTTATCTTTGTCCCTGCTGAGCAGAATCCCTGAGTTTTATTAAAGGCAGCTGTTACAACTGATACAATAGTTGCTAATACGCCAGAGATGCTGCTGAAAAATGTTGCAAATGTTTACAGTCTGCATCTAACACCATAGACAGGAACATTCAACTTTATATTTAGAAAAAAGGTAAAAATAAATAATGGAAAGTAATCGAAAAAATACCTTTTTTTTGGTGATCTGAAAACAATTGAACTGAAAAATGTTATGAGTTTTTATCAAATATTTCAAATGCTTTATTGATTCTGATTTATTTAGTGCAGTGTGTTTGATTTCTGATTTCCTTGGAGATATTCAGGGGATCTTGCCATATCAGCAGTCTGGGAATGCACTCTCTTGAGCTCTTCCTGCTTTGCCTTTCTAATTTATACAGTTTCTTTAATTTATACACTTTAGTGGACAATGTAAATTTTTAATGAATTTTCTAGCAATACAGAAATAATGCATACACTCAATATATATTAATTGCATATAGAAAAGCTCACCACTCACATTTCAGGCTGTTAATGGCATTCCAGTGGTTTCCTTGCCAGACAAAAGGGAGTCATTTTGAAATGTGTTTGCTCTTACGTATATTGAAAATGTGTTCTGGGAGATATAAAGAGACATAAAGGCTATAGAAAAGCCGAAGTCTCTAGAAAATATAAATAGATTTCATTATGGTAGCCTCCAAAAAATATATCCTAATGTTCATAGATAGTGTCTAGTGGGAAAATATAGAGGTAACACTGAGTAACCATTCTAAATTTTAATAGCTCCTTGTTAATGGCATATTTGCAAATATACTTATTTACTACATAATGAGCCTTCAATATGACTGCAAACAACTCTTTATTACGCGTGTGAGCTACAGTATGCCTGAGAGGTGTCTTTTATTTCTCAGTTCTACTATTATTGGCTAAAACACGCATTAGGCTAAAGAGCTGGATAATGTGGGTTTGTTAATATGGATATTTTAATATATTTGATTTCTAATACATAATACATAAGACTGTAGATTGCAAAAATGTTACACCTAATTATAACAATGTGCTTCTGTGGATCTTACTTGTCAAAGGGATACCATTATGGGATTCAAAAAAGTATCAATGTTGTTTGAAAATGATGTGTAATGAGAAGTTATTGGCCTGGAGGAACCTATTTTCTTGCCACAGGTATGGAATTCTTTATCTAGAAACCTATTATTGAGAACATTGCAAATTATGGGAAGACCACCTCCTATAGACTCCATTTTTAAACAGATAATAATAATAATAATAATAAAAAGTACCTTGTATTTGATAGCAGCTAAGCTGCATGAATAAATATTGTGTCAAAACAATTCTATTGGGTTTATTTAATGTTTATATGATTTTTAGCAGACTGCAGCTATGGTGATCCAAATTATGGAACGATTCTTAAAAAAAAAAAAAACGCATCAGTTAATAGTGCTGTTCCAGTAGACTTCTGCACTGAAATCCATTTCTCAAAAGAGCAGTTTTGAAATCTGACATGGGGCTAGACATTTTGTCAATTTCCCAGCTGCCCTGGGCATGTGACTTCTGCCAGCACTTTAGGAGGGAACTGTTTTCTGGCAGGCTGTGGTTTTCCCTTCTCAATGTAACTGAATAGTACGCAGTGGGACATAGGTTTTTACTACTGAGTGCTGTTCTTAGCTCGACCAGGCAGCTGTTATCTTGTGTTAGGGAGCTGTTATCTGATTACCATCCCATTGTTCTGTTATTAGGCTGCTGGGTGAGGGAAGGGGAGGGGGTGATATCACTCCAACTTGCAGTACAGCAGTGAAGACTGATTGAAGTTTAACAGAGCACAAGTCACATGGCAGCTGGGTAATTGACAAAATGTCTAGCCCCATGTCAGATTTAAAAATAAAATATAAAAAAATCTGTTTGCTCTTTTGAGAAATGGATTTCAGTGTAGAATTCTTCTGGAACAGCACTATTAACTGATGCATTTTGAAAAAAATTTTTTTCACATGAAGGATCCCTTTAATTCTGAAAACACCAAGTTCCAAGCATTCTGGATAATAGATCCCAAACCTGTATTGTCATGATTTTAATGGTGTAGCATTTATTTCTAAATCATGCTAACACTGCAGATATTTCACTCTACCATATAAAATTTCCTTCCTGAACCAACTGTATTTTTTTTGTTTGTAATATTGGTATATAGGTAGCCATGTCAGGCCACTTTGCCTGGCCATTTGCTTTCAGAAAGAGCCAGTGCTGCACTATGGAAATGCTTTGTTACAGGCTATTATTTCTCCTACTCAGTGTAACTGAAGGAGTCACAGAGGGACATGGATTTTAACTATTGAATTCTGTTGTTGTATGAGCTGTTATACCGTTACCTTCCCATTGTTCTGCTGATATGCTGCTAGGGGGAAAGGGAGGAGGCTAATATCACTACAACTTGCAGTGCAGCAACAAAGAGTGACTGAAGTTTAGCAGAGCAGAAGTCACATGACTGGGGGCACCTGGGAAACTGACAATATGTCTAGCTCCATGTCAGACTTCAAAATTAAATTACTGGAGCAGCACTATTATTATGTTTTTCCATGACAGTACCCCTTTTAACAGACTATTTCTGTTTCCTTCTGACAAACAGACATCCTATGTTTCTTTATGGCAGGGATTTAGATACACACTGCATATTCAAGCCACCGTCATAAAAGGCAAAGCAGGAGGTCCCTAACATTTAAAGGGAACCTGTCATGGGAAAAAACATTTTTTTTCAAAACACATCAGTTAATAGTGCTGCTTCAGAAGAATTCTGCACTGAAATCCATCTCTCAAAAGAGCACACAGATTTTTTTTATATTTCATTTTGAAATCTGACATGGGGCTAGACATTTTGTCAATTTTCCAGCTGCCCCAAGTCATGTGACTTGTGCTCTGATAAACTTCAATCAGTCTTTACTGCTGTACTGCAAGTTGGAGTGATATCACCCCCTCCCTTTCCCCCACCCATCAGCCTAACAAAAGAACAATGAGAAGGTTACCAGATAACAGCTCCCTAACACAAGATAAGAGCTGCCTGGAAAATCTAAGAACAGCACTCAATAGTAAAACTCATGTCCCACTGCGTACTATTCAGTTATATTGAAAAGGAAAAACAACAGCCTGCCAAAAAGCAGTTCCCTCCTAATGTGCTGGCACAAGTCAAATGACATGTGGCACCTGGGAAATTGACAAAATGGCTAGCCCCATGTCAGATTTCAAAACTGAATATAAAAAAATCTGTTTGCTCTTTTGAGAAATGGATTTCAGTGCAGAAGTCTACTGGAGCAGCACTTTTAACTGATGCGTTTAAAAAAAAAAACATGTTTTCCCATGACAGTTTCCCTTTAACTTACTGCTGCTTGGAGATGTTTATGACTGATTTAACAATGACAGTGAAGGAGATCATCAGGAATGGCTAGGGAAGTGTAAATAGATGCCCTAAATGCTAAATGTAAAAAATATATTAAATCTCAACCTCAAATTGGCAAATAACAAAGAATTCTTAACTCTTGATTGAAAGAAGAAATGTGTAATAATAAAAGTGAAAAACTATGTGATGAAGGTATCCCTTTGTAATATAAAAATAGCTACCACTGTTTTTGTTTTTGTTTTTCCCACCTCGGCTAATAATTAGATACAGATGATAAAACAGACCAGAAGTAATTAGAAGTAGTAATTAAAATAATTGACTTTTTCTCCTAATAGATGAATTCACATCATTATTTTAATACTTGAATGATATTCACAGTGTCTAAATACAAAATCAGATCATAGAATGTTATTTTTGGAAGACAACAAGAAAACCCCTTCCCAGAGGCAATTATCAACATAATTACAGGAATCATGTCCTTAATATCCCACAGCCACAGTCTCTTCCCAAATGCTATTATCCTAAGTGTCACAGGCAAAATCACACCTTACTATTAGTGCTATCTCTCCTGCTGTACTTAATGTCAGGGGTGGTTCACCTTCAAGTTAACTTTTAGTATATTGTAGAAGGGCCAATTCTAAGAAACTTTTCAATTGGTCTTCATTATTTATTTTTCATAGTTTAATGATTTGCAATTTTCTTCTGTTTCTTTGCAGCTTTCAAATGGGGGTCATTCTGTAAGGCTACAAATATATTGTTATTGCTACTTTTTATTACTTATCATTCTATTCAGTCCCTCTCCTATTCATATGCCAGTCTCTTATTCAAATCAATGCAGGGTTGCTAGGGTAATTTGTACCTTAGAAACCAAATTGCTGACACTGCAAACTAGAGAGCTGCTAAATAACTATAAAACCACAAACAATAAAAAATGAAAACCAATTGCAAATTGTCTCAGAATATCACTCTCTACATTATACTAAAAGTTAACTCAAAGGTGAACAACCCCTTTAATATCTCACATCCACAATTCCTTACCAGAGTATATTAACCCCTACTAACAGAGTCTAAGGGGCAGATTTACTAAATTCACATGAATGATTCGAAATTCGATCGAATTTTCAAAAAAATTTGAATTCTTGAATATCTTTGAAGGCCACTTCGACCATCGAATTTTGAAAATTCGATTGAATCGAATGATTGAATAATTCAAATAAAATTCTATATGAATATTCGAATATTTGACAGTTGAGTTACTTTCCCTTTCAATTTTTATTCGACTGGCTAGTTCGCCAGATTAAACCTACCGAATTGCTATTAAATTCTATTTTTTTTAAAGATTTTTAGATCGAATAAAAAAATATTCGAATGGTTAATTTAATCGTTCAATCGAATTTTTTTTATTCGATATTCGAATTTGAAGGTTTTAAACTCGACCACAATTCGACCAATCTATCTGCCCCTTTGTCTCACTTACTATAACTGCTGTTCATAGTCCCTTTCTATAGGCTATTATGCACTCTGCTAAAAGCACCATCTCCCTACTATACTTGCATTCCCACAGCCACAGGCTTTTCACTGTAAGAAATGGTTCACTTTGGTTTTTATAATTAAAAGATGTGTAATGTTAAAAGCACCTTGCCTGTCTTCTTAGTGTGAGTTTAATATATTTGATCATTGATATTTATAGTTTCTAATCAATACATTAAGTACATGATGTGTCTGTAATACTTTGCAAATAAATTCAGGGTATTAAAGGGGTGGTGCACCTTCAGGTTAACTTTGAATATACTGTACTATAGAATTGCCTGTTCTTAGCAACTTTTCAACTGGTCTTCATTTTTTTAATTTGTATATTTTTTAATTATTTGCCTTATTCTTCGGACTCCTTCCAGCTTACAAATGAGGGTCAGCCCAGCAGCCAAAAAACTCTTCAACAATGTTATTGTTACTGTTACCTTTTAATCATTATCTTTCGATTTATACATTCCTCTATTCCAGTGGCGGAACTACCGGGGGAGCAGGGGGTGTGATTGCACCAGGGTCAGCACCCCCTCAGGGACCCCCGGCCGCTCCGATAAAATCGCGTACGGTGGGGGATTGGGGGCCCAGCTGCACGTCCCGCACCTGGACCCGCCCCCCACTAGTTACTTAACTGCTTTATTCATATTCCTGTCTCTCTTTCAAACCACTGCCTAGTTGCTATATTGTGGATCCTAATAACCAGATAGCTGTTGAAATTCCAAACTGGAGAGCTGCTGAATTAAATGCTAAATAAATAAGGTAAATAATGAAAAAATTAAGACAAATCATCTCAGAATATCTCACTCTACATCATAGTAAAAGTTCCTTTAAATGTGAACAACCCTTTTATATGCTATTTTTAACTTTTAAAATTTATTCAGAATTAGAAATAAATGCCATTTAGGAAAAAGAAAATGTTTATTTGTTTGGCTGAAGTTATATTTGAACACAGGTAAAATAAAATGCATATCTTTATGTTTATACACGGAGCATGTGTAAGTAAACGGATAACATTCTTCAACAAATGCTACCCAGGGACATTTAATGACAGAAATAAGTACAGATAATTAGAATTTTCAGAATAAACAGAGCAGACAAACAGCATTTTACAATGTACATTTTGAGTCATTGTTAATTACAAATAAAGGCTAAACTTATGTTTAGCAATTTAGATATCTTTTTTTTTACAGCATAGTTTCCTTATTTATATGAGGAATAAAGTAATATATCTTCACTCTATAAACTCATAGTACACAATCATAAAAAAATATCCAATCACTTTTTGTGAAGCGGTTTTTTTAAGCATATAATTTTTTTCCTCTGTAACATCTGTGTGATTCTCAGTCCATTGTCCTTTGTCCTTTCCTTAAATCACTTTAAAGCAAAATCAAAATAAATATAGACTTTTTAAATGTGTATGGGTATGACCAAAAACAAAGTAACAAAGAAGAGATTTGCAGTTGCCAGCAAAGCTGAGTTAGTTCCTGGTTGATAGGTTCGGCATTTTGACTTGACCTTTTTTAAACAAGTTTGCTTCTTTTTATTTGGAACTGTGGATGGTTCAACTGAGTCAAAAACATTGTTCTGATTCAGTTTGGTTATGGAACCATCTACTTTACTTGTGTATGTTCCAAAGGGGGAGTCATTTATCTGCTTGAAGGTTCTGTTTTTGCTACTGTCAACACCAGCAACAATTTTAGTTTTTGAAATATTTTCTTTGTCTTTAACAGGATTGTGAGGTGAGAGTCTGCTAGTGTGGGATGATGGACCTGTCTTAGCATTTATTCCAGAATTGGGAGCTCTATCAATTATGTGCTGGCAACAGTTATCTGATATATCATCAGAATCCCATGGAGATTCTATGCCAGTCTGTTTTCCAGATCTTGTCTTGGGCCCAAAGGTACCCATTCTCATTTGATGTAATGACACATTGGCACATCCATTAATATCACTGCTGTGAAGTTTTTTAAGATCAACACCTGTGAAATTTGAGGGGAGATAACATTCCACCTCCGATGAGGAGCCTTTAAATTGTTTTAACCAGTTCCAGAGTGACTTAGCCCTGCAGTCACAGATCCACTGGTTTCCATTTAAACGCAAATACTGAAGTGATACCAGAGGTGCAAGTATTTCTCCCCTAAGCACTGTCAAATTGTTGTTGAACAAATATAAAGTAGTTACCTTTTTAAGATCATGGAAAGTTCTGGGATGGACCATATCTAGTCTGTTCTGGTGCACCAACAATCTGTCTAAGCTTGCCAGACCATTAAAAACATTTTCAGATAATCTATTAAGTTTATTTCCATGGAGAAACAGGAATGTGAGATTTCCCAGATCCAAAAAAGTATCATCATGCAAAAAATGCAAGTTGTTGTCTTGAATGTACAAATGCTGCAAGGAGAAAAGACCTTGGAAAATTCCCAGGGGTAGATCTTGCAGACCACATCGATTAAGGTGTAATGTGTGTAAATGAACAAGTCCTCTAAAAGTGAGAGGGGAAATTGTTTTAAGGTTGAAATTGTCACTCATGTCTAGCTCTTCCAGTTTATTCAACCCATGAAATGCTCCAGGTTCAATATGACTTATATTGTTTGAATGAATCCATAAAATGGTAAGATTTTGACAGGAATTGAAGCTTGTCGACCTTATTAAAGTTATTTTATTGTTGTGGAGAAAGATCCTTTGAGTTTGAATTGGTATATAGGATGGAATGGCAGTCAGTCTCTGCTGCTGACAACTGAATGTGATCTTCGGCTCATTGTAACACAAGCATGCTTCTGGACAACACTCCACTTTGAATTTGAAACTGATATAGCAAGCCACAAGGAACAGCAATTTAGTGCCTAAAAAGAAAAAGAGAGAAAAAGGACATTAAAATGTTAAAAATATTTGATTGTATTTCTAACGTGATTCAGGCATTTTCCATTGATATTGTTTAGAATAAAACAATGAATATACTTTATATTCACAAACGCCGTTTTATTCTGTGTGGGTAAGGTCTCCAGATCATACAAAACTCATTTGACCAAACTTGGCAAATATATCATGGAAACTTGTTTTCCAACAAAAATCCAAAATGATTACAACTACAGCTCAATTTTCATTTATACACTCATTTTCTTTTCTGACACAAGCTAAACCAGTAGATGTACTTAAAGGATTAAGACCAAGATTTACTAATACTATAAATGATGCAAGCACATGCATGTACAGCGCTACATACCAAGGAATCTCTTTAAGATATAAGACCCCTCCAACCAACAATTACTCATGTTTAGGATCAAGAGAAAGATAAAAGCAGGAAGGTTAAAGACCTGGAAAATTGAAGATCATAATAGCAGGCATTTGGGATAAAGGTTGTAATGTTTTAACCTCATATATTATTAACCTCATATATTTGCAAAGTAAAATAAAAAACAAACAAATATTTTGCTATGTTTTTTTCCTACAGTGCAGCATGTATTTCCTGGAACTCAGGTGTTATTGCATCTGCTGAAAACTGAAGTGAATAGTTTATGTCAGTTTGTTTTCATACCCCTCAATGAATCTGCTTTATACCTTGTACCTCTGCGCTTAGCTTCTCATTTATATTAAGCTGCACATTGGTGCATTGGTGTTACTGTAAGGTACTGTAATTTGGGCTCAACTGCTGTTAGTAAGAAATCTGGACACATTTTTGCAGTATCTTATCTTTAACCATGGACATGTATTCCAAACTTTCACCTCTTTAATTTCCAAATATAGCTTTTCAAAAAGTAAATTGGGTATACAGTATACTTTCATGCATTATATACATTTCTTTGTATGTATCTTAGTACACCGTTAGGGAAGGGAAAGGAAGGGTTAGTAGTACGGATAGGGATCTGTGTGTAGGGTTAAAGAAATAGGAAAGGCATTCCCTTTATTATATCCAAGATCATATTACTTAGAAATAATAACGTAGCACAATCAGATCAGGTTGCAGAGACAGTTGCCCCTTGGGTAAGCACAAGTCAAGTTCTTGTGTACGTCTCCATACTTTCCACATGGCTATATTTTGGGTTACCCGTTTTATATCACTATCCATTAATTCTTCCATCGTCATACTATACTGTGCATCTTTGAGCGCCTGGTTTACTGTTGGTGCTGTAATTGACTTCCACATTCTAGCTATGGAGCCGCAAACAGCTTTCACCTCTTTAATATGTGATTAACACAGTGCCTATTCTGGCAGTTCTTGTAAAATTGTTAGAAGACCTGCACACCCAAAGGAAAAGTTTTTAGAGAACCAATAATAACTAATTTATCTATTGTATGTTTAGGAAATTTTTAGTCGCGGCACAGATCAGCATGTACTACACAGAATCTCACTGGCTAATTTTTGTCTTATCAAAATACAGATACAGTATATGATTCATTATCCACAAACCCATTATCCAGAAAGCTGTCAATTATGGTAAGGGTGTCATCCATTTTAATCAAATAATTCAAATTGTTAAAACATATTTCCTTTTTCTCTGTAGTAACAAAACAGTACTTTGTAGTTTACCCCAACTAAGTGTAATGATCAGCACCCTAATCCAGAAACAGTGCTAAGCACCATGTTCTAGGCTCTTACTTCTGCCTATAACAGCCGCCTTTCACCTCTGTAGGAGCCCTTGGCTAATCAGATATCACCAGGTCTTAAAAAGAGAGGTGCAAAGCAAAAGGTTGTGGACAAGCAGAGGGGCACAAACGTAAAAGCAAAGTCTTTGGGCAGAAGATTGTGGTACAAGGCTTCAGGCAAAAGAGTAGTCAGATCAGGCCTGGTCGGGGCAGGCAGAGTACAAACATAGTCAGGCAGGCAAGGGTCAAACCAGGAGATCAATCAGAAGGGATGCAGAATAAATGGAGTCGGTTACCAGGCAAGGATCAGGATACAGAAGTCAGAATAGTCAGAGTCAGGCAGGTGTCACAACAGGTAGTCAAACCACAGAAATTAAGAAGCTCAAAATAGCATAGAAGCACCAGGAAAATGATCGTATAATGGGCAATGAGTTAATACAGAAGTCCCCTTTAAATAGTTTTAATTTTCGGGTCATTGTGCGCTGACGTAATCTTGCCAGCACCAACACGCCTATATATACAGGAAATGTGTGCCACTCCGCACTAAGGAACAGGCACGGGAGAGGGAAGATGGCTTGGCAGGTGTCCCCGCCGGCCCACTAGACACTGTTACATTAAGATATAATTAATCCTTATTGGTAGGAAAACCATTTTATTTGGTTTCTTTATTATTTAAATGATTTTTAGCAGACAGGGAGGTCCATTTATTAAAGGTTGACTTGTAGTGGCATTAGAACATTTTGAAACCACAACTAAACTCTATGGGGTATATCTATCAAAGATTGCAGTTCCACCACTAGAGTGAAGGGAATTTAACTCTAGTGGTGGAACTTCACTCATTGATAAATTGACCCCAATTTCTCTAAAATCATGAATGCCATTAATTAGCCATTAGTAATTTAAATATCTGAAAATAAAAAGTATGAATATCTCTAAAACCTCAAAAGAATTTAGTTTTTCAGATAATTACTTAAAAAAAAGTCCAATGGGATTCCTATTGACATCTATGGGACATGACTGCTTTTATGAAATTTTTTGTGAAAAAAAATACAATTTGTGAAAAAAAATAGGCCCCCTAAGGTATGCCCCTTACTTGGAAAACCCCAGATTCCAAGCATTCTGGATAACAGACCACATATTTGTACCCTGCAACATTTATGTATAGATGGTATTTGCATCACATTTTCAGAGAATATTTATAATACATTTATACCTCTAAACTGTTATAATTTAACTCTGTTTGAAACAACTGCTTCTTCCTTACAGTTTTAAGGGGCACTGTATACATTTCATGATCACTACTATGTAGTAGAGATGAAAATCCTGAAGACCACCATGGGTCACTTCCAATTTTACTAGGAAAAAGTGGCCCATAATGATCCTCATCATCTCATCTCCACTACTATGTAGCAGTGATCAAGTACACCACAACCCTGAAACTATTTATAATAAAAACCCTTATTTGCTTATCCAATGTCTGCCACTTTTTCATTTTATTACCCTGAAAATCACAGAAAAGTCTTTGACCAAATTTTCCTCCAGTTAACTCTATTGACACAACCTTAGATTTTCAAGATGGGGTAGGGACCGATGTGAATGATGTATAATCTATGTAAAGTGCTGCAGAATATGTGGATGCTAGATGAATAGTAATAAAATCAAAATAAACAAACCACTGTCATTGGTGAAGAAAAGAAGGTGAAGCAGTTGGGGAATTGAGATAATGTGATGCTATTGGCTAGAAGCCATCCTGTTAATCTACGTTTTTGTGACATCTTCTAAAGATACAGTGTTCTGCAATTTTATTGTTATTAATCAACACGACAGTGAATTTAACAACACAAGACTTTCACATAGAAGCAGCTGGCATTAAGAAATCGCTGCCAAATTGTGTTAAATCTCTTAACACGGAACTACATATGATTAATAATATGCAAATGTTCAGAATACACAAAACATTTATTTTAGGCATGATAATTGGCTATGTTGAACTATAAGGCAAGTTGACAATTCAAGATGTAGCACAGTACTGTGTTATCTAGTGACTACAGTATATTACAAATATTTGTAGCAAGATTAGCATTAAACCCAGCAGAAAGTCTAAAGGTCTGTGTAGGAATACAATAAACAACACACTGTCTTTGCATTTTTAAAGTTTTGTTGGAATGGTATGAGGGAGCTCACCACTGCAGTCATTAGCAGTACCATAAAGAACAGGGAATTTGCATTGCAGCCTGTGGCATTGTGCTGAGTTGAGCCCCTTTAACTAAACATCTGATATCTTTCTGTTTGTCACATACTTCTTGATCTATTGTTTCAAATGCCATGTCTTGAGCGTGTCATTCATCACTGTAAATTCTACTTGGGTACAAACGGAGCGTTGGTCCCTGGCTCAGTGTTAAAAGCAGCAGATTGTAGCAGTTCATAACGTTAGCTCATAGACTTAGGAGATTTCAGAGAAATTGATTTGCTGTGTTGCTAAGAAGCAAATCCTGCTGTTTCTGTATTTTACCAATTATTTCTTTACCATATGCCTGATATACTAGCTTGCCCTTTGACAATAACTATTACCCACGTGTTTAAACCAATATGGTGTGCTTTTCTACAGTTTCCAATTCTCTGAAACCAAAAAGGCATTATTCCTCCCAGAACAGCAGTGTCTCTCCTCATTAAGGCACAATCTATCATTCCAGCAGAGATAATCCTTCTTTTTTCCCTGCAACATGTTTTCCTTTCATTAATCTCACTAAGGCCAACATCTACCAAACGTGATAAATGAATCAAATGGCAGTTTAAGTGCTAAAATCAAATGCTATTTATGAACCTGTTGAATAAGCTAGAAGCAGAGGAGATAAGAAATAGAATTTGTATTGGTTGCTAATTTTCAAATATGTTGAACTATGGCATATTAAAAGCCTAGCTGTATATTCATGAATATTAAAAGAAACCTGTTTTCAAGTGACATTCTCTCACTTGGTAAACAACTTATATTGGAAATGAAATATCATCCCTGGATTTAATGTGGAGTGGTTGATTCAGAACTATGTTTATATCATGTGCTATCTACATTTACTCACAGTATATATAAATATCACTATAAATATATATCACCCCAACTGTATAACTTGATTGGGCAATGGACTGTTTATATAAGAATTTTTTTTGGGCCCTGGGTTTCCCTGCCCAACACTTCAACTATAAACGGTTTATATTTTTGATTAGGGAGTATATAGCAAGAAGTGACATGGAATCAATGCTAAAGTCGACATCAGAGACTGAGTATACTGTATATGTTTCAAATAACAATCGCATTTTGATTGCTGATCTAGGAATTCTTATTTTTTAAAATGATTTCCTTTTTCTTTGTCCAGAAACCAAAAAGTGTCAAATTATGGAAATGCATAGACTCCATTATAAGCAAATAACTAAAATTTCTAGAAATGATTTCCTTTTTCTCTTAAATAATACAACAGTAGCTTGTACTTGATACAAACTAAGATATAGTTAATCCTTAATGGAGGCAAAACCAGCCGATTGGATTTATTTGATGTTTAAATTATCTTTAGGTAGGCTTAAGGTATGACCCCAATTACAGAAAGATCCCTTTTCCAGAAAGCCCCAGGTCCCAAGCATTCTGGAGAACAGATCCCATACCTATACCAATAAATAAGTACTTTTTACACAATGTTGAATGTTTATTATGTAGATTTAAGGTAAACCCTTATCCAGAATACCCAAACCCAATGCATTCTGGTTAACAGAAGTATACCTGTCCCCTTTGGGTATATGTTCAGGTCACTATCTCAGTATCTATATAATTGATAAGCTGAATCAGTGTATTTAAGCTATCAATGTGTGATGCCACATTGCACTTTGGATTTGACCAATGGACCATCAAGAAAATTGGAATTTATTATTATTATTATTATTATTAACATGTATTTCTATAGCGCCAACTTATTTCGTAGTGCTGAATCAATATGTTGCCGGTTTCTTACAGCTTGCTTCTTAGATCCATTCTGAAGTGTGATAGTTAATAAAAGTTCACACTCACTTATATAATAATAATGAATAATGTAAAAAAATACAAGGTATGAAAGAGTGTCTGGGATAAAACACAGTGTAAATAATACCTCTCTAATCATATGGAAAGAAGGAAAAGTATCAGCAAAAATAAATGCAATGATCACAAAGCGAAATGGAAAGTTTACAAAAACCCATTGATTTTTTAGGATGAGGCATAGAACTGTGTATTCAAGAGCTACAAAGCTCAAAGAAAATTAAATAAAACTCAACAAAGCTGATGAAGTGTTGCACAAGAAACACAGAGCTCAAGAAACCCAAGAAAATCTCTGGGGAGGCACAGTGCATCTAATGCTGGGAAATACAATAATACCCTGCTTATAAGATAGAGCAGTACATTTAATATACAAAAAGCGAAATAAAAGCTGTAATGAGTATTATGAAGCCAAGAAACTGAAAAAATACATTGAAAACGAACCAAGCCTCTTCGTGCTTCTTTTCTTTTATGTTTCCTGTTTTTCCACATGATAAAACAGGATGAATTTAGGGCAATGACAAATGGGGCACTATGCCTTTGCCTTCTTCCATATTTTCCTGAAATTACACCAGATCGGTGCATGTATAGTGTTTTACATATAAATATCTCCTCTTTAAATTTCCCCTTCTGTCATTGACCTTAGCCTTGAGTCCCCAGATGAGATCTGGACTGCAGAATACTACTAGCATACTAACTTGGTTATGTGTTAAAGTATGTTATGTAATATAGAACAGCAACATTAGGGTACCCAAGGTTTGGAAATAGCTTTGTCTGAAGGGCCCATTCACATTTAAAACACAAAACTATTTCGGAACAAAGATGAAATAGATACAAATATTTGTCACTGCCAGAACAAAGAGTCTTATTACCAATACAGGTGTAGGATATATTACCCAGAATGCTTGGTACTAGAGTTTCTGGATAAGGGATCTTTCTATAATCACCATACCTTAGTCTGCCAAATATCAATTAAACATTAAGTAAATGGCTTTGCCACCAATATATATATCCATGCAGTTTAGTTGAAATCAATTATAAACTACTATTATTACAGAGAAAAAGCAAATTACTTTGTATTTGAATTCTTTGCTTATAAAGGACTCTAAGTGAGATGGCCTTCCAATATTTCCATACCTATACAAATAATTTAAATCTGAACCTCTAAAGCAGTGAGTTTTGGACTTTTTCAGGTCAAGCCATGTTTTGAGCCTCAACTTTTGGCCAGGCATAAATAAATGTAAACAATGGTATCAGCAATTCAGTCCATGACTGAATATTCCATAAATATCTGGAACAGCAAAGAGTCCCCTTCCAAATACACTCTGATCTTAAAGCAGGGCTTCCAAGAGTATCTCATGATGTTCTACACAAATCCCTCTTAACTGGCCTATAATATGTGCCCCCCCAGCCAAGGATTGGGCTGAAAATGACACATCATCCTAAAAGCTGGTTTAAAAATGAAATGGTATAACAAGAGGAGTAGGTGATGAGTTGGTTTGCCTTGGACTATTTATCAGTTCCCACCTATTGCAGAATACCTCATTAATAGTCTCAGATGCTTTTAGTCATACTGTGTTTCTTTGTTGATACCACCTCTTAAGTATTTATCCCATTTAAATTAAATGTAAACGATGAGCCAGAAAAGCTGATTATTCGGGTTTTCATGAATATGGATTTACACAGCAGTTCCCCTCAAGTTACGTAAAAAATGAAGCAATCATAATAAAGAAATTAAATTAACAGCCAAGTTCTAACACTGCAACTGAAAACAAAATCTAAAAGCTTTAAGCTGTGTAATAAGCAAATTCCCTGAAACACAACTGAAGATAGATGGCATTACATGCAACCATACAACTCCCAATTATCTGGAGGCTCTGAGAGCAATTTATATACGTACTATTATTTTTGTAACATAAATTCAGCCATGTGCTTCTATCAGCTGCATTGCTCTTACTAGGACATGGGCCCTGGAGTATAAATCATTGAGGGAAGCTTTTTTTTACTGTTGGACCATGAATCACACTGAAAAAAACAGGTGCTGCGTGTCACACTGAGGCCCTGTGGCTTGCTAATCTGTCATCTGATATATATTACTGTTTTAGTTATATAGTTGTAAAGGAAAAAAACTCAAAATAATTGGTGCCAATGTCTGTAGCACCTCCCATTGATTAATTGTGTTACTGCATTCCTCAGGCCAGGTACATTCCGGTAGTTTAGAAGTTTTTAAAAACTTAGCTACAGATTTTAATGTCTGCCCAGGTGGATAGAAAGTAAACTATTTAATCATGTGATTTTGAGTTCCCTCCTCTTTTAAAAATGTGTAATTAATTTTATATATTGCCAAGGTGGTTTTGTTTTTAGTTAAAGCCTACCGAAACAAATCCCAAGTCACGTCAAGTGAGTTGTTATTGTTATTTCAACCACATACAAGTGATTCAGTACACAGTGAAAACGACACACAAAACGACACCATGGTGCTACATGAGACAAATGTTATAATTTACAAGAAAGTGCATGTGTGCTACATAAAAACACAGGACTCCATACAGTAGTTATATAAGATTTATAAAGTGCACGTGAGCAGACGTGCAAACCTTTGGAATGTGCAACATGAGACAAGGCAAGATACTGTGCAATACTGACAAGTACAAGGTCCTGGAAAATAAGGTGCAGATAAAGTGGATTGTGCAGAGACTTAAGGCAATGTAACTAATAGTAAACATACATTTAGTGCAAATATTACAAAGTGCAAAGATAATATGATATTTTTAAAGGGTTGTTCACCTTTAAGATAACTTTTAATGTGATGTAGAGAGTGATATTCTGAGACAATTTGCTATTGGTTTTAATGTTTTATGATTTGTGTTTTTCTATTATTTAGCTTTTTATTCAGCAGCTCTCCAGTTTACAATTTCAGGAATCTGGTTGCTAGGGTCCAAATTACCCTAAATAGGGAGGGATAGTGGTCAGCACAGCTTTTCCAAATGATATGCTTCCAATTCCTTAATAGTTGCTCTGTGCTGCAACTGCTGCAAAGTATCCAAATATAGGAGAAGGAAGAACTTGATAAAGGGTATTGAACCTGAAACATGTTTTGATTTCCACTGACTGGAATAAAAAGTTGTTTGCTGTAATACTGCTGGAGTTCCTCTTCCTTCTACTATACTTGGATCCAAATTACCCTAGCAACCATGCATTGGTTTGAATAAGAAACTGGAATATGAATAGTAGAGGGCCTAAATAGAAAGATGAGTAATAAATACATTTTGTAGTCTTACAGAGCATTTGCTTTTAAGAAAGGGTCAGTGACGCCCATTTGAAAGCTGCAAAGAGACAAAAGAAAAAGGCAAATAGCTATAAACCTATAAAAAATGAATAATGAAAAACAATTGAAAAGTTGCTTAGAATTGGCCATTCTATAATGTTTCTGTAAGGGCTCTTCTACACCAGTGTCTGAAGCTGCACTGCGTTCCGGTTTTATGCGTCCAGCCGCAGGGGAGCACAGAGTATGCCTTCAATTTTTTCAATGGGGCTGTACTCACATGAACACAGGCACCGAACACAGGTTGAGATGCAACATGCTGCATTTTTCCTGCGTTCGGTGCCTACATGCGCCTGTGTGAGTACAGCCCCAATGAAAAAAAAGGCATCTACTGGTGCGCTCTCCTGCGGCTGAAAGCATAAAACTGGAACGCAGAGGATCGCAGCTTTAGACGCTCGTGTTCAAGAGCCCTAAAGGTGAACCACCGCTTCAAGTGTGTACGTTCAGTTCCATCCCTAAAGGCTGAGAAGCATGATGGCTTTTGAAAAAAACTATTGCACATTCTGGCAATTAGTGCCCGAATACTAAGGTACTGTGTTGATAATTGTTGATGTTAATAAAGTTTGTCATAGACAAATAGGCACATAGCGGGGTGAGTTCCACAGTCAGAGGAGACTAAGCTGTACAGTCAGAGAGCCATGCTTCTTTCATGCACTGTATTTTAAGTTGCTGCTGCAAAACCCCAGAATCCCATTATTAAGGTGTACAACACATGGTATCTCATTGCCAGATGGCTGGAAGTAGTCCACATGCACGTGAGCAAACCCTTTGATTAGTGCAACATGAGACAATGCAAAATACAGTACCACACTGACAAGTACACTGTCCGGCTGAGAAATAAAATGCAGATAAAGTGAGTTGTGCAAAACTGTAATGTAACCAACAAGTGGCAGCAAACATACGTTTAGTGCAAATATTGCAGATGTAATACAATATTTGCTGAAGGACCAGGAGAAGTTCTCTGCCAAATGGACACTGAGGATGCAGAGGTATGCAAAATCTTTTCCACTATTCTCATTACTTACGTTTCTAATATTTTGGGTTCTGCACTAATTACAATGTAAAAAACACAGAATAGAATGCAAAGAAGAAATTGGAGAGTTTAACACTGACCATGGAACCTGGATTTCTCAGAAGGATCTGCTTTACAAATGCCCATAGCTTATACACATTAGGGCTCCTTTACAATTGCGAGTGCAATTTCAGAAGCAAAATGTTTTACCCACAATGCAACAAAATGATGCAGGATTTTAGTGTCGTTTCAGCTCCATGCAGCATTGCATCCAATACTATTAAATTAAATTAAATATTAAATTGATTAGCATTTGTTTGTTAATTTTCATAGCAGTAAAGGCATCACTTCATACACAATTTACTGTGTGTGATTCTTTTGCTGCAAGTCTTTTGTACCTCTGTGGGAACCCTGGAATTGCCACACATTCAGGGTGGCAGTCGCCCCACTTCTGCTGTGTCAATAGACACACTTTTGCAGGGTCTTCAAAATGACTGAGAATGTGGAAATGTTTGGAGAAAATAATGAATTACATCTATGCACACAAAGCCTTGCAACTATCTGCACTCAGGCACACTTGCACTTGCCTTTGTAAATGAGCCTCCATGACTATGAGCACTGAAAAAGAATACATAAGAGAAGACTATATAAAATAGTAATTAATGACCTAAAGCAACAACAGTTTGTTTGCAACATCTGCCCTCTGTGTTGTAATACAATTACTATTGTAAATCAGAGGTTGGAAATATCTGGTAAAGCTCCTAATCCTCTACAGCATACTTCTCTGGGTACAAACTGCTTTACCAGAAAACAAAATAATCCTATATGTGAAATGAACCCTATACATAAGGATTCCCTGTATTATAAGCTAAAAGGGATAATGCAGAAATGTAAAATGATGTGCTCAGCAAGCTTAAGGCGCTAAAGTGCTGAGGGTCTTACATTGTGTCAGTGCATGTTTCTCAGCTCTCAGAGTGGAGAACTTTGGACATGCATGGTAAAATAAATATGCACACATAGGGAATTGAATTTCCAATGCTCTGGTGTAATGCATGTGGAATTATGCTGTGAGTGAATATCTGTATCCATCGGGAAAATGATGGAGTCCACTAGTTCTGCTAGTCACTAGTCTTATTCTGCAAGCCTTCAAGGAAACCTGTCAGTTTGTGAAATGAAATAGGTATCTATGTAAAACCTAAAGCGGAACTATCATGAAAATGTAAATATAATATAAAGGTTATCTTATGGAAATTAAAAAAAAAGTTGCTTGGTTCTAGACTTCTAGAGCTGAGCAAGGCTTAGTTGGCAGGTAATAAAGCTGCTTCTGAGAAATCAGCTAATATACAGTACATTTAGAGCAGTGGTGTCCAACCTGTGGCCCTAGGGCCACATGCAGCCCAGGATGGATATGAATGTGGCCCAGCTTGAAACACTTGGTTCCTAAAGAAACGTAATAATAATAATAATAATAATAATAATGTCTTTTTAGTATCCATATTCCAGAGTAGAGCTCCATCTGGTTATCCAACTGGTTTTGTAGTTCTTCTCTGTGCATTTTCTTTATTTGTGTATTTCATGTGTGGCCCCAGACAATTTTTCTTTTTCTAATGTGGCCCAGGGAAGCCAAAAGGTTGAACACCCCTGATTTAGAGATTTAACCAGGCTTACAGAGATTCTTCTGGGAAATGTAACACTGGGGAAATGAAGCCTGAATTGAGAAAACTAAAAAAAATTCACAAGCAATTGATAAAGGAATTATTTGTGGCAAATTATCTGAAAATAATATATTTTGTGAAAGTAAACTACCACTTTTAAGTTTTGCAAACCCATAGCACATAAGGTCACACATACATGCTGGCAAGCAGAGATGGAGTCCTTTACACACATAAAGTTACTTGCGTGCTGGATGCCGGGCCCCTCTGAGGATTTTTTCGTGAAGGGGGGCCCAGCACCATATTTGAACACAAATTTGAATGGTTGCTACAGGCTACAAGCATCATTCATTTACAGAGAGCCAGCAGATTATGCAGCACTTTGCAATAAATAATAACATAGAAACCAAGGTAATTTCACTTGAAAATATTGTACCAGTTTAAAATGCAGTCTACATCAGAAAGCACTTTTACAAGGTAATGAACACCTTAACAGACTGAATAGGTAATAATGTCTATGCAATCTGCTGCCCTAGACCTAGGCCTAGGGGGCCTTTCCACTATTCCACCTGAGCACACAGACAGGAGCCGTCAGGGATAACCCAAGTCAGGGTGAATATGAATGTTGAATGAGTACTACCCAGAACTTGGAGGACCCAGGTAAGCCCTTTGGAATTCAATCTCTCATCCCAAATCAGATAGAAGGGTCTATGAATTAGGGCCAGATTAGCAGATGGTTAGATTCTATATTCAGGTGATTTAGGAGCACGATACTAGGAATATGTATTTAGAAAGCAGCTTTTGAATCCTCTGAGTAGTGTTAGTGGCGGTTAAATGTCAGGGTGAATAATTCACAGGCAGATGAACCTAAGCACATTGAATTAGATTAGGTGATCCCCAGTAATGTAGTGGAGAGGCGCTGTTCAGCATTTGGAATCTAAAAGTGAGTACTGTAACCCTAGAATCACTTTGTGTAAGCATGGCGATGAAGTTCATTGAATTTATGGTGGCACTTGTAAATTCAGTTTTTTTCTGTTAATAAAATGTTTACAATCAGTTAATACCACACTGGTGCCCAGCTGAGTGATTTTGTGCAACTCAGAATAATGCAGATCATCTCACAATGGAAGCAAACGTTCATCCTAGTGTATGAGGGCTCAGGAGTGTAGCCCAGTGCAACCCATCAAGACAAACAAATTGAGCAGAACAGTAATGTATACGCAATGTATAATGTATAAGCAATGAGTTTGTAAAAATGATGCACAGAGTAGGATTTCATAGCAGTTATGATTAATCATATGACAGTATTTAATATTTCCACTAGATGGCAATATTGGACAATAATAATAAATTGCCTGCCTTTGAAGCTGCTGAAGTCTCTGCAGAAGTGATATTCTGATCATGAAACATATTATGTGAAACTAGCACAGGCTCCTTTATTGCCAGGTAACCAGATGTAGCTACTGGCACTGAGGCAATGTCAGCAGGAAGATAATGAAGCGCAGACCTCGCAGGTTCACTCTCTGGTTTTGGAAGAGACTGTGGTTTGTGTGCATGGCAGTTGATTTTATGAAACTAATTATAAATACACAGCTCACCAAACAGCGGCTTAGGGTAGTTACAGTGTGCACTAAGCCAGAGAAGTGAGTACAGTAGTTTAGTAGACAAGCTCAGCAGACAAATATAACAATTGCTTTCTTCTTGTTTCTCTAATGGTACAATGTACAATGAACAAACAATAATCTGACAAAGTCATTTTGTATAGACAAAAAATAAGATTACCTAGAACAATAAGATTACATAGAATGCCCTATGATTCTGAGATATATCATTATTTGCATTTAGAAGACATTTAAAATTGCACTCATGTACATAAACTCAATCAGCGCCCCCAAAAATCTGGATTATAGACTTTAGAATTGCGTAATTCTAATATCATATGGTATATATATGTCTATTGTTAACCAGAGATGTGCTGCCTCTCTGCATTGCAGTGTATAGATATGTAATTGGGCTTAGGCAATCACAGAATAGATTGACATATCTGAATGCATGTGCTGGGGAAAACTGACAGTCATGCAACCTATTCCAGTATTATTCAGTTGACATATGTCCCATTTATATAATAGGGTTAGGGCATATAGCTCCAGGCATAAAGGGCAATAAAGGGCATTACATTGAGAACCTGGCAATGCCTGTTATTAAGAAAAAGTGTAGATAAACATGTCTAACTTTCCTTTTCTGCATCTGTCATCATTAGAAATTACCACAAATAACCTTTCATGCGAATGGAACCGTTAGCGTGTGTTCATTGAACATTGTTGAATATAAAGTGCAAATACACTTTTATAGTGGTCATTCCTTCACTTCAGATTGGCTGTCAAGAGTTGGTATTATTCTTTAAAATGTATTCCCCCCAGTGCAACCCATGCTAAACAGAAAGAGCAGATGCAACCAAAAACAAGAGCCACAGGAGAGAACGGAAAGGCAGCTGTCAGATCTTCGTCATGCATTGGCCCTAAAGGAAAAAGCCTCTCAAAACGTTAAGCACAATGATCCCAAAGCTTCCAGTTTCCTATCATAAATAGCATTGATGGCTTATCTGGATTGCTTTACCAATCGGCAACTGATCAAATGCAAAATCAAGTTCTAATGGGAACTATGAGCATGAAATCTTAATTGCTTGATGTCCCACAATGCCTAGAATATACTAAGTGTGTAGGCACAACACACAGCAATGAAATAATAACTGGAGAACACCAGCAGAGAACTAAATCCCGCATTATGAGTTCATCTTTTCAGCAAAGGAATAACAACATCATCCCTCTCCTTTTCAATGGCACAACATAATGTTAAGGTATTACTAGTTGGCAAAACAGATCTTGCCTTGGTGCAAATAATGTGCAAGCAAAATTGCCTTGTGCTCTGCAGGAGTTTGAGGGTTATTCGGTAGATTAAGGACTGATTAGAAACAGCAAAAACCCAGAATTATATTGTTCAGGTTATAGGATTTTGACATTGATGTGTATATAGAATTTTGTAGCTCTACCACAGGATCTTGTACAATAATTATATTTCTAACCACCTGGTGCCTCATGGTTTTAAGCAGGATTGTTCAACTCCAGCTCTAATACCTTCCACTAATGTGTAGAGACAAATTAGTAGCATACCGTGAAGTAATAAGCTTGGGTTTAATAAAAATTATTTTAGTTGAAATAACCTTACTAAGACTTTGTAGGAACATTTATTAAACTTTTTCATAGCATGTGCTGGGAGTGTGTTTATTTAATTGGATGGTATACAGCGCGATTCCATCTCAAGTAGGATTTCATCTCAAACTCATTTTTCTTTGTCACTGGGTTCCTGCTATAGAGTGGATGAATGCCTACCCCATACAATTAATACTCAAAACAGCATACTAGTTGATTATACAGCTAGTAATCCATCATCTCTCTTTTGTAAAAGGCTTCTGTCTAATCTGGAAATTTTCTTTCCTTTGGCTCTCTACTTGGACCTCCCACCATAGGCTCTTCACAATGGGGACTCAACCTGCAGGCTGTGGACGTCATGTGTCTGTCTCTCAAGAATATAATCAAGAGACATGCATGTAGTGCAGAGTGGTTCATCTCATATTCTTCCTCGAAAAGAGTTACCTTGGGAAGTCCCATACAGGACAAAACTTATTAAGCCCCCCCAGAAACTTCCATGAACTCTCCTACAGGACAAGTGGAGAGGCTATCCATTATATAGAATTCCTGATAGAGATGTGTGAACACATTTCTGTGTGTGCTGTATAGAGAGTGGCATTCTGGTGCTGTTAATGGATGTCCATTTAGTGATTAAACTTTCAGGTACTGGAAGTCAGTAGTGATGGGCGAATTTATTCGCCAGGGGCGAATTCGCGGCGAATTCCCGCGATTCGCCGCTGGCAAATAAATTCGCGAAACGGCAGCAAAAATTCAAAAACGACGCGCGACTCGTTTCGTGAATTTTTCGCCAATTCGCGAATTTCTCTGGAAATTCGCGAATTTTTCGGCGAAGTGAAACGCGGGAGTTTCGCCCATCACTAGAAGTCAGGTTTATCCAACAAACAATATGGTGCTGTATGCCTCAGGATGTGTATGACTCCAGGTCACTCGCTTCTGTGATGGACTGACGCCTTTTGTGTCACTGCGTCAGAGTGACCGAGGACGCCGGCTCCACTATTTCTTGAGTAGCGAGATGCAAAATGTTTTGTCTATCTTTCTCCAACACGTCACAGGGACACACTTGCGAAAGGCTGCAGTGAGCTCCCGAAATGTTGGGGTTATTCCTCTGTGCAGATGAGTATGTATTCAAGCATATCATTTGATGTTTTTAAAGATGAGACAATAAATGCTATGTTTTAAAGAACGTATTGGAGTGCGACTCTGCTGGACTATATATGTTTAGGGTTGCCACCTGGCCGGTATTTTTGATGTTTGATCCCAATGTTATTAATAGGAAAACAAGATAAATATATAGGAAGGCCGTTATTTTTTTCAGTAAAATTTAGGGATGCACCCAACACTGAATATTTATGGATTAAGAGAGTACATTATGGGAGCTGGACTGTTGTATATATATATATTTAAATATATATAACAGTTCCTGTATATGCTAAGGTACATATTTATTCTTGAAGATTTTATTGGGGTATTTGAGGGAGATATTTCTATATATCTTTTGATGAGTATGTTATTATATATACATGTTAAGGGTTCAGGATATACTGGTTATTTATTGCATTGTTCACTTTTAGTGATGGGCGAATCTATCCCATTTTGATTAGCCAAAAAATATGCGAATTTCCAGGGAAACAACATGCGTATCGTTTTTGTCGCGTGTTGTGTATCAGTATATTTGAGAAAGTTCCCAGTGGGGACTGAAACATCACGTTGCTTATACATACAATAATAACTTTGAATTCCCAGTGTTTTATATATGGATTTTTATATATGGATTTTTTTGCCTTGCATCTGGGTTGACATAGGAGATGGAGTGCTGTTCTTTGCAATGATATATATATATATATATATATATGCATTTGGAGGGCTTAGGCACACACTTAAAAAGTAAATACCTGGGTGCAATACAGGAATATGGTATCCACACTTGAAAAATGCTGCTGCACACCAGGCTTTATCATACAAAAGTTAATGTTTTTTATTGGATCAACGTTTCGGTCCTCACCATGGACCTTTATCAAGATGTGTTAACAAACAAGTGAATGACATTTATAGTCTCACCCACAAAACCACCATCACCAAACCACGCCCATTCAAACAAGGGAGTGTCCTAATTAGTAAGTGAACATTGATTGCTTGTGTATTCTTCCAATCATTATTCTGAAAGACAAATGTGTGCACAATAAAATACATACACTCTTATACATTGTGTGTCACATGTATGTGTATAATACTATATAATACTATTAAAAACCACTTAAAACACAATGAATATATTTAAAAACGATCGAAGTTAAATGTTGCAATAAACCTGAATAAATATATTAAATACAGTTTTAATAATCTTCACCTAGTGGTTAAAAAAGGGGTAAAAGAGCAATATTCATTTAATCCGCGGGGGGCAACAGTATCTAGTGTCCTAATCCAATAAACTTCTTTCTGCAGTAACATGCGGTCCCAATCACCCCCTCTGCTAGGTTCCGGAACTATGTCTATACCCATAAATCTCAGAGTTGGGAGACTGTGGCCCTTTAGTAAAAAATGTTTAGGAAGGGGTACATCAGATTTACCTGTTTCCAATGCCCTTGTAATGGAGGACCTGTGATTCCCCATCCTCTCCCGTAATGTGTTTTGAGTCTTACCAACATAGGTTAAACCGCAAGGGCAAGTTATAATATATATAACGTGTGTTGTTGTGCAAGAAATCCTGTGTTTAATATGTATCTCTTTGCCTGAGTGCGGGTGGCGAAATGATTTACCAGCTATCATATGTCTGCAGGTTATGCAGCCAGCACACTTATAACAACCCTTTTTAAGTTTACTCAATACATTTTTTTGAGATTCGTAACATTTAATAGGATCTGTCTTCATTAGTAAATCTCTCAAATTAGGGCCACGCTTAAAACCCCACATAGGTTTCCCAGTTAGATGTTTTGACAAAATTTTATCACTCTGTAAGGTTGGCCAATGATTGTCTACAATGGTTTTCACTGTTGACGAACCGGTGGTGTAACACGAAGTCATTATAAAACGATTGGTGTTTGACTGTGCTGCTATGTGTGATAAAACCCTATCCTGTGTCATATGTTCACGTGCTTTAATAAGAGATGTTGGTAATGTAGAGTGATCATAGCCTCTTTGTTTAAAACGTTCAAACATATCTTGCAGCTGTATCTCACATGTTTCTCTGTCTGAATTATTTCGCATCGTGCGAAGAAATTGTGAGAATGGTACTGACTTTTTGGTGTTGGGTGGATGGAAACTGGTTGAATATAGCAAAGTATTCCTATCTGTGGGTTTACGGTATAGTCTAAACCCTAATCCTGTGTCTTTCTTAAATATTTCTACATCCAAAAACTGGATTTGTTGTATATTGTGTGTGATGGTGAATCTAACTGGACATTTAAGATTATTGAGATTATCAACCATATCCATCAACTCTAATTCACTCCCTCGCCACAATATGATTATATCGTCTGTCATGCCAGGGCCACCTGGCACTGGCATTTTAAAAGTTAACTGTAATTACTCAGTCAAAGTCTCACACAGAGACCCTTGATTGTATATGTCACCAGGGGGGCTGTAGAAAGGTGAGAACGATATCTCTCTGCACAGACGATCTGGAGCCAAATCAGTTGGACATGGAAGCTAGGCAATCTGTTCTTTGATCAGCTGATCAAAGAACAGAGCTGTGGACCCGGAGCAGCAGGGGGGTGGATAGCTAGTAGAAAATTATGGTTTATAGGAAAATATCCATACCTCCTGTGTCATAGGATTCACAACTTCATAACTTACATATTGGTTATGAGGAGGTCACAAGCTTCCTAACAATACCAAACAGTGCCAGCCTATACCCACCGGTTAGGAGGGCTGGTTTCTGGGGGACTGGAAAATGGGAACCTATTAGTGTTTGGTATTGTTCTGTTTGCCCACATATGGATCACAGCCTGCCCATGTTTTTATTATAGTATTGGGTACTGGCAAGTACCCATATTATATTAAAGGATATTTGGGAATATTGCCTGAGAGTAGCAGACCCCCTGCAGGGGGTCGTAAATGACATGTCCTTGGCACTCCTACCTCCTGCATAAGGTAATGAGGGGAGTGTCCCAGCAGGGAATAAAAAGGTGACATTCCTAATATCTAATGGTCATGCAAGGAGGCTTCATTTTCCAAGTGAATTGTATTTCCAGTTTTCTACTCGTGCCTCAGAGGATACATTGATAACTTCCAAACTTGGTAAAGTAAGGGTTTTCTTTGTATTTTTACTCCTTTTTATTTTATTTACTGTTTTGCAACTATGTCATCTTTGTAATATCATTTTTATATATTTTTATATATATATGCACTGTTTCTTGTTATATTAAAATATCATTTAATACGTTAGTCCTTGTGCTCTAAATGAACTCATAGCCCTATGAATGCTCGTGCCTAAGTGTATGAACTCTCTGTATGTGTGGAAAGGGAAAGTTGCCTATTTGTATGTTTGATAACTAGTACGGCTAGCAGGAAAGTGTGTTTGAGTGTGAATTAACCCTTTGGCTGCTGGAGTGCTTGTTAGACTAGTAGGATCTTACCCTGACTAACTACCATAGGAGAGAGTGTTTGATGTATTGTTAAGTGTGAGTTATTACCTGTTATAGAGGGCAGGGGAATAGTCACATTAGGTTTCTATCGCCTGTTAATGATAGATGGTGGCAGCGAATGAACTTTGTGGGTGTTGGTGTGTTTTGGGGGTGTCTGATGTTAGTCTAACCTGTGTGTAAGGTGATTGAGAGACTGATTGGAACCCCTTGTAGCCAAACCCAAGAGTAAAGTGTGGTGGAGTGAAGCGTTTTCGTGACATCATCAATAAAACGTTTGTACAGTAATAGTGAGTCAGCGTATTTCATTAGTATATTCTGCTGTTCATAATGGGCCATATAGCAGTTAGCATAAGACGGGGCCATCGACACACCCATTGACGTACCAGTCCTTTGTAAATAATATTGCTTTTCGAACTGAAAATAATTGTATTTCAAAGTTAGCTCCAAAAGTTGACAAATAAAATCAATTGGGGGACCATTATAAACAGCAGAGTTCTCAAGGGCCCAACGTACCGCCTCCATACCCTCCTGGTGGGGAATTATGGTATACAGATTACATACATCTAAAGTTGCTAGTATAATTGGCTCATCAGGCAAGGATATATCAGTAAGAATTTTTAGAAGATGCTGTGTATCCTTAAGGTAACATGGCAAAGATTGCACTGTGTTTTGTAGATGAAAATCTAAAAAAAGACCTATTGGGTGTAGCAGACTGCCCCTGGATGAGACTATAGGTCTATAGGTTTTTAATAGTATTATATAGTATTATACACATACATGTGACACACAATGTATAAGAGTGTATGTATTTTATTGTGTACACATTTGTCTTTCAGAATAATGATTGGAAGAATACACAAGCAATCAATGTTCACTTACTAATTAGGACACTCCCTTGTTTGAATGGGCGTGGTTTGGTGATGGTGGTTTTGTGGGTGAGACTATAAATGTCATTCACTTGTTTGTTAACACATCTTGATAAAGGTCCATGGTGAGGACCGAAACGTTGATCCAATAAAAAACATTAACTTTTGTATGATAAAGCCTGGTGTGCAGCAGCATTTTTCAAGTGTATATACATATATATATATATATATATATATATATATATATATATACATAATGCTATTAAAGGGCAAGGCAACGCAAATAAATAAAATCCCATTTTTACTTTCTTTAATGAAAAAGAAATCTATCTCCAATATACTTTAATTTTAAAATGTGTACCATTTTTATAAGAAACCTGACTGTATGCAGTGAAATTTTCCCTTCATTTAGTGCTTCTGGTTGGGAAACAATCACTTATGAACAGCAGGGGGAGCACCTGCCTTACTTACCAGCCATGCAGAACTCAAGCAGCTTTGTTTTTTGATCATTTATGACGATCCCTAAGCAGCACAGACCATACTGAGCATGTGCAGTGCCAGTGTCAGACAAAGATGTATAGCAAAGTTGACAGCCACCTGTGGCCAACTTTGAAAGCATAAATAATTTGTTTGATTAGGAGTGTGGTGCAGTAAGTTCATGCTTATGTTTAGTATACTAAATACAGCATTTCTAGCCTTATTCTATTTTACACTTTCCTTGCCCTTTAAACATAGTATACTGTACCTACTACTATAGTCAATTCCTATGACAAAATGCTGTTCTTTTGTCTTGTTATGAATTATAGGCTACATTTCCCCTTTAAGGCCTTTTTCTAATGTCGTTGTGCAGCTCTATTTATTAGGTATTAATTCTCATTACTTGTCAAGAAGGTTTGAGAACAAAAGTGCTTGAGACCTCCGTTAAACAAGGCCCTTACCGGGCTAAGATTAATACCACTGTGTTATACACAAGAAAGAAAGATGTGGGCATTAAAATAAATTCTACATTTGAACTCTAGCAATGACCTTAATCAAGACAGTCAATTTATAAGGTACTTTTGGAACATTTAATCCACTTAACAATTAATTTTCTCAGGAGGAATGTGCATAATGACTTGGTAGCCCTACGATTTACTCACCTTCAGCTTCTGCTATGGCATATCATTCACTAATGTATGCTAATCCTTTCATACTTCTCTTGAAGACTGTTGTAGCATCAGCACTTCACTTGGAAAAAAGGAAAATAGCTAAGGGCTTTCAAAAGAACTGTAAAAAATCAATCATGTTGACTATACAACAAATAGCCAACATGCAAGGGCCACTCCACTACCACTTTGGGAATTATTTCTTATTTATTGCCTTTTTGTCCTGTTATGAATATATAGCTTCGGAAATTCATGAGCCATCGAAAAAAAGACTTGGGGCATAAACATAAAAACTGTTATGCTCCTGATGTCCTAATTATATACTGAAATCGAAATTTTAATCTTGACTTCAGAATATGTACCCTAAGAAAATCCATATAATATATACTCACCTATAACAATATATAAGGAGACACATTTAATCTAGGCTGTAAAGAACATAGGAACCTAAATATTTTGCCTGCACGCTATCTGTCTGTTTGTGCTGTCCTCTGTATCTGGATTGCTTTGTGCTCTTATGCCAGGGCCAGAACTAGGGGTAGGCAGAAGATTTGCCTGCCTAAGGCACAACAATATGGGGGCACCAGGCCCTAAGTCCCTGAACTAAAGGCAAAAAAGAAGCCTTGGGAAGCTACTCACTGCTATTATCCTTGATGGAGCACACAGCTGCTCATGCCATATAAACCTGACTATCTTACTCTCCTAGAGAGTCTATTAAAGAGCTGCCCTGTGATAGCTAACCTCATTCACAGGGTCCCCGTCTTAGTCACTGAAGGTTCAGGTCCCTTCAGTGCAAATGGCTTTACTGGGCCTTGGTGTACCCAGGCTCAATGGGGCACATCCAGATGGTTAGGATACCAGCAGCCAAAGAGGAAGAGGCCACTCCCTACACATACTATAATGCAGTGTGGCAGGAAATGGTCATTAACTAGTGGATATGTAAATACTTAACTGGCAACATTTATTTTGCCTAGCAACTAAGGATTGGTAGGGATTCAACTCTATAGTTATGAACACAACCCATCCATTTGCTGAAAGCTGCTGCTGCTTCCCCGTCCTGGCGCCAAATGACCGATAAGGTATGCTGTGTAGATCTGCCCCCTTCTGCACGGCAGCTAACTCTCAGCCAATCACAGCCTGCCCCTACTGGCCAAGGGAAAAAAGGGGGTTTACCCCTCCTAGCCCTGTCAAGCCCCTGCTTCCCTAATTCTGTGGGTCATTGGGGTCCACTCTTAATACAAATAGACGTCTGGCAAATTACTTAGATTGATTATGTGCCATTCACAATGTATTTTATACTTAATGAATAAATAAAACAGAGAGGTGGTTACAAGCTATGAGGTATCCTTTGCTTAAGCCCTTTAATACCATGAATATTAGTTTGCATTCTTTTTATGGAAAATGTGTGTTTCAGCACATTTTAAATAGCCTTGCAACTCTATTCTTTATTAGAGCAAGGAAATAGACAGTGCTAGCAATGCAAAAACACACAAATACAAACAAAGGTAAACAGATACTATGATGCACACCTGAACGCAGGCTGTCTTGTGGTGTTTGCTTGTTTACAATAATTGGCACTGAACAAAACCCTGCTCCACTAGGATAAAACAAATACTCTTGTATGGTGTGTGCAGTGAGAATTACTTCTTGCCATCTTATCTATTGCCTTCACCAAATGTATTGGTGACTCCCTATTTACTGTATTTAAATAGGCATATAATCCACAAGCACCCACAATTCTTGTTTAATATATAATAAAGGATGAATGAGATTTAGAAGACATTTTCTTAGTCTGGCAACACTCTGTAGATATAGAAAATGTGTCATGAACTATTGTGTGATGTTGACATGATGCCAATGTTGTCACTAGGATCCAAAAAGGGATGCTACATAGTGATGGGCGAATCTCCCGAGATTCGCTTCGCGAATTTCTAGAGAAATTCGCGAAACGGCGAAAAATTCGCGAAACGAGTCGCGGGACGATTTTGTCGCGCGTCGCGTCAATTTTGTCGCGCGTCTGTCGCGCGTCGCGTCAACTTTGACGCGTTGCGTCGTCGCGCGTCGCTTTCGTCGCGTCGTTTTCGTCGCGTCAAAAACGACGCGCGACTGATGCGCGACTCGTTTTCAGCGAATTTTCGCCAAGCGAAATTTCGCTGGTGATTCGCGAATTTATTCGCCAGCGGCGAATCGTGGGAATTCGCCGCAAATTCGACCTAGGCGAATAAATTCGCCCATCACTAATGCTACATCATTGAAGACAACTGTACCTGAAACTGTTTTTACATGACAACATTTTATACTGTGATATGATGATGATGAGTGATATTACTGTACTTCAAAATTAATTAAAGAGGCAGAACTAAAGTATTTTTCAACTAATTCTGTTCCTTGGGCTTAATTTTTTTAAATATATTTTATAGTTGAATAAATCTTACCATAATTTGTTTGTAATTACATCTGGAGTAATTGTTAATTGCTTAGTTAATTTAGAATCAGAAAAGAATCAGTACCTGCTAAGCAGTTATTTTAATAAATGAAGAAAAAGTACACAGAATAGTGATGTAACTGAGCCATATGTAGACAATGTTTGGTTCCTGTGATGTACTGGTCACCAGTTGAAGATGAACTAAAACCTATTTATCATATGAACCCTGCTTTATCTCATCACTTCAATTTGTATTGCTATTTTACAAAAGTAACAGGTCCGTTCAAGTTAATCTTGAATTCAATGTTAAATTTCACCCTGATACAAAAATCTATATAATAAAAGTCCTTTTCAAATTAAACTTGAAATGCAATTTCATGTTTCAATAAAAATTTCAATTTTTATTAAAGCATTCATAGCTGTTTTAAGCTTGTTTAAAAATCTCAGCTGAGAATCAAATATTTTCTGCCACTCCTCTATGCCTTAGGCATAGAGATGGGGCAGATAATTACTTTCACTTTCCATTCAGCACTTCCTAGATGTCACTGCTCCCCACACATTGCCACCTGCCCAGACCATTTCCTGTACTTGGAGTTTATTTCTCTGCTACCTACCCAGACCCAACACAAGATAAATCTCTGTAGGGAAGCACAAAAATGGATACTATGGTGCAGTGCCATTAAATATGTATAATAATGTGTCAAATGCAACACACTGTGCTATGTTAATTAGGTGAAGCTTGTTTAAGAAGTGCCATGTGCTGTAGACCCTTCAGGTAAGTTAGACCAAGGATGGTAAATCAGCCCACCTCTGGTGAAATTGCCTACTCACCAGATTTTCAAAGTATGAACACATCAAGCAAACTGGTGCTGACTTCAAGGTGTCCTCAAGTATTCACGCAATGTTCATAAAAAGAAGAAATATATGATGCAGACATATTTATTTATTTAAAATGAATGTGCCCCAGCAACTGGGTATACTCACAAAATAAAATGAAATTGAGAACGTTGAAAATTAAAAATGCTCCTGATCCTTAACGCATTTCACGAGTGCCACGCTTCTTCAGAAAGAAAATTTCTAACCAAACCCTCACTCAAATAATAGAAAAATTCAGGTTTAATTTACTTATGGTGAACTATTTGTGGCAGCATTTCCATATTCAATAATATGGCCAATCATAAGCACATACAGTATGTAAATATGACAAGGGAACTGCTCTCCCTAATGTTAGCAACTGTAGCTTAAACTACAGACCTACCTATAGTGAAACCATTTTACAATAAGTACAAAGGAACCCATGCCAACTGACCAGGCACACGCTCCAAAAACACGAAAGTTGAAAAAAGTTAAAAATTAAGAAAGTTAAAAAGCTGCCAAGTCTAAATCTATGTTTAAACCACAAGGTTGTAAACTATTCAACTCAAAAATCCAAAAGGTCTCTCTTTGCCTCCGCCTGATTAATCAGTCTCTTCCTTTAAAACTGGCAGGTATTTGTTCAAGAACTAAAAACATTGGACCCTTAGGATCACTATTGTGGCTCTCTTTATAATGTCTAAAAACACTATAGTTCATTTTAGCTATCCGAATATTGCGCATGTGCTCACAGATATTTCTTCCTACATTTTTTTGCAATGACATAAAATTAAATATACAACATAAATAGAGGCATTATTGGTAAAAATGTCTATTTTCGGTAACTCATTTTTGTATCCATTCCACCCTATAGCCTTTCTCCTTGAACCTGGTTCCCAATACTTGACATTCTTCTAAAAAAACTGACTACCTGGAGAAGTTCTGCCTAGCCCTGAGGATCTGTCCCTTTGGTTTGTTCTTGACACAGCCCTTGAAGTTCCAACTGCTAGCATGCAATAGGCTATTCCTATCAGGGGCTTTCCTGTATACAGTAGCTTACTTTTAACCTTTCCGTTCTAGATAACAATGTGACATCAAGATAATCTATTTTGTCCTTCTTCACCTCTGCAGAAAACCTCAAACTAAAATTTTCAAATTGAAAATACTTAGTATGTAATTAATACTGTAATACTCCTGCAAGGGTATTGAATATTCACTTTCTTTCCTTAGTTTTGTACTAAGACATTTCATCCCTTTAGCATGTTGAATACTAGTGTTTAGCGATGTAACATCACATGCTATCCAGACATAAACTTCCTTCCATTTAAAATCCAGTATTTTATTTAGAAGATGGGTTGTGTCACAAAGATATGAGTCTTGATTGTGTACTATATCTTGTAAGTGGAAATCTACAAATTCTGAAAGATTACTAGTTAAAGACTCAATGCCTGAAATTATGGGTCTGCCAGGAGGGTTATTAAGGCATTTGTGTATCTTGGGGAGATGATAATGTATTGCTATTCTCGGGTTAAAGTTGTTCAAAGAATTGAACACTCCATCTTCCAATATGTGTTTCTCCTTGCAAAAATTGCGTTAAGGATTAGGAGAAGTTTTAGTTGTACAATGTTCTCAATTTCATGTTATTTTGTGAGTATACCCAGTTGCTGGGGCACATTAATTTTAAATAAATACGTCTGTACTATCATATATTTCTTCTTTTTATGAACATTGAGTTACTACTCAAGGACACCTTGGAGTCAGCCCCAATTAGCTTGATGTGTACATACTTTGAAAATCTGATGAGTAGGCAATTTTACCAGAGGTGGGCTGATTTACCATCCTTGGTCTAACTTACCTGAAGAGTCTACAGCACATGGCACGTCTTAAATAAGTTTCACATATTTAACACAGCACAGGGTGTTGCACCTGGCACTTTATTATACATATTTAAAGGTAGTGCACCATAGAATCCATTTTTGCACTTCCCTACAGAGATTTGTCTTGTATTGGAGAGTCCAGCAGAGTGGACATGTGAAGGGTGGCTGCAATCAAGATTTTTTACACCAGTTGAAAATTTCACAGTTTAAGTGCTGAATGAATGTTGTTTTTATTGTAGGACTACCCAGACCCAAACCTGTTATTTGGACTTGTTTTTGGCTGTCCTTCTACATATTTATATATTTCTGCTGGAGTCCTTGTTTTTTATTTATTATTGCATTTTTTTAACAGAATTCTTTGCCAAGTCTCTCAATGGCTGCTAATAATCCACAGCATGTAGTCTCCTTTCAATTAGTTCAGCTCGCCATTCTTACAAGACCAATCAAAGCAATATATAGGAGCATTTCATAAAAGCTCAGGTTCCATCTGTGTTATTTCAAATGATTATGATTTTAACATATTCTGCAGAACTGCACATAAGGGTATATAATCATTGAAAATCACATTGAGACATCAGGTAATAGGGACCCTGTTTGCATGGCATGGCATTGGGTCTGTTTTTGAAAATTAAGTGCTCAGTACGCAGTTTTCATAACTGCTTGGCAGATAGAGTGTTATTTTATTTACCCTTTTGCATTTTATCTTTTAAGCCTTAATATTAGTTATTAAAGTCATTTCTTATTCGACAACTATGTGGAAAAATATGGTCTTATTACATGAATGAATACTGTAGAAAGTAATGGGTGACCTATCTGAAAAAATACATGTCTAAAAACTACACATTCTTTGCGAAATTACTGCTATAATCACATTTTCTTAGCATTTATAAAAGCTTTGGCAATTGTGCAAAAATAAGTTAAAATGTCAGTGCTCAGCAAGTTGGATGCAAATGCATTTCTTTTATCTATTGGGATTTAAAACAGTCGGAGGAGTACAGAAGTGTTATGCATTATCATACAGGTGCTTAGAAATGGACTGGAGATGGAACTACATCCTGAATTACTGTATAATGGTATATATTTTACACTTATGGGCTGATTTATCCGTGCTGAATTTTTTACAGTGATACTAATTTTTTGGAACTAAAGCCCATCAATTAAAACTAAGGTTTCAAAATTGAACGATCAATATTTATTAAGCAAAAAAAAACAAAATACTTGAATCTAAAGGTTCAGCATCTAAAAGTTCGCACATTTATGTAGAAGTCAATCAGAGTTTTCCTAGGCAAAAAGTTAAAGTTTTTTTCAATTTGATTTTAAAACTCATTAGAGATTTTGTAGACCCATTGAGTAGAATACGAGTTCAGGGTTTTTTTTCCACAGTTTTATTCGACTGAGTTTTTTGGATTTAGATTTTTTAATCAAATGAAAAAACGAGAAAGTCTACAATTAACAAAGTTGAATTTTGATAAATAGATGTCTATGTGGTTATCAGTAAACAAAATGCCTGAAACATACTGATTCCAAAATGTAAGCAGAAGAGCATTTTTAAAACATAATTTAATTCTCAGTCTCAATAGCTAACCAAAAGGTAATTACACAGTAATGGCTGCCTTCCTGGAAATATACCAAAAATGCAGTAAATTATAATTATTGCAATTCCATTTCTATCGGCTTGAACACATAAAAATACTTTTTAAAATTAAAATCTGCCTCATCAAGATGTTTTAGTTATGATTTTAAGCCATCTGTCATGCAATTCAATAACATAACAGCAGCCAGAAACATTATCATTATTGTCATTGTTGCCAACGAAATTAGGTCCAGAGCTATTTCAAAAGACCACATTCTGACCAAATTGTCTTAATTAGGCTTCATAAGGGGCATTTTAAGACTACATACTTTTATTGGTTGACAGTAACAAGGATTTTAATAGTGTTTATGTATAAGAATGAGATTATACATGACTGTATATTGTTGTATAGGGTTTTTGTGTTGATAATGAAGCTGAACACTCTTTAGTAACATAACTATAGTGGAAGTGGGGGCCAGGACCACACAGTCTGCTTCCTTTATAGAAATCCCCCAGCTGTTGTCCTACCTGGCAGTTGGTAGGGAACTGGGGACATGAGGGACCATCAAGCAGTCATGCAGGTGGGTGGGACTGGATGAGCGTGTCGGACCCCAAACACTCATCCAGCCCCACCCATATAGTTACTCCACTGTTCATTAGATTGACAAGTGCTATCAGACAATCTTCTTACGTGATAAAAATTGTTACATTTGTAACATGTTACTGTGTATCAGTCATTCAACAACAGTTCACAGATGACAGGACAGCAGCTATATTTTCACCCCATATCCTACCATGAATGACATGACGGTGCACCCGTTACTGTTCCAGGCCCTTCAGGGGCCACATCACATCCACCCAACACAATAAGATCAATTTAACTAAAAAACAATTATCCTGCTTTTTTTAGTGTGTCAGAAAGCCAGAGTACTAAGAGGAAAACAACACAGATATGTGAAGAACATGAAACATCTTGCTTGCTCGGGTCCCCAGTGCTAAATGTTGAACAACTGTGTTTAATATAGCATGCAAATAATTTAAAATAATGAATTGGTTTAGCTGAAAATAATTGCATCTAAAGAACCTAAATATATAACAGATAGACAGGAAAATACAACATTACAGGTATTATTTACTGATCCCAGGGATGCAAGGACACACCCCTTATTGTGCCCTTAACAAGCACTCGTACTCTAGGGAATGCTGTTGATTAAAAACCCAGCACTCCATGCAGAGAACAGCACCAGGGGGTGCAGGCTAGTTCTATGCTTACTGCTTGCCATAGGGCTGAATGACCTGCAGCTTAGGGTGTGGGTGCATTTAGACCTATGTGCCTGCATGCCTCACTGATGAGGCGCTGGCTAAGCAGTCAGAGCTGCATTTCATGGGCAAGTAGAAATGGAGTGCAGAGAGTGATAAAAGAAGGGCATAACACATTGCAAAGTGCAAAAAAAAAATACCAATTGCTATTTTGTACTTTGCATATTGCAATCGGTAAAATGTCTGCTTATATGAAACCAAGCTCTTGTTTTCCTTTATCACTTGTATCACTCACACTACATGAGTTTTCCAGGCTCCTATGCTCCTTGAGCATAACTTTGTAGCTAAAAACCCTTGTTTTTGTAAATACATGCACTTGCATATAAACTGAATTACTCAGACAGGGGACCAGGGAATGTGCATTGATTACTTGGCCAAGTCAATAGCACTTCCATTATACTTATGTATTTAACTTAGCCCTAGGAATTTTTTTAGCCTGTCTTTCTTACTGATATTTCCTTACACCTATACTCTTATCTATACTCACATTTACACTTGCACATATTATACACATTTTTTCAAATGTGCACCTTTACACATAGCTTTCCTTAGCCTTCACTATTTTCCATTATTTCATTGTTTCTTTAAAAAAATGGGCTTTGGTTTGGGCAATCACTCTCTCTTAAAAGCTGCTAGTTAGTAGTGGGGAGGATTTAGCCCTTAGACAAACTAAGGCTCAGGAGAAGTGATGGGCGAATCTACCCAGTTTCGCTTCGCCGGAAAATTGGCGATAAAATTAGTGAAACGAATCGCGGCACGTTTTCGACGTGTCGCGTCGTTTTCGTTGCATAGTTTTCGTTGCGTCGTGTCAAAAACGACATGTGAATTTTCGCTGGCGTTTAGCGAATTTATTTGCCAGTGGCGAATCGCCACTGGCGAATAAATTCGCCCATCACTACTCAGGAGACATTTCTTCAGTGTTACTATGCAGAGAGGTACAAGGCCTTTTATACTATGACCAGAGGTAAATAAGTTAGGGACCACCGTGTGGGGTTTACCTTGACGTGGTATGGTGGCTTATCAATTTTATGATCATAACTTTGTAAATAAAACCCCTTGTTTTTGTAAATACAGTGGTGTGAAAAACTATTTGCCCCCTTCCTGATTTCTTATTCTTTTGC
>CM044431.1:164396751-164462128 GCA_024363595.1 Xenopus borealis | reverse complement strand
TGCAAAAGAATAAGAAATCAGGAAGGGGGCAAATAGTTTTTCACACCACTGTATATGCACTTGCACCAGAGAATGTGCATTGATTAATTGGCCAGTCAATAGCACTTTGATTATACTTATATATTTTATCTTAGCCCTAGGAGTGAACCCACAACCCCCCTTTTTTTATTCCTTGTACCTTACAAGGGTCATTGTTTATCTGTATCAGAACTCCTTTCTTACTTAGAGGAATCTGAAAGGCTTTAAGGTTCACAAGGCTAACTTCTATTATATATACTATGTATAATGTTTTAAATAGAATAAACAACTTCATAGGAAGCTGATTGTCAAGGACGGGCTACTAAAGGTAGAAAATCATTAACCCTCTCATTGGATTTGGTCCAGGCACCACAATTTAAAAAAAGTATATCATTTTTTTAAACATCTCTGACTATTGCTCGCAGAAGTACAGGCTGCCTAAAAAGATATCAGATGTCAATGTCCGATTACTATTTAATCTACCTTCAATGAATTGCATTATGTCTAATCTCTTCTATGTTGTGCTTTGTTTCTACAGAAACGTACATTTTCAAAAAAAAATTTCAGACACCATAGTTGGCTTTGGCCCAAAACGCCTGGCTGATATCGGAGCTTATTGGTCCATGTATCAGGCCAAAACAACGAATTGTCTTGCCTATATGAGGTAGGGTGCTGCTAGATATCTATTTGGCAGGTTTAAAAATCCTGTAAGGCAAAAACTGCAGGCTTTTAATTTATTACTCCAGAGGTTACACTTATACCAGCAGCTAATTATCTCAACTGGAATGCAGGATTCATAAAGAACGAAACTAATACCAGTGGTCCCACGCACATAGTGACAGTTCCTCACCAATATCATATCTTTTATTTGTAGATTAAAGAGATTTAGATGGCTGTACTAGTAATTACATGGTCGATGGAGCAGTGGTTGTTGTGACATGCTATATAGTATTTTATACTATTTTGATACATTTTTTTTTTTCAGTAGAGATTCTCCCCATCAATTTCGTTTGATCTGCTTTTCTGTACACAACTAGTGACTGCCATTTTATGCTAATCCTCTTTCCAAATTACATTTTATTTCAATAGCTAAACTGCATGGCTTGATTTGGATTTCTATATATTTCCAAAGCACTAAACAAACCTGCCGACTACTGTATTTTGTCTACCACCCTCATCACTATTAAAGAGAGTTAATTTTACTATTGCAGAACTTAAAATGTTCTAATAAAATGAACAGGATGCTGTATATGTTCATAATCTCATAATCTCTCCAGCAAATGTTTAATTAACAAGCACATTGCCAAAGTATTTTTCTCTTTTAAGCCCTGTTGACTGCATCATCATTGAATTCTTCCAATATGTACAGTAAATATGAGCACCAGATATATACTGGCAGACTGAAGTACAACATATATTAAACGCAAAGAATAACATACACGGTAATACTATTTTATTCTAGGAATATTAATCTACGCAATGGATAATTACATTGCCACAGAGATGATGGAACAAAAAAAAAAAACATAAAATAATGACCAGGCCAATGTCACATGATGCATTTTTATTACATTAGCCTAAAGTCATGTCTTTATTTTGATTTTTTTTCCATGTTCACTACAGGTCTGGGAAAAGTTATTTAGAGTGCCCAAGATCTGGGGTTTTCTAGATCGTTTTATAATTTGACTGTTTTGTTAATAAAGAGAAAAGGGAAATATAGTTTCAATTTTGAATTATTACATTAAAATGGAGTCTAGGAAACACAGCCTTCCTTTAATTCAGAGCATTATTGATAACAGTTTTTCGGAAAACGAATCCTATATCTTTATATGGCCTGATGATGCCCTGTGTGTGTATTTAACAGGCATGAATAGGATCTGCCTGTCATTGCACACATACTATTCTCTGCCTCTGCTCTATGTGTGCAGTGACAGGTAAATCCCATTCATATCTATCACTACACAAATGGGACATTCCTGAGTGCCCAGTAAACTAGAATAGTGATAAACCATGTAAAGTAAGGTATATTTTCTAAATTATTGCACTAGTAGAATTAAGTCACAGACAACTGGACATTTAGGGGCAAATTTACTCATTCGCCCAAAAATCCCTCAAATCCTCTCGAAATTTGATAAGCATTTGACTATTGAATGCTTATCGAATAGTTTTAGGCAATTTTTTCCTCAATATTTGATTTCTTAATGAAATCGTACAATTGAATACCGATCGTTCGATTTCACGAAAAAATCGTACTTTTTCATTCGAGTGCTCGAAAAATTCGTACGATTCGAACTATCGAGGCGTTCGATCGTACGACTGGTATTCGAGCAGGTGTCTGTAAAAGAAGCCTATGGGGGGATTCCCATAGACTTCTATTGGTATTCGGTAGGTTCAATCTGGTGAAGTAGGCAGTCGAATAAATTTTGAAATCCTTCGATCATCGAAGGGTCGAATGATCTAATATTCAATCATTTGAATTTTCAGTATTCGATGATCGAAGTGGGAAAATTTGCATATTCGATCCTCTGAAAAAATCGAATTCGATCGAGCTTCGATCTCTTCATGTGAATTTTGCCCCTTAGAGTTTTCCTTGAAAAACGTGTCACCCCTCATCTGAGTGGCTTCTTCAGTTCAACTGAAGTGCTTTATTGCACAATAAGCTGGATCTCTTGTTAATGTCCTAAAAAAAGAGAACCACTTCCAAACAATAAACACAAGCAATAACATAAATATATTGATGTTGTGTTTGGTAGCCGAGGATAAGGAGAGTATAACAGTGCTTTATTAGCAGGTCATGCAGCCCTTACATAACAGCATTAAGACTTACTTTCACTTTCAAGTTGTACAGAAAGTCCCATGTATGCACAGTGCCACCTGCAGGCCATTTGTATAAACACCACAATTGACATGTTTTTCACTGTTCTACAAAGAGCTGATCTGTTCATATGCTAAACATATTTGATTGTGCAGCTCTGGCTTCACTTTGGATTGATTGCGGGCACAGTGGGATATTATATATATATCGAAACGTTGGAATATCTTTTGCTTTTCTTTTAAAATCAGTTATCCTAACTGAGCCTGTTGAGTTCGGTATTTTTTTCCTATTATATATATATATATATACTAATTAAAATTTAAGCCGAAACATCAGTCCGTTTAAAATGAAATTTGCTTAAATAAACGTTGTAAAAAGCTGTGTAAAATATCACCTGGTATGTTTAATATTATGCCACGCGAAAGCCAGATTTGCAGCCAAGCCTGGTGATGTGTGGTGTATTATCCTGCTGTTTTTTACACAACACAATAAATATGCCCCATAGTGTTATCTGTCATGGGGAGGTATTTAAATCTGAATTGCCTCAAGCAGAACTGCAACAAAAAAAGCAAAAAAGTCTAACAAAATGCTGTGGGATCTCCCGGCCATTCATGGAGCAAAAGTGTAGTTTTGGATGTCGGGAAAAATATTTTTTATAATAATAGTTGTAATATAGTGAGATTACATTTTCACCAGGAGAACTTTTGAGCAGCACCTTAACACAAGCATATCAATGCTATGATTATCTGTGTTATTATTACTAGTCACGCCATAAGCTCAGGATTTTCAACAAGATTTATTGTTCAAATATTAAGACATCACAGCCAAGCACAATTTATTTTCATCTCTTGTTCATCATAATCAGATCAATACTGGGATGTTTGAACAATTTATTAGAATCTTCTGTTATCCTCTGGTAAACTTGCCTTTTTAAGTCAGACAAGCAAAGTACTTGCTGTAAGTATTAAAATAATAGTCTTACATGAACTAGAGGAGCATGAACTACAGTACACCATTTCTAATAATAATTATTTATATATATATATATATATATATATATATATGTTTTTTAATATACCGTATGTATATATTATATAATTATATGACATATATTTTTTAAAGAAATACAGTAGCTACCAATATGATGTTGTTAAAACCCAGCAAGAACGTCTTGTAGCAGAACTTGCATCAGCTGAAAGTCCTACTAATTAGGACTTTAAACAGTACTTGCTTTACATTTGTGAATTGCACATTGGCCAATATGCTTTGGCTTAGGAAGTGTATCCTGAGAGGGGCTTGTGTTTCAGCATATGCATATCTTCTCCAAGTTATCTGAATTCTGTGCTTAGCTCTGCTATTGCTTCTTTTTCTTTTCTGGAACAGGCTATATCAGATAACATCAGATGTCTTAAACTGATAGTTCACCTTTAAATTAACTTTTGATGTAGAATGATGTAGACAGTGATATCTGAGATAATAAGCAGTTAGTCATCATTTTATTTTTTTGTGTTTTTTCAGTTAGTTAGCTTTTTGTTCAGCAGCTATTGTATATTTTCTAGGAATATGATATTCTGTAATATACTAAAAGTTAACCTGAACCACCCCTGGTGGCCATAGGTACTCAAACCTGCAGATTTCTGCAAGTAAAACATTCTATACATTCTAGTCAAGCATATTTGAACACACACACAAAATACATATTATATAACAGAATCATCTGATAAAAGCCAGCTTCCCTTTAACTAGTATGAGTTTTGCACCAGTGCCTGTAAAGAAAGCAAAGGCTGTGACACTGAATATGTCTAAACCATTAGTCCACAGCTTTACAGCAGACATGGAAAGTAAAACTTGTTACAGCTAAGAGGCACTTATCAGTTCATTATTCCATTCACAAGTAGCCTGGTCAAGGTGATATTTTCTTCCTCTAAATTGCATGTATTGGGTCCAGAGTGTTAGTATATTCTGCAGCCTCTTGGTTCAGGATTCAGTTGAATCTGAGTCTTTTTTAGCAGGATTCTTGCCTGCCTAAGCCAAATCCAAACCCTATAGAGTGGTACAAATTTGCCATGCATGAATCAGCATTTTCCAGCCCCATGCAAGGAATTTCCAGTGTTCCTGAGGGTTCAGATTTGGTTCAGTATACAGTCAGATCAGTTCCCGATGATTAGCGGGGTTGGCCAAATACCCAAAAGCTGGGATTGGTGCATCCCTACTGCTTGGCCACTCCAGCTTCATCCATTGCTTCATCCATTGCATATTCAGTTCCCTCTAATTCCTTCTTGGCTATGTGCGTAAAAAAAAAAGAGAGAGATCAAAGAGTAACAATCTGGGACTGCGGGCTGAGCTGTCAAAAGAAACGGAACATTTGGGAGGTATGCTAAAGGGTAACTGCATTGTTGCAACTTAGGATCAATGTTCCTAAATTAGCCCCTTGTCTTTAACCGCATGGGAACCAATATAAGGCACAGGACATAACTCCATAGAGAGAGAAAGAGAGTATGCATACTGCCTTACAGTACTAGTCATTCATTCTGCTGACTGAAAAGCTAATAGCTAATTATTATAAGTGCTTGAGATCCCATACAAAGACTTCAGCAAGGACTCAGAATAGAAAAGGGCTTTCCAAATGAAGACTTATTGCCCAAAACTAGCCATTCAGAGGAATGTAATGATAGCCAGACTTTCAAAGGCTTCATATGTATGTCATAGTCATTTAAATATAATCCTGCCCTCAAACATTATCTCTATCAAATAATCATCTAATAACTTGGAAGCAGATGGACAGCACTGGACTGAAATGTAAGTTGACTATTAGAAATTTAATTTTTTTTTAAAGCATAGAGTAATTAAGAATCAGCAATATATTATTAAGGGTTTAATGAAATATTAAAGGGCAGATTTATCAAGAGTCGAAGTGAAAATTTGAATTTAAAAAATTAGAATTTCAAAGTAATTTTGGGTACTTCGACTATTCGCCACCTTAAACCTGTCGAATTGCTGTTTTAGCCTATATGGAGTCTTTGGTTAAAGTTTGAGAAGTTGAAGTATTTTTGTGGTGAAATCGTTAGAATTGTTTGAATCGAACGATTTAATTGTACGATTCGAAAAAATGGGCCTATTAGAAAATGGTCCATTTTCGTTCAAAATAATTCAACTTTATAATTCGATGGTTGAATTCCAAAGTATTTTCACTTCGGAATTCTACCCTTGATAAATCTGCCCCTACATATTTGAACAGAATGAAGGAAGAGGGTTGTAAGACTATCTAAAAAACTTCATGCAAGCAAAAGCATAAAAACGACAGCTGATTATTACCACATTGTTTTAACATTTTTCAACTTTATAAAAGATAGGCATTTTCACAAATCATTTATTTTAAAGATGCTGTTCCTTTAACAACCTGCAAAACTACAAAAGGATTACAGATCATTAATGTATGCTGGGTGTGCTAATGGTACTGCCCATGAGAGCTCATAATCCTAAGGAGAAGAAGAAAAACAGAGATGTGGGAATGGAAACTGCTAACTTGCAATCCTTAGTAAAAGAGCTTCTTCCTATTATTATTCAGCTACAGACATTAGAGGAGGATACGGCTGTAGCAGGAGTAATGAATCATTCAGCAGATATAACATGGGTGGGTCACAGATAAAAACATAAATAAAGTAGTGCCGTTTGTTATGAGTATTTTGGTACAAAATGCATAATGCAAAATCCAGCAAAATTTATATAAGGCTAATGTTAATGTTATGGGATCTATGATTTATTTCTGGACAAGAAGTCTTTCTATAATTTGGATTTCCATACATTAAGGGGCATATTTATCAACATTGGAGACAAACATCACTGGTGATGTTGTCACATCAACAAATCAGATCTTGCTCTGATGTTTGTTTCCAATGTTAATAAACGCACCCCATTGTCTACTAAAAAACATTTAAACAATAAATAAAGCCAACATGGTTGTTTTGCTGCCAATATGAATTCATGCAGCTGTTGACACTAAGGGGCAAATTTACTATTATTCCCCAAAAATCCTACGATTTTATTCGAAATTCGATAAGCAACGAATGCTTATCGAATAGTTTTAGGCTATCATTTTGCGCGACATTCGATTTCTCGATGAATTCTTACGATCGGATACCAATCGTTCGATTTCATGAAAAAATCTTGAAATTTCCTTCGAGCCTCCGAAAAATTTGTATGATTCGAACGATCGAACGCTTCGACCATACGAATGGTATTCGAGCAGGACTTAGTCAAAGAAGCCTATGGGGGGGGGGGGGTTCCCATAGACTTCTATTGCAATTCGGTAGGTTCAATCTGGCGAAGTAAGCATTCTAAGCTTTTAAAAATTTGGAATCCTTCGATCATTCGATGATCGAAGAGGCCAAATAAGAATATTCGAATGTCCGATTAAATCGTACGATCGTAATTCGATAATATTCAATCGAACTTCGATCTATTCACGTGAATTTTGTAAATCTGCCCCTAAGTACAAGGTACTGTATTATTATTGTTATAGAGAAAAAGAAAATCATTAAAAAAATTATTTGCTTCAAATGGACTGTATAGGAGATGGCCTTCAGAGCTTTCTGGATAACAGTTTTCCAGATAAGGGATCCCGGACCTGTACTTCTTCTTTTCTATAATTGCAATTCTAGGCAAAAGTATAGTTAAAGTGAATATTATATGATATATTATCTGAATAAATATCCACATTTGAAGACATGAGCAGTTAACCGGCTAGCTCATTAAGTTTACATAGCCCATACTAGGGCATTATATAATTATTTATGGCTATTTAGTGTTAATGATGCCACAAATTCACATTTTAAGTTCTCTGCTCCCTGGTGGAGTGCTGACAGATTGCTTTGTACCTCAAGCCTGCATAGTGCATTATCAGCTGTGTAATATCTATTAAGTTGTAAGAGAAAATTTCAAGTACTGGACCTTTGGGCATCATTAAACTGCTCTGGAAAGTAACAATTACATTTCTGACATTGGCAAATAGGCCAATTCTCTTCTCACTGTCCACCACAACATTACAATTTCTTAGTGTTCTGAGATATATCACAGGTGCCCTTAAGCTCTGGCTGGGTTACATCCCTTGGTCCTTATCCAAATGCTGCTGCAGTAGAGCAGTGGGTATGGCACCTCCCATTATATCATTAAGATGTAATTTATTGTGGGACACTTGAATCAAATTTCTTTTACAAGATTAAAAAACAAAAAAACTGCATGTATAAAAGTGTAGCAGCCACCATTTCATAATGGTCTATTTGCTGCCTCAGATATCACCTGAAATACTGCAGCTCTTAATATAACAGGGTAAAGTGTGGGAGCAGAAGACAAAACTTTGTCCAGTAATTGGTTCATGACCTAACATGTATGGTTTTGTAGGTTCTGTATGTCTATATTTTTAAGATGTAAAGACTTTTATTTTTATATAAAAATTTTAACTACATAAAAAAATTATGTTGCTTTGGAAATAATGCAGTTCTAACTCTTACAGGAAGAAGTGTGGAAGCAGTAGATAGAACTGTGTCTGTCAATTGGCTCATGTGACCTAACATTTACGTGTGCCATTGGTTTGTTACTGTGTACTGTGAATGGTAGGATCCAGAGTCAGACTGGGGGGCCCGGGGCCCACCGTGACTAGTGTCCATGGCCCCCTCCGACCCCTCTGCCTTCCTACCAGTGGCCGATCCTGATGGAAAGGCGCCGTGCGCGCCTGCATGGAGAGGCGCATCTGACAGTAAGATTCCGCACAAGCGCTTACGAGTGGTGCTGTGCACCACAGAAGCCAATTTTTCAATAGCAGAGGGGCCCATTAAGGGTCGGGGCTTACCAGGTATTTTCCCGGTATCCCGCTGGGCCAGTCCGACACTGGTAGGATCCCAGGGGGTGGCCCTTAGTTCTTAAAATTGCAATTTTCTATTTAGGATTAAACAACGGCAGATACTCCTATCTTATTATGAAAATGGTTTATTTACATGAAGCAAGGTTTTACATGTGAGCTGTTTTTGGCAATATATTTTTATAGAGACCTATATTGTTAGGGGTCTTGTTCTCCTTTAAGTAGTATCTGATATCTTATTGTCATGTGTAGACATTCTACTGAAATTCAGCCCTTATGCACTTACTGACAACCAGTTGCTGCAGTATCACCACTTCTGGTTGATGAGAACAACCAAAAAGCTCAGATTCTGAACACATATTTTTCATCTGTCTACACTGAGGAGCCAGCTAATGAAGATTTCCTTAATAATAGTCCCAATTCTAGTTATACGTCTAATGATGCATGGTTCACACATGAAGAAATTCAAAAGAAACTAGAACATGTTAAGATAAAAAAAGGTCCGGGGCCAGAAGGTATTTATCCCAGGGTACTTAGCGAGCTTAGTTCTGTGAGTGCCAAACCTCTTTACTTAATTTTTCAGGATTCATTGAGGACTGGCATGGTGCAGAGAGACTGACAAATTGCTAATGTGGCGCTGCTATTCAAAAAGGGATCCTGTTCTCAGCCTCAAACTATAGGTTAGGTTATATAGGTTATATAGTTAGTCTAACGTTGGTGGTAGGAGAGATATGGGACTTCATAGCAAATAACAATCCTATGAGTTTGTACCAGCATGGTTTTATGCATAATAGATCTTGCCAGACTAACTTAATTTCTTTTTATGAAAAGTGGGGACCTCGATTCTGGGAAGGCAGTGGATGTGATTTACTTAGACTTTGCTAAAGCATTTGATACAATGCCACACAGAAGGCTGCTGGTTAAATTAAGGAATGTTGGCCTGGAACATCATATTTGTGAAAACTGGCTAAAAGATAGACTAATGAGTGGTGGTAAATGGAACATTTTCTAATTGGACCAGTGTTGTTAGTGGGGTACCACATGGCTCTGTACTGGGTCCCTTCCTTTTCAACTTGTTTATTAATGACCTGGATGTGGGCATTGAAAGTACGGTTTCTATTTTTGCAGATGATACTAAATTGTGCAGAACTATAGGTTCCATGCAGGATGCTGCCACTTTGCAGAGTGAGTTGGGAAACTGGGCAGCAAACTGGAAAATGAGGTTCAATGTTGATAAAAGCAAGGTTATGCATTTTGGCAAAAATAATATAAATGCAAGTTATACACTAAGGGGCAAATTTAATAAAATTCACCCAAAAATCCTATGAATCCATTCGAAATTCGATAAGCATTCGACTATCGAATGCTTATCGAATAGTTTTAGGCTATCTTTTTGCTCAATATTATTCGTACGAATGGTATTCAAGCAGGACTTAGCAAAAGAAGCCCATGGGGGGGTTCCCATAGGCTTCTATTGGTATTCGGTAGGTTAAATCTGGAGAAGTAGGCATTTGAAGGATTTTAAATCCTTTCATCATTGAATGATCGAATTATCGACTATCTGATCATTGGATCTATTCGATAATTCGATAATTCGGTATTGGGTGATCGAAGGTACAAATTTGCTTATTTGAATATCCGAAAAAAACGTACGATCGGTATTCGATCAAATTCGATCGAACTTCGAATCCTTCATGTGAATTTTGTAAATTTGCCCCTATATGGCAGTGTGTTGGGAGTTTCCTTACATGAGAAGGATCTTGCGGTTTTTATAGATAACAAGTTGTTTAATTCTGGGCAGTGTCATTCTGTAGCTACTAAAGCAAATACAGTTCTATCTTGCATAAAAAAGGGCATAAACTCAAGAAATGAAAACATAATTATGCCTCTTTATAGATCCCAAGTAAGGTCTCATCTGGAGGATGCAGTGCAGTTTTGGACTCCAGTCCTTAAGAGGGATATGAATGAGCTGGAGAGAGTGCAGAGACGTGCAACTAAACTGGTTAGAGGGGTGGAATACTTAAATTATGAGGGCAGACTGTCCAGGTTGTGTTGTTTTCTCTGGGAAAAAAGACGCTTGCGAGGGGACATGATTACACTTTACAAATACATTAGAGGACATTATAGACAAATATCAGGGGACCTTTTTACCCATAAAGAGGATCACCGCACCAGAGGCCACCCCTTCAGACTAGAAGAAAAGGACTTTCATTTGAAGCAGCGAAGGTGGTTCTTCACAGTGAGGACAGTGAGGTTGTGGAATGCACTGCCGGGTGATGTTGTGATGGCTGATTCTGTTGATGCTTTTAAGAGGGGCTTGGATAATTTCTTGGACAGACATAATATCAAAGGCTATTGTGATACTAAACTCTACAGTTAGCATATATATGGGCATATATAATTTATGGGAAAGTATGGTGGGGTGTGTGTATGGATGCTGGGTTTTCATTTGGAGGGGTTGAGGGGTTGAACTTTGTCTTTTTCAACCCAATTTACTGTAACTATGTAAGTATGTAACTTCTAGTGCAGCTATGGGTCTGTAGAGGAAATATTGATGCTGCCTATATTGGTCTGGTGCATTTTCATAGCCCCCTGAATGCTCTGTATTAGATTTTACAAGTCATTCAGCAAATAGGCTACTTGTACCATTGATTCAATAATTTAACTCTCTTATTAAAAAGTCACAATTTGGGCTCCTAAAATGCTGTATAAGTGTTTTGGGTGTGTTCAAATAGATCCTAAGAAGCCTCTGCTTATCCTTGTCTTCACTAAAGGGCAGTCTAGGATATGTAAAGCCCATGGATCACATTACCATAGAAAGTTTAATTTCTGAACAAGTGCTGTCATGTTTAAAATGTGAATGCAGCAGTGTTTAGAAACCTGAGAGCAAAAACATAAGCAGTACATATGCCAATCTGCATACCTACAGTATTTATCCTTTACAGATGCAGCTTCATCCTCTTAGCTAATCCACCCTTACAAAAGGCATAGAAGACTGCAGTTATTATTAAATTCCACTTGAATTAATTAATAAGGACTTTGGAATTAATGTGCTAATTCAGAGCTGCTTTACGAGTATTTATATGTATACAAGTCCTTAGCCTTCCTTTAATGATAACATGCTAAATATGAATAGGCCTAACAGTTTAAACATCATTGCAATGAGTTCTGAAAAAAAAAATCAGTACTGAAAAGCAGGAATATTAATAATAATAATGCCATAGTACCTTTATATTAAATATTTAATTGGAGAACTCTGCTCAAGTACTGTTTCATATTTGTCATCTTGTATAAACGATCAGCTGACCATAAAAGTAGGATCTGAGTAACTGTAATATTACATATTTAGAATTTGGCTCCAACTGACAGGCCTTTGATCGGTAGATTATTTAAAAAGATTAATAGATTGAGTTATACACACAGTGTAAAATCAACCTCTCAATCAGAACAGATTGACTGTCCACATAAGAGTTTAATGTCATTTAAGTGTCAGTATTATACAAAAATGATGTGTATATGAGTGGTACAGTCCAGTAGTGAATTGCAGCTTCTAAAATCCTCAGTCACCTGGTTGAAACACTGTTTAAGGTGAACACCATTGAACTAAAGACATTGAAATGAGACTGAAAGTTCAAAAATAAACACAGCTGGTGCTAAAGTGATGAGGCATTAAGAGATAACTAGGACCTTCAAATGAAGTTTTGTGCTGGCACATAAACCTTGCTATGCAGATAAGGTTCTCTCACAGACCTCAATGGTATATTCCTGTTGCCTTTTTATTGGTATAATAAATAGCTCACTGCTGAAAAACAAATGGACAGTATTGATGTTAGATAGATTTATACCATCAATTCTCACAATGCTATTCCTTTCCTTCTACCGTGACATCCTTGGGGAACATTCAGAAATGGCTAAAATCAACAGTTTTATTTTTTTTTTAGTTCAATCCCATTAAGAGAAATACTCACTGGACTCAGTGTGCAGATTGCAGACTTCATATATTTAGTGATCTAGTTGTATACCTTGTCAGATGTTATTACGTTAACATCTATGCTGTGCTTGCCTTTATTGCTTTTTGTATTTTAGTTTTTACAGTGTTTTGAATGCATGCTATTATTTTCTCTTTGGGATTTCATTTGAATTTTCGTCTATAGCTTTTTTTGCTCCATTTTACATTTACATTTAATTTAAAGTTTAAACTTATTTTAATTGGCTAACCATTTATTTTATAAATGAAATGCACAGCTTTCCAAAATTCATTGAAACTATAAAACTTTGTGTTCCCTCTGGTGATTGTATTCTATAGTTATATTAAAATGATGTAATGGATAAAGACAACAACACATATTGCATAAATCCCCTTGCTATGTAAAATAAGGTTACTTCTATGAGTTATCATAGTTAATAGGATGTTCATCTTCCCTCTGTACTGTCTTTAATTGTGTAGCCTGTGCATGGGCATCATTATCCCCATTCTGCCAAATACGCTAGATTTTGGGATGATGATAAGCCTACCTTAATAACAGCACTGACTAGGGATGAGCACATTTTTTAGCACGTTTCGTGCAGTGACGCCCATACACTTCAATGGGAAAAAAATGTATGTGTCAAAAAAACATGATGTACATCAAAAATAAAATTGCCCCGTGTCAAAAATTATTTGTCACCCATAAACTTTTACATGCATACGAACACAACAACTAGATTTCTTTGCATTGTTACTTTTTATATCAATACTATATGATTTGCAGAGGTTCAAAAAGACTTGCCATTTCTAAATATCTTTCTTCTGGGGGCTATTAATACTTTTTTAACCTCTTTTGGACATTATTTGGGCAGATTTTATCTTGGTGAGTATTTATTACCTGACAGGCTAATTTAAAGTCTGGTCCTTGATCTGGTCCTTTGTGAATGATGCAAGACTGTTGTATAGTTCAACTAAGAACTGAATGTATTTCATAGTAAAGGAACCTGGGTAAAATAGGAGGCCCACACATTTTTTTAACCTTAGATTTCTGTACTTGGCTGCACCTGCACCAATATGGAAAAGCTTTATCACTATGTGTAATCTTACCAGGCATATTATGTCGTGTTAAAGTGGCTATGTAAGGTGTATTTCACACCATCTTAATGAGTTGTTATTCCAGAATTTGGTGTTTATTGCTGAATTGGAATGAAGATATGTGTGCACCTGTCAAGATTCCAATTGGGCATATATTAAGCCTCATTACAGAGAGTAGCATGCTCACGAACACACACAAAAAGCTATCCATCTTCATTTTGAACACCACTTAATCAAAGTATAAACTCAAAAGTATATTTATTACTGGAAACATAATTTTACTGGGCAAAAAAGCATTTTCAAGCCTCACACAGAATCCACTGGTATATAGGTGGAATGTGACCTGCAGATATCTACTTTGAAGATGATCATAAGTCTTCAATAAATAGGGTAATCCCAAAACAATCTTATTACAGTATGCAAAGGTTTCAAGTGCAAAAAATAATATTTGTTGCAATATGAAAACATATTGTCAGAAAAAGGGATGAATGACCTTCACTTCACATTTCAGTAACAGAAACATGGTTGAAAAAACCAGCAGCAATAAAAAATAATATTTATTTTACATGAATAATAAAGAAAAAGACCCTTTCCTGGTTGTTTGAGGTGTACAGTGCTAACTTGATATAATGCCAGAACTGCAAGAGAATATGCCTCATGGTAAAGGAACATTCAGTATAACTATAAAAGGTTTATGTTTTATATTGTCTAAAATGGTACTCCACAGGGAACATTTAATTTAAGTGGCACCCCACCTGAATGCAATTTGCTTATTATGCTGAGGCCCAACCTTTTGACCACCAAGATTGTATAGGGTTGGATCTCTCTCTGTATGAATTTGGCAGCACTGCATATGGCATAGACAGGAGGTGGGTGGCACATTAATGTCCCCTGACATGCCCTCTAGCATGTGCGCCATTTAGAGTAAACAAGCCATGAGCACTGAGAATGCAAGTATCTGGGGAGTCCTAGCTTTCTGCTCACTCATGGTAGGCATAAGGGACAGTGCTCAGAGTTGCACAGATGCACTGTTGGAATGAATATTCAACAATTTAAGTAAGTCCAGATTCTTCATTCTTTCCCAGAACCACTTTTAAGTAATAACTTGGCCCTGATCTATTAACACAACTTTCCATTGCTGTGTATTAAGCAACCCAATTTTTTTTGACTAAAATGCACGATGGTATAATCTAGAAGGTACAGAAAACATATGTATATTGTCAGTACAGGTATTGGATCAATTATCCAGAAAATCGGTTATCCAGAAAGCCATCTCCCATAGACTCCATTATAATAAATTAATCCAAACTTTTACAAATGATTTCCTTTTTCTCTGTTATAATAAAACAGTGTCTTGTACTTGATCCCAACTAAGATATAATTGATCCTTACTGGAAGCAAACCCAGCCTATTGGTTTTATTTAATGTTTACAGGATTTTCTAGTAAATTTATGGCATGAAAATCCAAATAAAAGACAATTTACCAGCACTGACCAATTGTCCAATCTCTTATAAATAAATCAGGTGCACGTCACACAGTGTCCACTCCAACCACCTTAATAATCTATTAAAAATGTAGCAGACAGCACCATCAAAAGGATACACTTAAAAAGCCTTTATTTTGCTTTTGGCTACATGATCCGGATAGATACAATGTTTCAAGCCATTATCAAGCAGGCCATTATGGCTTGAAACTTTTAATGGTGCTGTCTGCTACATTTTTGATGAAAATCCAAATTACAGAAAGATCTGTAATCTGGAATACCCCAGGTCCAGAGCAGTCTGGATAACAGGTCCCATACCTGTTATACATATGAGAGGGGAGATTTCATATTGTGTGCTATAAGCATAAGGAACTATGTTAATGAGCTGTAACATTTTGCTAGAGCAAGAAACACACTTCTCTAATCAAATCAAAAGTTGTGTTTTGATATCTTTTTATTTAAATTGGTCAGCAACTTGCACACAATATATTATTCTGTATTGCACTGATGAGTAATAAAAGAGAATAACATGGATAAAATATATATTTGATTTTAAATGTAATATCTACCAAAAGGAACCATTTTTAGCAGCTGTGCATATCAACATTTCCCAACAGACATCAGGAAAAAAATTAATTTTGTCCTATTAGATTCTGGCTCAATGCCCCTGGTTTTTATCTTTCTGCCATAAACATAGGCAATATATTAAACTGTTTAAAAATTGGCGCATGATCCTTCTCTTTGCAGTAAAAGTAATATCTAGCAATTGAAAACTCACTTTCTGCTCAACTTCATATTTTTAGCCGCTACCCTATGTTAATGAATGGCAAGTAAACAAACCAGAGAATTTGTATATATATATATATATATATATATATATATATATATATATATATATACTGCATGTAGCTAATACTCGTAAATGTTATATCAAATTCTGATTTGACTTTTGATTACATTTTGAAGAATCCACAAGTTCTTTTTATACACTTTTGCTAATAATATGTATGGATTAGTGCTTTATAGCTATACAGTGACAATATTAATTATGTAATAAAGATTTATACAATCTGAACTTCATTAACTAATTATGTACAAAATACTGTAAAAATAATCCTAGATTCTACTCAAGTACAAGGTAAGCCTGGGGTAAGACTGACCAGAATGTATAAGAGGTTGTGTATGTTGGGAGTAGAAGGCAGCTCATCCATATGGAATGAGACTAAAGAATTAGTCAGGGGAATATTTTTGGTTTGGAATGAGCACTGGCAACAGATGTTACAAAAATCAATAACATTATGCAGCAAATAATAAAGCAAATGGAGTATAAAGTAAGCCATATGGTTAGGGACAATAGTACACTTTAAGTATGAGAAGAGAATCATTTAACGAAAGATCTAAAAGAGGCATTTCTTGTGACATCATTCTGTCACTATTAGAGTTTGTTAGAGACCATGTAAATCAGTGGAGGGTTCCGTAGAGCATCTGAGTAACATCTGCTGCATTCCATATCTGTCTTGTGATTATGCTAATTATTTGTATGAAAAATAGGGAAAACATATGAAATGGAAGAAATTATTTAAATGGATACAACTGCCATCACTACATTTTAAGTATTTACTTCTCCTGATTATGAGCAGAGGAATATAAGATTAAGTTTAAATCTTTAACTTATAAATAAGTTTTTGCTACTGTCCAGGAAGTGCTATATGACAAATCCCAGCCTTTTCTCTTAAACACAGAAAGTTGTGTTGTGGCAATTCATTTACTTGAGGAAAAAAAAAAGTTTTTTTGGCAAGGGCTCCGTGGATTGTGAACAAAAGTCAGAATACCGAGCAAAGGAATGACAGGATGCTTATTGAGTCTGCCAGGAGGTCAGTAATGAGGCTTTTGGGACCTTACTGCCAAACTAAGAACGTAACAATAATTCTTTAGATATGGGATTCACCACATCTTATGTATAACCCTTCACTGATTCATGTGGCACTTTCAAAGAGAATGATGTATAAATGGATGAAGCCTATTTTCTAATAATATATCAATTGACCTTTGAAACGAATGACTGCAATAAGTAATGCAAGCTTCAGGCTATCGTATCCTAAATCAAGTTATATTTATGATATACTCACCCTTTACATTCAAGTATATAGAATTTTTCACCTCAAGAATCCAAATTTTGGCAACTTATGTCAAACTCAGTACTTATTATATATGCTTTAAAAAACATAAAGAGTAAAAAGAGAAAAGTAATGTTACACAACTGGTGTTTTTGCACTTATCTGTAGGATTTGCCTTCACTGATTCAGGCAGTAAGAGGGTAAAGGGGGTAGTGTTTAGATAGAGCCTAGAATATATAAAAGATTAGATGAAATAAATGGTTGCTTGCAAATGGTATTCACTAGCATTTATTATAATTACATGGTAGGTTTCCATTGGAACACTACTTCAAGTGAATTCAAGCATTTGTCTACTAGTGTGGATTTGTAATGACAGTTGAGCCTTTGGGTAGGCTCCTTTCGCCTAGAGGATGTATTAGCGCTCACTTTATTAAAATCACCAGAGAAACTCTGTCTATATGTTTGTGATTGTGTCTTGTTCTGGAGTAAGTTGTGTTAGCTCTAACACATCTGTTGAGTCCCCCTAAACGATATATTGGATCTACTGTAACTGTCAATCAAAATCTGACTCCAGCAAGAAGATAGAATGAAGAGACACAGATGCTGATAGTGAAGGTGTGAAGATAAACTTGATTATTTAAAAAATTATACAGATCTTATATTTAGAAGGTTTCTTGTTTTAGTATAATGAAGCTTATATTACATTTTAAATTAAATAATTTTGAATTATTTTCAGAATAGTTCCCCTTTAAGCTAGTAATATATGAGGTGAGAAATTAGGGAGAAAAGGTTAGAAGCGTATTCATCCATGTATGGAGCAAAAAACCTGGGCCTGTTGGACCAATATTTGGTCAGGGATTGAGCAGGTATCTATTGGGAAGGTTTAAAAGTCCCACTGATCAAAGATCTTGTCAGTTATTTCCTGCTACGTTTATATGGACTAATATGTCAATCTGATCATTTGGGCTGGTAGCCACAAAATTGCATAAGCTTAAATTGACCCACTGTCTGAATGACACATACTATTTTGGGACCTCACCAAACAAGCAAATCTTTCTATATATGGTCAGATTTAGCCTGATATGTCACTTTGGCTCTGTACTAAAGGATATTGTTTTGGTTTAGCCTATGGATATTGTTAGGATTCTGTCTGATTCTCTTTGTGAGAGAGGATTCTGTTATCTGCAATTTTGCAGCTGCTGGACAGTAAATTTAGCTACCTTTTCTTTCCATGAGTTTAACAACAAGAAGAAGACCATAGCCAAGGCCTTTGCTCAGAGGGTTTCATAATTTGCTATCTACTTTTTTCATACAAATGAAATGTATTCTGCAAAGACCTTCCACTGGAAAATAATGCAGAATATGGAAAGAAAGTAGGTACCTTCTAAAAATATAGATATTTACTCCATTTAGCTAAATACAGATAGAAAAATGTGCTTTAATAGTCCCGAAGGCCAACATTCCTTATGTCCACCTACTCTTTCTCTTTAACAGCAATAGGTAACCATCACCTCAGCAGTGCTGTAAATATATTTTAGCAAGTCACTAAGGTACAAAGAACAAAAACATTGATTTTATAAAGAGTAAAGAACGACCATTTAATTGATATCACACAATGTGAACTAATTATCCTATAAAAATCTGCCAACAAGCACTAATTTGTGGTTTGCTACCATGGAGACGATTGAAATCTTGCTTCTTAGCTGTTGATAATGCAGGACTGAAAATCCACAAATTTAATGGCTTGTATTGTAGAATATTTTCACTTAATTAATACTAAAAAAGATTTCATTTGTCAACGATTAAAGTGAAAAGTTATTGTATTATTAATTACAGTATATATAAAAGCTCATTTAAATTCAGTTTCTTATGAATACCATATTATCAGAGAATTTACCATGAGAGGCTATTTAATATCTAAAGAAAAGGAAGATATTTTAGCTATTTTTACTTAAAAAATATTATAGAAAACTGAAAAACATCATTTTAATACCACTTTATTCACAATTAACCTTAAGTAATACTCGGGTAACACAATATTTAATGATTTGAAAAAAAGAGTAGGATTGCTCAGTTACAGAACTGTAATATAAGCCTGTCTGCCTCTAGCTATTTCAGTAGCACTGACACACACTGCAAACAAAAATGACAATTTACAGAAAGAGAATAAAATCGTGCTGTGCTATGTAAATGTAATAAAATATTTAGGCCAACGCTGCATGATTTTGAATGTTTATGGTGTTATACCTCACTCTCTCTTTCTTAGGATGCATTATTTGCATTATTATGCTTTTTTTATTATATTAAAAATGGAAACACAGTATTTTCTTGGTAAAAACAGAATCATCTACTTCCCCAGTATTTCCTGGCATTTGTTTCTATTAGAGTTTTATCTGAGGGTAAAGGTAAACATTCTGAAATCTGTCTGAAAGCTTCCATCATCTTCTGGAATGTGACTCTTTGTAACCTCCGTATGTGTGTTTATTACACATGCTATGTACCAATAAATGTATGTAACCCTTGCATATAATAAGCAAGGTCATTTTTTTAGGTTAAAGTAGCAGAAACCCATTGCTCCAGTTTGGCAGAAAATATTAAAGCAATAAATACAACAAATAAAAGGAACTTCATTGAAGGTATAAGAGGAAAGGTTAAAGTTGTATCTCTTTTGAAAGGGCAAAAGGGTGAGATGTAGCTATATTAAACTCTTTTGCACAAAAGAAGTAGACATCACTAGAAATACTAAGGATCCTCAGTAAATATGTTGTGCCACCAGGTGTTCTGAATCCAGCTTGTATCTCGAAGCATGGGGCTTGTGCATTATTAGGAACTGTTTTGAAATGGGGCAAATTCCCTAAGATGCGCAAATTCGCTAGCGTTGGCTTCGCTAGCATTCACCGCTCTTCACCAGGCGAATTTTCGCCAGGACTACGCAAATCCACTAAAGTGCGAATTTACGCTCGGGTCGGCGAATGGTAGCATAGTTGTGCTAGTGTTACTTCGCTAGGCAGAGCGCTGTTACACTAGCGAAGCCTAATTTGCATACAGCGGGAACTTTAACTTATAATAGAAGTATATGTTACAGCCACTACATTACACTACACAAGCCCAGGAAACCTTTAATAAATTAAATAAAGTTGTCCTATTGCCCTACATGTGCCCCCTGTATAGTTGTGTTGCCATATGTTAGGAAATGTAGGGGGGAAGAAGGGTAACCCCCCCAAAAAATTATCAATCTTTTTCAGACTATCACCCTCCTATGCTAAAATACGCCGTCGTTTTTTTGGGACTTAGAAAAACATTTTACATTTTTTTTTCAACCTCCTATCTATTGTATTGAACTTTGCCTGGTCTGACCAGGCAAAGTAACATCTAGCGTAAGTGCTAACGTAGAGGAAAATGCTCATCTTATTGAATTTGCGAATTTAAGATCCTTCGTCACTGCGCAACTTTGCCTGGCATAAGGGTGCGAAGTTGCGCAAGTCTATCTACTTTGCTAGTGAATTTGCGAAGATACGAAATGACGTCACGCTGGCGAATTAGCGCTAGAGTTAGACGCTTCGCGCTTTAGTGAATTTGCCCACCTCTAAACTCTAAAATTACCAAATGACCGTAGGGTACAAAAACTGGAACATAGGAACCTGTTTAGTGTTAAATTACATATCTCTTGGCACTTAAATCAGAACTCTACATGAAAGCCCCTGCTGTGCTTCTGGTTGGTGCCTGATACACAAGGGCTCATATACTTTAAAACACCTCTCTTTGGTAAACTTTAAACAAACATTTATTATATTTAGGAATCACGTAAGAAAAAACAAAAACAATGATAATGTAATATGCTGCTGATAGATGCTGATTTTTTTGCCATTTTGACTTGTTTTATAGATGCTGTACAGATGTCTTGGAAATATTAATAGAATAGTTCTGAAAATAATGTTCTTCCCTTTATAGCCATTTTTTGCCTTCTGCTTGTGTTGTATTTCTACTAGACGGTTCTCTCAAGGCCTCTTCAAGTGTATTATATTCCCGACAAAAAAATCTACTATCTGTTTCTACCATAATATGCCATTATAATGACAACAGGTCAAACCTGGTAAAATAATAAATACCAAAGTTAAATAAAACGAGTGAGGAAGAAATAAAACAGAGTTTAAACAATAGAAAATAGTCTCAAAGCAAAGACAAAGTCTAATAGGAACAGTTTACTATTAGTGATGGGCGAATTTATTCGCCTGGCTCGAATTCGCGGGCAATTCCAGTGTTTTAGTGGCGGGAAATAAATTTGCGAAACGTCCGCTAAAATTCTAGGGTTTTTTACAGTGACAAATTCTCTCCCTGAATCATCTTGTCCCTTGTCTTTGAGGTGTAGAAAGACAGCTGAGTCTTGCCTCCTTGAGGAGTGCACAGATCTGTACACTGGGGAGACAAAATAACTGCTCACCAAGCAAATGGCTCAGCATAGGAGGGCAAACTCTACAGGGCAAGACTCGGCTGTCTTTCTACACCTCAAAGACAAGGGACACTCCTTTGAAGATAGCAAGGTCCAAATCTTGGATAAAGAAGACCGCTGGTTTGAAAGAGGAGTGAAAGAAGCGATTCATGTGAAGGTAGAAAAACCATCCCTGAATAGAGGTGGGTGCCTTCGACAACCACCTGTCTGCTACATACAATGCTCTTCTCAAATCAGTACCCAAGCGGTTTCAGAACTCTTCACACATCCATTCATGCAACTCTCACAAGTAACACCTGTGTCTAGGAGTTGCATGACACATTGGTAATCCCATCACAGTAACTACACAGAATCAAATTCAGATGTCACCTCTTTGAAGAGTTACAATGTGCCATTGTAATTGGATTAGTGGAAGAGTTTATATGCTGAGAATTTCCCATAACAGTCAGTTGAACTGAAGAAGCTGCTCGGATGAGTAGTGAAACGTCTTCAATAATTACTCAGCAAGTTCAGTTGTTTTAGAATTACTTATATCAGCTATACCATGACCTGGATGAATGAAAATCTTCATAGTCAATTTGGCCAGTCTTTCTTCATAGCTGAGATTTTCCATAACTTTTATCATCTTAGTTGCCCTTCTCTGGACCCTCTCTAATTTAATAATGTACTTGCCTCCAAGTCAGGAAGTAAAAAATAAGCACCTGCTTTAAGGCCACTGAGAGCAACATCCACGGGGTTGGTGAGCAACATGTTGCTCATAAGCCATTGGGGATCCACTGCTATAAGCACATAATGGCTCAGTGGTTTACACAGCTGAACTGAAGTGTTGAGAGTTATATTTCAGAATCTGTGAATCTGCAAAGCTTTTGTTTATTTTACTTTTATTTGTGTGGGTTTCCTACAACATTCCCAAACCATACAGATAGCTTAATTTGCTCCTGATGATATGCATACTAGGGTGTGCTATAAGGACCTGGCTGTAAACATCTCAGGTGCAGGGACTTATGCATTTGGATAATGGTCTCTGTAATGTTGTATATAAATGAAGGATATAGGGGCAGATTTACTAAGGGTCGAATTTCGAATGCAAAAAAAAATTCAAAATTCGACCAGGGAATAGTGGGGAATTAAAAAAATTTGAATTCCAATTTCGAAGTCTAATTTTTTTAGCGCAATTCGATCGATCGAACGAACGAACGATCGAATAGGGAAAATTCGATCGAATCGATCAAATTCGAATTGAATATTTGAACGATTTTTAAACGATCAATCAAACTTTTCTTTTTCTATCTTAGGGAATGATCTGGCGAAGTAGGTGATCGAATTTCAATTTAAAGGGTAAGTATTCGAATATTCGAATAAAATTAAATTTGAATATTCGAATCATTCAAATTCGAATATTCGATGGTCGAATTTGGTCAAATTTGCCTAATTTGCATATTCAAAATTAGAATCTTTTTGAAAATTTGATCGAATATTCGAATCCCTCATGTGAATTAATGTGAATTTAGTAAATCTGCCCCATAGGGAGTTGTGCATACTTTCCTGTACGTGATCTATTACGTGCTTTTATGGTCCTGTTCCAGTTACTCATGATGTCAGAATATATCCTATTCCTACTAGTCCATTTCAAAATTAATATTATTATAACAGGATGAATAAGATTGACAGGATATTTTTAGGAAAAACAGTGAGTAATATTGGGAAAAAGAACTCTGCAACGTTATATACAGGGAATCCATTATTCAGAAACCTGTTATCCAAAAATAATTAAAATTAAAATTTTAAAGATGATTTCCTTTTTCTCTATATAATAATACAACAGTAACTTGTTTGTGATCCTAACTAAGATTTAATTAATACTTTTTGCAGGCAATCCCATTGGGTTTAATTCAAATTAAAAATTAAAGACAAAGTATGGAGATACAAATTATGGAAAAATTCCTTATCTGGAAAAGCCCAGATCCCAATTCTGGATAACAGGTTCCATACCTGTAGTTAGATAATTTATATTATATAAGTTATATAATTAAATAAGTAAATCCCTGGAGCAGGAATATTGTTAGACATACACCTCTAAACATTTTCAGTACACCAATGCAAAAGAATCATTGTAAAAGTTAGCAGGTTTTAATGAAGTCCATAGTGTGTCACGAAACAAGTTTGCAGAGTTGGCAGCAAATTCATAATAAATAATGTCCACCGGGAAACTGAGCATGTCTTGGCAGATGTGATTGACTTCAGGTTAGATGAGCAGAATATTGCAAGAACAATGTCCGAAGCCAAAGGTGCAGAATTTGTCAACTAACAAATAGAAATAATCTATCAGCAGAAAAAGCAGTATACTAGACATTCAACCAACAACAAGACTCAATTGAATGATAGCAATCTGAGCTGAACCAGTGGCTAAAACATCCATAACCATCCTGTAATGTTACCATGAAAAATTCAGTATTTTACCATGAGCAGTTTCTAACAGAAGCACTAAATAGTAAGTAAATGGTATAAATGAAAGGGTAATGATCATAGGGAAATTCTAGGAATGCATATATATATATATTCATAATATATATAATTTACTCTTTGCATAAGGGTCAGACCACACAAGCAGATTTGGGGAGACTAGTCGCCCCAGCGACATATTGCCTCTTCTTCGGGGCGACAATCTCACCAAACTGCCTTCTCCCTACCTTCTGCCCACTAAAAATGAAAATCACCTGCGGCAATACACACGGCCGTTCGTTTTCCGAAGTTGCCCAAAGTTTCCTCTTGAGGCAACTTCGGGCGAAGTTGAAGGCAAATATTTCAAAAACTTGCTTAGACTTGGCTAGTTTATAACATACTGTACTAAAGGGGTTATTTACTAAACTCAAATTTTTTTGTGGGAGAAAAACCCCCAAAATTTTTCAAGGTTTTACACTGCAAAATCCGAAAATCCTGACCTGTCTAGGTCATGTATAAGTCAATAGGAGAGGCACCTATCCCAAATTGAAATTATCGAATTATCGTGGTCTGCGCTGCATTTAACCTTAAGTTTTGACCTTTTTATGGCGAAAACTCTAAAAAAAAAGTTTTTTTTTACAGATCTGATTAAATTGACTTTGGTCAAGTTTTCTTACTGGGACAATGAGATAAATTCGGATTTTAGTATATAACCCCTAAAAGTTAATGTAAAGGTGAACAACTATTGCTGATTTTAATGCATTTTAATAAAATTTTATATATTGGGACATGCATGAAGATACTTTTTCTTTAATTATTTAAATAAATGCTTTGGAAACTAAACATAATTCAGCACTAACATGCTGCAATGTAAAAGGCCACTATCTTGAATAACAAAAACAAGGTAAACTGGTCATAGTCTTTGTTTTTATGGAAGCCTTCAAAGAGTTAAAACAATCTCACTACTTAAAAGCCAAGCTCTATGATTTAACACAACATATCCCTTCTATATTACTGCTCGACAAATATGGACCTTTGACTTCTTGAAAATCTATTTCTTCTCATAGATTCTGCATATGAGAGAAAAGCGTCAGCACATTTTGTTGGGTCAGTGATATAAGCAATTAACTGTCAAGGATTTCTTGCAAATGAAAACTAACTATGATCACAGACACCCTGTGGCAGGGAATATAACAAAGGCATCAACTGTTATTAGCATTAAATATGCATTGCATATCTAATATTAATTATGCAGGCTTTCACAGTCTAATGGTAATTCCCTGCCCACGCTAAAAACTTTCACCTACAAGATGTGTCTGGAAATAATCGATAATCATATAAAAGTTATCAAGGCCAAGAAACTTCCATTATATGTTTAGTACACTGGCCTCAGAAATGTAAAGGCTGAGTGACTAAGCTATAATTATGAGACCTATTTTCTATGGGTCGTGGCTACTTGGATGGGCACACACAAAAACACAGGCACTAACGTGTGAAAACTATTGTCTGTAAAACTTGTGAGCTGGGGTGTTCCATTATATGGGGCATGGTAGGGAGTGATGATACTTTTTGGCTCTGCACATGCACTTGTTGCCAGCCCCCAAAAAATTCATATACAACCCCATGAGTCACATTGCTGCAGTCCTAGCAGTACTGGCTGGTTCTCAGTGTTCCCTTGGACCACAAAATCATAAAAAGAATCAAAAAGAAAAACAGAACATCTGTCATGATGGAACAAGGAGGGAATAATAATGATAACCACAGGGGAAGTCACAGGAAGGACAGGCATCAAGGAATAGTCAAAAATTAATAAAGTGATAAAACGGAGCATGATGGACTTGACTAGCAATAACCTCCCAATGAGCTGATCGTAGCAGAGATGCCCAGGTCATATCTCACAACAACAACAGATCCCCTTGTTTCTGGGTAACCATATGCAACCAACCTAGATATACAGTATATATATGGGACAGATTTACTAATGGTCGCAGTGAAAATTCAAATAAAATTTTGGGCTACTTCGATTCAAAATTCGAATCAAATTGAAAAAATTAGAAAATTTTAATTTTTGAATTTCTAAGTACTTGCCCTTTAAAAATCCTTCAACTTCGACTATTCGCCAGCTTAAAGCTGGTGAATTGCAATTTTAGCGTATGGGAGAACCTGTCCTGAAAAATTTTCTAAGTTTCAAGAATTTGAAGGATTTTGCGGAGAATCATTAGATTCAAACGATTCGAATGATTTTTTATTCAATCGAAAATGGAGCTATTTTATCGAAATAGGTCCATTTTCGATTGAAAAAGCCCTTTAAAAATACTTCGCGGGTCGAATTTCAACGTTTTGTCACTTCAAAAATTCGGCCCTTTGTAAATCTTCCCCTTAGTCTTTTTTTACCCGCTGCAGAGGGAACGCATCCAATATATCGCTTGCCTATACATTGACAGACTAAGCCAAGAAGGAAATGGATTTTCCTTTTATGGAGATCAGCGCCTAAGCAGTGGAAATTTTAAAACCAATATAGTGTAGTATTATGATTATAACGAGTATTCACCCAGTGTTTGAATACTCGTTATAATCATAATACTACACTATATTGGTTTTAAAATTTCCACTGCTTAGGCGCTGATCTCCATAAAAGGAAAATCAATTTCCTTCTTGGCTTGGACTGATATACGTAGTGGGGAGACTGCGTGGAGACCGGCAGGAAACCATCTGGACTGACATTGTTACCTTTGGGTTGGTCGAAAAAACTAATTTTTTTTTCAGGCCAACCACTCATCTATTTTTTAGGACATTGACAGACTCACATACATATCCCTTCAAGTTAGATCATAGATCATAGCATGCAGCTTATTGTTAAATCATCTGTTTTTCAAATTGCAGCTGTCACAGCAAATTCTTCAAGCATTTTGAAGCGATATGTCTAATCAACACTGTCAAATATGCTGCTAATATCTAATCAAAACAGCATCACAAGAATTTCTTTAATTCTGGCAATGTTCACTTGGCTGGGACGACTCCAACTAGAAGCTTAGACACTAATGATAGTCTTTAATAATTCAGCCTTTCCAAACATCTTGTATACAGATTTCTTTGGTCTATTGACTTGCAGTTTTCTGAAACATCCATTTCTGTGTTTTGCAATGAATGTTACCAGTATCTTGTCCCATGCTGCTGGTAGAGACATGATGGTATCATAGTTAAAAATATGCTCTCCCTTTATTTTTTAATTGTGTAGAACTATTAGATTTCTTTCCATTTTAATATCTGGAAAAACAAACTAATGGGCTAATACAATCTGCTATCCATTGAGTAGGCTGGATAATAAACAACTCCCCCTAGAAATCTATGCATTTTCTATTTACTCAAGTTTATTTTTCTATACAGTTCTAGACCTGTAAAGCTGCTAATATAGTTCTGATTGTGAGGTTTTCACCACTTAAAAAGCATTAGTTCTGTGTATTTGCCAGTCTTAGCTATTTTAGATTCTGAGCTGCTTGATACCCATCATTGCTGAAACACTCAATACAAAGTTTCAGTGTTTTGCACTTAAAAGGTCCTCTATCTGCCAGCTTAGCTGGCAGATTCTATGTGCACCTGCATGGATTGGCATATTATTTTTCCCTATTGCTCCCTTTAATTAAATCTTCCATGTTGCTTGTGTGCAGTGTTTTGTGATAGGCAGCTTTGTAGATGGAAAGACTCTAGAATTTTATTTTTTATGCTGTCCAATTTATTCTAGCAATTGTAGATTTTTCTAATACAATAGCACTCTTAGATCTTATTATCAGTGCCCTTATACTGTCTTGTACAGCAGGATCTGTGACAATGATATCCTGTTGTGCCGGTCTTTGCAATGCTATAGCAAGACGGTGATGGTCTGATATATGTATAGCTTGTAATACAAAAAAATTTAAAATTAAAATGAGACTTTGTAAATTAACATTTTAAGTATTGTCATTATAAAAAGAGTTATTGCAATTTTCACTGTTGAGAAAATGATTATTGCTTGATGTGGTTTGAAGGGAACAAAAAATAATCTTACTGACAATATTGCTGCTTATTTTCTGTGATTTGAGTCAGAGACGTGTTAAATCTATAAAGTTTTCTGACTCAGGTTACAATTAAATTCCTTCCTAGGATAACCTGATTTTATACCTTTCCTGGCTCCTTTTGACATTTGTAAAATCACCATTATGACTCATAAAGAGTTCTGCAAATTCTGGCTTACAGGCGGCCAACTACTCATCCTTTAGAAACAGTTCAGAAAACGAGTAAATTGGGCAAGTGACCTACACTGCGTTGGAAAAAACGACATCTATATAAGGAAATGACGCATCTAAGTCAAAATAATGAATAAAACAGAAATAGGCAACATTTCCCTTCTCAAGTCGATGCAGATCTACAATTCCTAGCAGCACACTTTTCCCCAAGTAGTTTGGAGTACCTGTTACTGCTACATAGACTCTTGCTGTTGACCACCTTTACTGACTAATGGGTACTTTAAAAAAGTGTTTAAAAAAGTGCTAAAAGCAAACATTACTACAAAAAAAAATACTATACATCATATAAAATATCTTTCATTTATGAAATTTGTATGGCTTTATATGTGATGAATTCTGATATAAAATATGTTGTAGATATTATCCTGGCATTTCATGAACTGGAGACCACCAGAGGTGAAAGACATTGATTATTTGACATAAGATATGTGGATTCTGAAGTCACAAAGAGTCAGAACCCCAAATAAAGGAATCATAGTGCTATAGACTTGGGAATGTATGACATGAGAATGTTTGGGAGGGAAAGGGAGTTACCGTGGGAGAGCATATAGATATCTCTTCACAGCACAGAATAACAGAATGTCACGGGTTGGCCTTCGTTAGGCGCCCAGGGGAAGTAGTGGACCAAGGAGGAAGCCTTTAGGGGTGCAATAACGTAGCAAGGCAAAGAGCAGGCAGGAATCAGCAGGTTCAAGCAAAAAGGTGTATTTACAGGAACAAAAATAGAACAAGTCCAGGCAAGGCAAAATACAGGAACACAGGAACAAAAGTACAGGAAACAGGATCAAGAGCAATGTCAGGATCAATAACAACACCCAGGAACAATATCAGTATGGTCCTATAATTGGGCGCCATAATGGCGTTCAATACCCCTTTAAATATTTAAATTTCGCGCCAAAACGAGCGCGGTGACGTCATCGCGTCAAGCGTGACGCGATGACGTCACTATCCGGCGCCGCATATCCACGTGGCGGCTATGGGCGCCGCCATTGTGGATATGCTGCCGGATGAAGAGGACGCGCCGCCCGGAGCTAAAGGTAAGCCTCCGGGCGGCGCGATCCTGACACAGAAGAACTGCTCTTACAACCAAACCAGTGGCTCTGCCTCAAGGCCAGGGCCATAGCCATGCCCTTCACAGATGTTCACCACCCTTGCCCTTGTTGGCACCATGGGAATTCTGTGCTGCAAGACATGGCAGCCGATAAGTAACAAAGGATCACTTCAACACTGATAAAATAGGAATGTTATAGGCAATGGAGCATATCAAGCTTGGGTTACTTGAGTCCCCATTAAAACGGGGTTAACCTCATGACAGTTGTCTTGCACCTGGTTTTTTTGCCTTGTTCCATCACTGTTAATTCCGTTGCCTATATTTTAGCATCAATGAAAAGTACATTTAATCAAAACTGCAATTGTGTTCATTCATTTATTCATTGTTGGGCTGATGAGAAAAAAAACAGTGTTCACCAGAAAAAAGTATTCATACAATAGTGCTGGAGCAAGCAGGATCTCTTATGTGTGAATATCACAACTGACAACTAACCATCATTTGAACACCTAGGTCCAAACATGTACTCCTTATTAGGGCAACAGTTTCCCGCTGTGCAGCCTCTGGAGAAATGATCAAACTGCTTAATACCTAAAATAGCAACTGTAGTGATCTTTGCCATAAACTGACCATATTGACCTGAGACATGAACAAGAGCCTGGAATCTCGCAAAAACCAAACAGCAAAAGTGTAAATAAGAATTCACACGTGAATTAAGACAGGACTCAAATAGAACAATACTTATGAGCTAAGTAAATTCAACCATACTGCTTCATCACTTAGTGCTATTGTAGTGGGCGTGGATGAGCTGGCCTAATATTATTGATTGCATAGCTTAAAACATATAACATTGTGCTCAGCCTCATTCATAAACACCTCTGATTTTTGACAGACGAAAAATTGTTATACATGTTTTATGATGATATTAACATATAAGCTTGACTTGCCTCATGAACCCCTTCAAGAGAAGTATATACAGATGCAGTCACTTGGATTTGTAAGTTAAATGCGTCGTGACTCAGGGTTAATTGAAGAAACTGTGTTATCCAAAGTAATCTTAACTCATTTAATGCATTTAACCTTTTCATTAGCATACCAAAGCACCATTGTTTTCAATGGTGAACTATTTAATTGGATGGGATGCTGTGACACAATATTCTGTGCTAAGTGGGATAAATGGGATAGATGAGTTAAGTCACGATGCATTTAACACACAAATCCAAGTGACTGCATCTGTATATATATATATATATCTAGACTTTGCAAAGGTTTTTACTACAAAGTTAGGAAAGCCTGACTGGACTGAAAAAGTTGTGGTAAAAAAATGGTGGAATTTATTGTGCGACTAAATTATGTAGAAGTCAATGGCAGATGTCGTTTTTACAGCTGGAAGATCTTTCTTTTATAGGTTTTATAGGTTTTTGGGTGATTTTTATGCTGGCGTTTGTGTGACAAGTTGAAAAATGTACAGTTTTAGAGACTGTTCTGTGACTATTTCCATTCTTGCTTTTTCAGTTCAAATCTTTTTCGTGGTTTTAGAGAAAGTGAGTTTAGCTGTGGCTTCAAATACCTCTGTTGATAAAAAGGCCTCTAAGTCTTAAATTAGATGATAGTAAAAAAAGTAATGATTAACAATGTGTAGATTGTGTTGATTTCCTTAGCTGCATTTGTGCTGTTCCGGCAGGATCTGCTCTATTCTTTCAGGTTGGGGTGACAGATATTCTGTCACATTCCATTGTTTATCAATCTGATCAAATAAGAATTTCTGATAAGGCAGGAACAATTTTGATAGACATACCACAATATAAAATGATGTCACAGACGTACTGGAATTGTATTCCAGACATTATTAAGACATTATTAAAGAACAAGGAAGGGCATCTCCATCTGGAAAGTTATTTATCATTGTTCCCTTGCTTGATAAAACTTGAGTATCTGCTTTTTTCCAGCTCCTCTTTCTATCTGTTGAGCATAAGTATCAGTTATAGCTGGACTTTGTGTTTCCTGAATGAAATGTTTTTCTCATCTCTACAAAAGTTGCATAATTCTGATACTGTAACAATGCATTTTTCATAAAGATTCGCAGATAGATTTTCAAGGCTATTTTAAAGGACCAATACAATTTACAACTTCTTTGTTTTTGATAAAAACCAGTACATGCCCAACTTGAAAATTTGTATGGGTAATATAAAATGAACATACCAGTTATATGTAAATGATTTTTTTGAGGCAGAAATTCTCTTTTTGTTCCTCTGGAGCACAGGTTTGTTTATTTACTGTTAACATGTGCTAAATGTGTACCGATGCAGCCAATTAATTATATGCTTCCATTTTCTGGGTTGTAGTGACTAATCTAATGAATTGCTAAATTGAAATTGTACTAAACACATGTTAATTAATTAAGTAGCCTCATGGTTTTAATTGCTACTCTTTAACAGAAATGGGAGGTAGAGAGGATAGTTTGTGACTTGTGCTTGACACATATAAGCTGGGGTAGCTTGCAGTATTTACAATTGTTGTTTATGGGAAACAAAATGGAACAACAGTTCCTTCTTGTGCTTCAAATGGGGTAATACCAACTTTTATTGTATGGTGCTTCAGACACTGCATACCCGATCAAACGTTTTGGGATCCAAGTGGCCCTTCATCACTTAGGAAGGGTCATTTGGGTCCCGAAATGTTTGATCAGGTGTGCAGTGTCTGAAGCACCTTGCAATAAAAATTGGGATTACCCTGTTTGAAGCACAGGAAAGGTACTGTTGTCCCATTTTGTTTAAGTGTATATTGCTGGTGTGTGGCTAGGACAGTACTGGTACCAGCACCACATTTTATTTTGTAACTCCTTTGAAACAAGGTTACCATAGTAGTTATATAAAACATTCTGTCAGTCAGCGGTGTCTGAAACAAGGAAGTGCCAAAACATATTACCAAGTTAAAACAGAGGTTGAAATAGCGTTTAACAGGAAGAGAGAAAAAAAAACAACCTATGGAAGGTTAATGGATATACCTAAAACAGGGGAAAGAGAAGAGATAGGGAAAGGAGGATAGAGGGAGCTAGAGAAAAAAAAAGGGAGGGAGGAGAGGGGAAAGAGGGTAAGAAAAGTTGGTCGTAGACCTCATATCCAGGACAGTTTTATCTCTAAAGAGCACTTTCAGGTTTTAAAGGATCTGAAAATTGTCTATGAGCAAGTCCAGGCTCTCAAGAGCTGGGGGTTTATATTCAACGTTTTTGTTTTTCTCTGAATGTTACCCACGGTAGCCAGATTGCATTATAGGTGGATAGTCCGTTTTCATTATGTGCCGCCATTAGTTCCATGTGTGCCCTGGTATCCATAGCCATAAGTATTTGTTCATTTTGAATTGGGCCTCCAGGTTTCCAGTATTTGGCTATCAAGGTGGTAGTGGTGTTGAATAGATGGAAAAGCAATTTTTTCATAGATTTAGGAACATAATTTGGAAACATCAACAACAGCGCAATTTGCAGTTCATAGGGAATGTCTAGTTCAAGACCTTCTGTTATGACATTGAAAACAAACTTCCATACTTGCTGTGACAATGGGCAGTCCCACCATAAATGAAGCAAAGTACTAGGCTGGCCACAGTTTCTCCAGCAGAGCCGAGAATGGGTGTGAAAAATTTTATGTGAGGTTGCCAGTGTAAGGTGCCACCTGTAGGGCAGTTTTTTGTGTGATTCTATGTGGTTAGTACATCTTGTGGCTCCTGACAGAATCTGTGCTGCTTCCATCCATTGATCTGAGTGGGAAGACATGCAGAGATCTCTATCCCATTTGATCATGTAAGGGTACTTATAGTCCAGAGGGTCTGAAATAAGAGATTTATAGCAGCTGGAAAGTATGCCCTTCATGGACCAACCGTTTGACAACAGTCTTTCTAGGTATGAAGGCTGTGGTAAAGTTTTGAAACTTGGGAACTGGGCCTTGAGCAAGTGTGTTACAGGTAAGTGGGTAAAATAGTCCCGATTTTCAAGCGAAAATTTGGCTTGCAGGGCCTGGAAGGGTAAATAACTTGGACCAAACAAATCCTCTATGAAAAAGTTCAGACTTTGCAGAGGCATCCTGAGAGAGATAATGGAGGTTATACCTAGTTCAGCTCTTGCTCTATCCCACACTTTTAGAACTTTAGCAGTAGTGGGCGACATCAAAGGTCCTTTAGGTCGGAAATGGGGGGGAGTCCACAATAGCTGGGGAACTGTTTCAGCAGCTTCTAAGTCCTGCCAGTATCTACAGGATAGGGGGCTATGCATTTTCACAGCAGTATCTAATAAAGAGGCTCTGTAAAAGCAGTTAAGGTTTGGCAGTCCAAAGCCACCTGAAGAAGCTGGCCTTTGTAGTATCTTGGCAGCAACTGGAGGCTTTTTCCCTGCCCACACAAAATCACTAATTTGTTTCTGCAATAACTTAATGTGTCGCGGCGGGAGATCAATTTGGACAGTTCTAAATAGATACAATATTTTCGGTAAAGCAGACATTTTCACAGCATTAATTCTGCCCGTCCATGAAATGTATAGAGATTTCCATTTAAGGTATTGATCTTGAAGTGTTTTCTGCAGGGGTATATAATTATGTTTATACAACAAATCAGGGTAATTAGTTAACTTAATACCAAGGTAAGTGATAAAAGACTCTCTCCACTCAAATAAATAATTACTTTTAAGATGTTCTATTTCCTGTGACGTAATATTTATTGTTAGGGCCTGAGTTTTTTGAGGGTTAATTTTATACCAGGAGACACGGTAAAAAGAATCTAGCTCTTGGAAAACATTTGGGAGTGTAATATGTAAGTTAGTCAATGAAAGAATAACATCATCCACAAAGAGTCCAAGCTTCGTTGGGATCCCCCTGATGTTCAGATTATGACGAATTTTAATAGCTAATGGTTCGACCAGAAGAGCAAAAATTAGGGGGGATAAAGGGCATCCTTGCCTGGTACCGTTTCAAATATTGAAGGCATCCGACAGGACCCCCAATGCCAGAACTCTGGCCGAAGGCTTTGAGTAAAGTGGTGTAACTGCCCGTAAAAAATTCTCTCCCAACCCAAACTTGGTGAGGTTCTGCATCATAAATCCCCAGTGGATCCTGTCAAAAGTCTTCTCAGCATCTAATGATAGCAGTAAGGATGGGATTTTATTTTGTTTAATAATGTGCATTAGACTATGAAATCTTCTGGTGTTGTCAGGGGCTTGTCGTCTAGGCACAAATCCCACTTGATCGTAGTGGATAAGATGCGGTAGAACAGCATTAAGGCAAAGTGCTAAAATTTTAGAGTAAAGTTTGAGGTCAGTATTTAATAAGGCTATAGGTCTATAATTACTACAATGTTCCTGTACTTTCCAAGCTTTAGGGATAGTTGAGATATGTGCCTGGAGGAACTCGGGTTGTATTTTGCCTGTATCCATAATAGATTGGAATACTTTTAGTAAATGGGAAACTAGAATATCAGCAAAAATTTTGTAGTAAAAATTTGTAAAGTCGTCAGGTCCCGGGGCCTTACCTAATTTTAGTAGTTTAATGGCCTTAAGAATTTCTTCTTTGGTTATTGGGGCGTTTAATATTTCGGTCTGGGGTGCCGAGGGATGTGGTAGATTAATTGAGTCAAAATATTGTTGAATTACCCTATAAGAAGGTTGTGGTTTGTTATTATTGCCGGAGAGGTTATACAGAGAGGAATAATAGGTGGCAAACTGATTAGCTATTTGTAGTGGATCAGTCACCTTAAGTTGTCGTACTTTCAGGTGTTGTATACTTGTATTAGCATGTCTCTTACGTAATTGAGAGGCTAGGAGTTTATCTGCCTTGTTGCTTTTAGTGTAATACAGCTGTTTAAGATGTTTTAATCCATATTCAGTTTTAGGGGCCGATGTACTAAATTCACGCGAATAGATCGAAGTTCGATCGAATTTCGAACATAGGATTTATTTGTTTGGTCGAATATGCAAATTTGGGCATATTCGATGATCGAACAGCGAATGGTCGAACGATCGAATGCATTCGAATAGAGTCGAATGAACAAATATTCGATCATACGGTCATTTGATCAGCGAAGGATTTAATTTTTTAAGTTTATTCGATTGCCTACTTCGGCAGATTGGACCTACCGAATTGCTATAGAAGCCTATGGGAGCACTCCTGATCGAATAGGATTTGTACGATCGAAGTCTTCGATCGTTCGAATCGTGCGAATCATTTGAATGATCGAATGATTTATTCGACTGATCGAATAAATTATTCGACTGATCGAATAAATTTGTATTCGAATAAAAGGTAGCCTAAAACTATTCGTTTAGCATTCGACTATCGAATGCTAATCGATCAAATTTGGTCGAACTAATTTTGGGAATAATAGTAAATTTGCCCCTTAATGTAAAGTAGTTTTTGTAACTGCTGTTTAAGGGTTTGAATTTTATCTGCTACTTCTTGAGAGGGATGTAAATAATATTCCTGCTCAGCAACATGCATTTGTTGTCATAATTCCTTCTCTTCTTTTTTCCTTTTCCTACGTAGATTAGTGGCCTACGAGATGATCTCGCCGTGCATTGTAGCTTTGTGGGCTAACCAGATAGTCTGGTAATCCATTTCTGGAGTAACATTGTCCACAAAGTAAGAGGTTAATGCTTGTTTTAGATAATCCTGAATTTCTGAATGTGTGAAAAGGGAATCGTTTAGCCTCCAGGGGGTGAAAGTTTTCCTATCTGGGGAGAAACTGATGTCAATTGGGGCCTGATCTGACCAAGACTGTGTCCCTATCCATGTCTTACCTCTGCACAATTTATATTCTGCAATCAAGTGTTTATGGGAAGCAAACTGCACTAACGTTTGTGATTTTAAGATGCAAATTTGACTTTAAATTGGCAGGAGTAACATTGCTGTTTCTCAGTCTTTATCTATTCTGCCCTATGCTAAATCAGAAGATATCTCTTTCCATTTATTACAATCCATTTTAAGTGTAGAGAGAAAGAATAAGAAAAGTGAACGTAGGCAAATGATCTCTCAATTTTCCTTGTGATTGTTTTATTGTTATATATTAAATTCTGAAAAGATTTTAGTAGAATTCTCCAGATCATTACCTAATAGAGGTTATACCCTTGTTTAATCATTGCATTTATAAATGTCCTCACCTGGTGATAACAATACCATTTTGAGGTACAGTATAGCAATGAATTTTCTACCTTTAAACAGCTCACATTGTGTCTGATAAAGGATTACACAGAGCTAGACTTTTGACGTAAGACAATTCCATTTCTGATGAACAATGGCATGCAATGCAAGTAAGTGAACACATTCACATTTCATTCTAATCTTCCTCTATTTTACCTGGATTTTATGGGTCTTTAAGCAGAATATTAGGCTTACTTTTTCCTTCAGGCTCATACAGTATTTATTTTAGAGTCACAGTACATAATACAGATGGAAGCCAAGGATGCGAGTTCACAGTGCATAGATTATGCCTACTGTAATGTTCTTTTCCACTCTACAAACTACACCGTCATACCAAGATGCAAGCAAGCAGGGACATTTGTTTTTCAGAACTCAATTTTTGGGATTAAGGAAGGACAATTTTTGCAAATCAAGATACTCAAATGCATTGCTCAAGTGCAAAACTTTGGGAGATAGTTGCATGACATGATCCATCTACCCTGCCACAGTATATATTGATTCTTCTGTAAAAACAATGGTTCTTCTTTACCCAGACACACACTAAAGGCATGGTTATCCAATAGATGGAAAAAAGAGTATATCATGTAAAGAAAATTACTAAGAAAATAAAGAGGTTGAGTGAGTAGTGGAAGAAAAATAGCTTGGAAAATGGGCTTGAGGTTTAAGGTTTTCTGGTGGCCTCTGGCACCCCAGTCCAACACTGCAGAATGCTCTGGATCTTCATACCCTACTAAAAATAATTTAAACATGAAATAAACCCAATAGGATTGTTTTGTCTCCAATAAAGATTAATTACTGGATATCTTAGTTTGGATCAAGTACAAGGCCCTGATTTATTCTTACAAAGAAAAAAGGAAATACATTTAAAAAGTTTAATTATTCGGAGAAAAGTAGGTCTAAGGGAGATGGCCTTTCTTTATTTTGGAGCTTTCTGGATAATTGGTTTCTGAATAACAATCCCATACCTGTATTTGGAAATTCAGGATGTGATACAAAATGCACTAAAAACACAAGCCCCTTCTGTTACTGTTGTAGACTGTTGTCAAGTATTAAGAAATTAGAAGTTTATTCACGTTGAAATTCAAATTTTTTTAAAGGGGTTTTCCAATTGAAAATGGACTGTTTTTAGATAGAATAGGTCCATTTTGATCGAATAAAAATAATTTGAACGATTTTCCAAAAGAAATAAAAATTTTCAAAACATTTCTTAAAGGTTATAGGAGGCAATTCCGCAGGTTTAAGGTGGCGAAGGGTCGAATTCGAATTCAAGACAGAACTTTGATTTTCAAAAGGTCGAATTTTTAAATTCAAATCGATTTTTTTCAGTTCAAATCTAATTTTTGCCTAAAAAATTACTTCAAAATTAGAATTTTTTAAATCTGAATTTTCACTTCAACCCTTAGTATTTTCAGTATCTATTGGTTACATTTAGGCACAGAAGATCATTCCTGTGTAAGTTGATGCCAGAAAACATTGATTCCTGAACTAAGACCAATCTTGTCTTTTTTTTTTAAATACTCATAGTACCAGTTAATGACATTACTAGTTAAAGGCATAATTAGTCAGTTAGTAAACATAATGTCCATTAGATAAATAGTAAATATTAGTGATGGGCGAATTTGCTGCGATTTCCTGCGATTCGCGAAACGCCAGCAAAAATTCGCAGGCGTAAAGAAAAACGAGTTGCGCGTCGTTTTTGACGCAACATCAAAAACGTGCCACGACTCGTTTCGCGAAATTTTTCACCAATTTTTCCGCGAAGTGAAACAGGTTAGATTCGCCCATCACTAGTAAATATAATTTCCTTCCAAGTAGTATTTATATCCACATAATAACGATGATGGATTCAGTTAATTTCACAAGTTATAAACCTTTCTTTTCTGTTAGTGTATGCTGTAAAAATACCTTGTGAATTTGAAACAACTACAAAGGTCTAGATATCTTTCAGGCTTACCAGCAGGAATATGAAGGCTTTCTAGACCTGTAAGAGCATTTTTCAAGTCTATTTTCAGCTAAGCGGCACAAAGACTGAGCTTTTCCAGGTTACTTCTAACAGTGGTCCAATTACCTTTACCATCTGTAATACCTTAACCAATCTGTTAAAAATGTATACAAGAATAATCAATTTCTCTTAAATAGGATCTGCAACTCACTGGTCTGTCAAAGCAACATATTTGATTTATGGCAGCAATTGCTTTTGGTGGAACAATTGTTTCAACAATAATTTCTATTTCTTTAGTTTAATCAGTTTATTTTTCATGGGGCATGTTTGCTAGAAGAGGTTAAAGGAAAATACCATATTAACTAGGTTATTCTATAATAATAACACTTAAATGGACATTTCACTTCTTTAATGATGTGGAAGGTTTTAGGAAGCTAAAATGCTTTGGTCTCGGGGGACTAGTTAGTCATATGATTATATAAACTCTATAGTCAAATCTACAGTTATCCTCCAACCAAGACTCCCTTCTTCAATATTATTTCAAGAGACAGAACCAGCAATGGAAAGAATAGAAAGGGATTGACAAACTGCTCTCTCAGCAGCCATTAAATAACAGTAAGACCACTGAAATTAATTAATATGTATTGGAAAGTTGTTAAGATTTCCTATTTAATGTGTGTAAGTTGAGAATCTATAATTTAAAGCTTTCTGTTCATGAAAATTACAGTAGGATTTCAGTTGTGTTACTTATCTTATCTGGAAAAAGATACTATTTATGAATTCCACCTTACTGTAAATAAACCTGATCAGACATATACATGTAGAGACAGCAAATACTGCAACACATTCATTTGTCTGACTGATACTCTTAAAACAGTTTTGCTCCTCGTATGTTTCTACTTAAAATCATTAAATCCAATACATGATATGAGATGATGACATTTTTAGACATGGCTCTATTAGCATGCTCTATATTTTATTTATCCTTACTGATAAGTAAAATACATGTTTTTGTCCAAAGCAGCTGAAAAGAGATTTAATTATATCAAAGCTCAAAGATCAAATAATGAATATCATCATAAATCCAGTGTCCATGCATTTTGGTATAGAAGGGCTTTTGGTGTTAAAGCAAATGGTTTCTGCATATGCATTTTTATGCAGAGAAAGTTAATGTTCTTGTACCTGTACTAAAAATACAAGTTTCTCTAATAGCAATGGCTAAATTCAACTTCATTCCTTTCACTACACATAAAAACATAAATAATAGATTATAAGAATACAAATGTATCAGGATACAGACAAATACTCGTTGAAAATCTTTGTACTGGAGAAGCTGACATAAGGAAAAAAGGCATTCCTTTGGCACAAAGCTGAAGAATACATATTTTAGTACAGCATTATTAAGTTCTGTAGAATCAAACATCTTACTAGCTGCAGGAAACTGAAAAATGTATTAAAAAAGGCAGAGCTGTTCTTAGAAGGGTACAAATAGAGGCAATATCTATAGGGCTCCAAATATTGTTGAGCCCTAGAGAGTAGCAGTTTTAGGTAGACATAGCAAATCTAGCAACACAAATTTGCAATGGTAATTCTTTTTGATGCTGATGTATGAAAACTGGTGCAAAACTGCAGAAGGTATTTGCTCTCATTTCCCATCTTGCAGAACACTGTTAAAAATTAACTGATGAATGGTTGTCTACAGGCAAATGCACCTGTGCAAATTGTGGAATAAACATTTTTTGCATTATTCAGCCTATGGATATACAAGTACATCTCCAAGAACACTTGTTTAATATTGTAATGCCCTTATAACATCCTGCTTGGACTTGAACCAAATAACCTACTAATTGCTATGCAGCCTTTAACACCTCTGTTCTATATGAATAGACAGCTTTGGTATCCTTGAGTTTTCTGGTAGGCATGGCTTCTGCCAGCTGCTGTTAATCTGGCTACAAATGCTTAGGGGCAGATTTATTATGTGTTGTAAAAACTCAGAATAATTTGCCACATGATAGGCTATGAAGAAAGACTGTAGCACATTTTTGAATTAGGGAGGAGGTCCAAGCAGCGTTTAAAATTCAAAAGCTTTATTCCTGGTTACATTTAAAATATGCACAGGGATTACACAAGACTTACATATCCTGTCTGTTATAGGATGGTCACCTGACGCGTTTCATGCCTCGTTCTGGCACTTCATCAGAAGTGCCAGAACGAGGCATGAAACGAGTCAGGTGACCATCCTATCACAGACAGGATATGTAAATCTTGTGTAATCCCTGTGCACATTTTAAATGTGCATATTTTAAATGTAACCGAGGCATGAAACGCGTCAGGTGACCATCCTATCACAGACAGGATATGTAAGTCTTGTGTAATCCCTGTGCATATTTTAAATGTAACCAGGAATAAAGCTTTTGAATTTTAAACGCTGCTTGGACCTCCTCCCTAACTCAAAAATGTGCTACAAATGATTTCCGGCTGGACGGGAGACCAGCGAGTGGAAGTAGGAGTGCGGCAACTGCTGGTGTGTTGGTGGTGTGGATACTGGTAGAGGACACGTGAGTTATTGTTTATGAAGAAAGACTGGCCAAATTGGGGATGTTCACGCTGGAGAAGAGGTGATTAACAATATATAAATGGGGGACCATATTATAATCTCTCTAATGCTTTATTCACCAGTAGGTCTTTCCAGCTGACACAAGGTCACCCATTCCGTTTAGAAGAAAAGAGGTTCCGTCTAAATATTCGGAAGGGGTTTTTTACAGCGAGAGCTGTGAAGATGTGGAATTCTCTCCCTGAAACTGTTGTACAGGCTGATACATTAGATAGCTTTAAGAAGAGGTTGGATTGCTTTTTGGCAAGTGAGGGAATACAGGGTTATGGAAGATAGCTCATTATAGCTCATTTTTCCCCCTCTGAGGCTTTTGATGGGGTTTTTTTGCCTTCCTCTGGATCAACTAGCAGTTAGGCAGTTAAAATATAAAAAAAGTTAAAAAGGTTGAACTTGATGGACGCAAGTCTTTTTTCAGCCTAACTTACTATGTTACTATGTTACTTCTGTGTAAAAAATGTCATAATAATGGCATCATTTTTTTATGCCCTTTTATTTTGAGCAACTTCTGGCAGAACTGAAGCACTGAAGCAGTGTAATATGGTGGCAAATTTGGCATTCACATGGCGTAAAATAACACTGTGGTGTTTGTGCAAGGTGCCTGTAGGTGTCACTGTGCACAAGAGTATACTGTTCATACACTGTACTTTCTATAATGATTAAAATGGTTAGAGTTCAAGTTACGGTTGAAGTGTAATGGCTGCATGAACCTGCTAATAAAGAGATGCTCAAAACATAACATTGGTGATGAGATGTCTCTTCTACTTGCAGCTTTTCTTCCAAAACCATACCATTTACTGCTTGTATCCATATGTTTGAAAACTACATTATTGCTGCTGACCAAGGGGAGATTTCTGCTGCTAGAAAATGTGCTTTACTTATTCACTACCTGGGAGCAGAGGGACAGTGTATATTCTATACATTACCATTACCTGATGAGACTTATGAAACCACTCTTACTGCTATAAAGAACTTTTTTGTGCCAAGAGTAAATGTGGTTGCTGAAAGATATAAATTCCACCAACCAACCTGTGAGTTTGGGAATCTAACAGATGAAATGGTAAGAGCCCAAATAGTGGAAAAAACAAATTCACCTCACATTAGAGAGAGACTGCTCTTTTAACAGGATTTAACCAGTTGCTAGCCAAATGGAAACAGCAGTGGCAGAAGCTAAAATTCTCAGTCAGGGAACTGCTGGGAATGTACAGACTGTGAATCCAGCACTGCGGCCTAATAATGCACAGTCACAGGCAAAATATAGTGCTAAGAAAAGGGATTCACCTACACTGCAAAACCGTGCAGCAAATACAAATAAAAAATACTGCTTCTGCTGTGGTTCAACACAACACACTGCAAATGCTAAATGTCCTGCAAAAGCTGTACAGTGCCTCAAATGCAAAAAAGTAGGACATTTTGCTAAGATCTGCCGTAGTTCTGCTAAATTTATTCATGAAGTCACTGCTACAATGTTACTGTATTAGGTGTGGATAAAGCTGATTTATTCCAGACAAGTTTATATGCACTGTTAATGTCAATACTGTGTCTGCTGACAAGGGACACTCCATTAACCTGATGCTTGATACAGGTTTAGCTGTGTCCATAATTGAAATACTTTGCAAAAGATCCGCTTGTGGCACCTGCCCTAGGACTGCTCAATTACTTAAAGGATCCAATCCCTGTGCTTAGTTGCTTGCCAGTGACTGTATAATTGTAATCAAATACTGCAAATTTTGACTTTTACATTGTGAATAAGGGGGCTGCTAACTTGGAAGGGATCTCTTTGCTGCATTAAAGCTACAATTAGTTGATGGTCTCACTATTATGGCACCAGTGCCTACCACACAGCCAGCATCTAAAATGTCACCACAAAGCAACATTTCATTTGGTTGTGCAAAGCATTTTGTATGCAAAGTTAAGCTGAAACCAGATAAAAAACCAGTAAGCCAGAAATTGAGGTGATTGCCCTACTCTATAAGGGAGGCTATCTCACAGAACTAAAGAAACAGGTAGAGCAAGATATGATCAGAATCCTCCGAATGGGTTTCACCAATATTTATAACAATGAAGAAAACTGGAGGTATTCGATTGTGTGATCTCCGTGAAGTTGTTATGGATAATCATCCTTTGCCACACATAGAGGAAATATTTTCAGAACTCCAAGGAGCAAAATTATTTTTCAGCCTGGATCTTTAGTCAGAATTAAGAAACCAGGACTACTGAAACAAGGACAATCTAAATTTACTACACTGCTTAAAGTGAAACTCTCTGATGGATGCAAATGGAATGCAAGTCGTCTTCTCCTGCTAGATATGACTTTGGAGACATACCATTTGATGAAGGACATTTCCCTACTCCTGATGCCAAATGCAATAGGCCTAAAGAAAGTGAACCTATGAGGCGTACTGAGAGAATCAGAAAACTACCTGCATGGACCAAAGATGCATACAGTTTTAGGGTTTCTGTTTATTACATTTACCCAAATTCTTTCCTACTATAGGGGGAATATGTGGTGTTTGTGCAAGGTGCCTGTAGGTGTCACTGTGCACAAGAGTATACTGTGCATACACTGTGCTTTCTATACTGCTTAAAAGAGTTAGAGTTCAAGTTACTGTTGAAGTATAATGGCTGCATGAACCTGCTAATAAAGCACTGTTATGCTGTGCTCTCCCAGGTACCAAAACATAACAAACACACACCTTGATAAATTCGCCATTAATTTAACACAGCATAATAAATAGGCCCTGAGAGTTTACCATCAGCCAGCCTTTATAATCTCCAGCTCTGAGCACACTTATTGCCATTATAGATTATATATTATAAATTAGATTTTACCTGGGTGCTCCAAATTCTACTTCCTTGTCTCTGTCTGTTGTGTTGATTCCTTGTTTTGACTGTGGCTTGTTCCTGTTTTTTGAGTTTGCCTCACTAATCAGAGATTACTGTCTGGTTCTAACTCAGCCTGTCTGGCTACATTTAGTTTTATCTTTACTGCCTCCTTCTCTGAGTGTACGTTTACTTACCCTTGTGGGTGTACCTGATTCACATGAAGTAAAACTTGGTGGCTCCCAAGTAGCTGAAGGCCAAGTCCAAATGTTGAAGTGGCACTTACAGACTGAAAAGCATGCCTACACTGGAACTGAGTCACTCCCCTTGGGTTTTGGTTTGCCTTATGTGCTAGTTAGTTTGTGTTAATGGGTGCCCAACGTGTTAAGCGACTTTCTTAGAAAAATTCCTTGGTGGCATTAAGGCCATTAATTATCACAAAATATAATAGTGCATGAAACATTACAGGCTCATTTCTTGATTATTTATCATCTGGATTTTTCCACTTTATATATTTCACAAAGTCATCTGAGATGATAATAGTCAATACAGCATTTACACATTTTAAAGCTAGTTTTATAAAGCAGCCATTATTAAAGGACTAAAGGTCAAACTTACAAAGAAAATGAACAACAAAAGCATGAAAAGCAGAGTTCTATTGCTTTCGCCAATATAATACTAAGCAAAAATATAGAAATATTGCTCTAAAGGGCACATGTTTTGTTATGAATATTTATCCTAGACCAATAGTTACAAAAAAAAAATCGAAAGGGTAAAACATACATAACAAACTTAATCATTATAGTCAATTACCCAAATTAGGAGCAAGCTGAGTATGACAATTGGTCATATATAATGGGGTACTAGCTTTGTGGAGTGGCCATTTACATATGTATAATGATAATCCAACCTAAAAAAAGGGGCTTAACCTCCACTAGGCCCGTACTCCATATTACTATATAAATCAAAAGCTTCTTAACACTCATTCATAAAAAGCAATTTTAATTCATAACCATGCCTTATAGTTTAAAACATACTTAAAACAAATGCGACAAACAGGGAGACGAGATCCCGCTCTTTACAATACTTGAATGCCCTCCCTGATCTGTGATCAAGAAAGGGACAGCCAGTATGTATAATGAGGCTTTGTCAAGAGGCCGAATGTGAGGCTTTATCAAGAGGCCGCATGTGCGCATGATGAAGTCATCTTAAGGGTGCAGTCACATGAGCAGTCACACGTCACTTACGCCTTGTGAGTAGCGATGTTTTGGTTTAGATCCATTCTGATGGTAAGTAAGAAGTAAGTAGAGATTGGTGGCAAACGTCTCACCTAAGTTTGAACAAAACAATCACACAGACCCGCTCCACAACCTTAACCACGCAATTATTTCCCAGAATAAACCGATCATATAATATATCAATAAAGCTAATTTAGCAGCACCCAGACAAGGCAAGGTTGTGACTTTATAGTATTGCATTAATTACTCAGTTATCATTGTGTAAAAAACCTATACCTAGTTTTTTTATCTTATTATTATTGATATGACCTGTTTGCAATCAGAACCATATAAACATATGAACATTCAGGATGAGAGCTCCCCTGATAATACACCATAAATATATATAGGACAGGCTAAGATATGACATTGTAGAATGGCACCAATGAATCACATCTCTATATATTTGAACCCAATCCTAGCTACTAAGTGGCGGCATTTTACTACATACAATGGAACCATGATTTTGTATATGGAATCTATATAAAAGCTTGGAAGTTCAACTGCCCATTCAGTCCAAAGGTTGACTTATATGAGCCTGAAAATCCAAGAGGTTTCCAGCTGTAATAGCTTATTGTGCAAATCACTGCCCCTAAGATCGCCATGAAGGCGGTCTATACCCTGAAAACAGGAACCAGTGTAGGAGCCATTATGTACACAATGTATATGTTTTGCAATACTCAATAGCAAATTACAATTCTTGATGTCCAATAAATGTTCATATATGCGTCTTTTAAGGGGTCTCTTAGTTTTGCCTACATAGAAGCTACCACAATGGCATGTAAATAAATATATTTCATGAGTGGTGGTGCAACAAGTGTAATGATACATCTTGAAATCAGAGCCTGTTCTCCCAATAGTATTGGATAATTTTGTAAGATTACATTGTTCGCACGCACCACATCTAAAGCTACCCACTGTTTTGCAACAGAATCTAACTTGTGGCTACCAATGCTTTTATTTCTCTTATATGTAAATGAAGGTCGTGGAGTAATAAAGGGGCTTATGATCGGAACATTTGTTAAAATCGCCCAATGTTTTTGGATTACAGACCGTATATTTGAATCATTGTCATTAAATGTTAAAATAAGTCTGGTTTGATCCTGATGTTTTTTATCACTTTTATATGCCTTAGATTTGGTAGCCCTGAACAGCAGGTCCTCTCTCTTTTGGGCAACAGCCCATTGGTATGCCCTATGTAGGCATTGGGATTTATATCCCCGCATTTTAAATCTCCAATATAATTTGTATGCTTCCCTTTGAAAATCCTCATCCGAGGAGCAAATTCTCTGCAGTCTTAAGTATTGTCCCTTGGGTATACCCTAAATGAATTTCCAGGGGTGCATGGATTTAGCATGGAGTAAGCTGTTACTCGCTGTTTTCTTTCTAAACAAATTGGTAGATATTATACCCTGTTGGTCTTTTGTAATCTCCAAGTCCAAGAACTACAATTTGGAGCTATCACAACTCATAGTAAAGGAGAGATTAAATGTATTATTATTCAGTTTAGCTACAAATTCCTTAAAAAGTGACTCTGGGACGTGCCAAATCATCATGATGTCATCGATATATCTGTGCCACCTAAGAATGTGGCACAGATATAATTCAAGGCCATCATCCGAGAAGACCTGCCGCTCCCATTCCCCCAAATATAAATTTGCGTAGCTTGGGGCACATTTCGCCCCCATAGCCACGCCTTGTCGCTGTACGTAATAAGTACCATCAAATAGGAAAACATTGTGATGTAATATGAAATCTAAGGCCTTTAGAATGAAACTATGTTGTTCAATGATTGGCATATATATTCTCTCAAAAATTGATTTAATGGCTTTTAAGCCTAAATCATGAGATATGCTCAAATACAATGCCTCAACATCCAAGCCCTCTAGTATGCAATCAGAGTCCAAAGTTAATCCATTGATTTCCCTAAGTAAATGGGATGCATCCTGTATAAATGAGTCCAATTGGACAACCAAAGGCTGTAAAACCCTATCTATCATGGCACATATAGGTTCAGTGAGTGATCCACACCCAGATACAATAGGTCTTCCTGGGGGGTCAGTCGCCGATTTATGCAGCTTTGGTAAAGCATAAAATGTGGGGGTTCTAGGCTGGACCACCTTTAGTGTCTGACCTGTATTTTGATCAATAAGTCCATCTTGGACTGCTTTATCTATCATCGCAAATAGTTTTTATCTCTATTTTGCTGAAGCTTGGGCAAAATTAGAGGTTGGTACCATTTCTTTTTACACATTGAGACATATTTAGAAGAATTCATAATCACCACATTGGAAGCCTTATCCAAAGGTTTAATTATTACATTATGATTCTCCTTCAGTTGTGTCGATTCCCTGAATTCAGCTGGGGTCAGATTAGACTGTTATGTCATTTTGGTAATCTTTAATATATCCTCAGTCACCCGACGTAAAAAAGTTTCAATGACCCCATTTTCGGAAATATTGGGATAACGATTTTTTTGGGCACGTGGGTAACTTTACATGTTCCCTTGAATTTTCTACCCATAGATCCTGGATGTCTAGCATTACCTTATTCTCCTGTTCCTCTTCCACACCTGGGTCATCCCATAAGTCAAGCAGAACCTTAAGGGTTTTGAAATCTTTTTTGTCAAATTGGCTACAGTCGAAATGTGCCCTTTGTTCATTTTTGGACCACTGCAATTTTAGAAATACTTTGCGTACAAAAAGGTGAATATCTTTAACAATAGAGAAATGATCAATCGGTTTTGATGGAACAAATGAAAGACCCTTCTTAAGTAAATTTATAAGTGTCTCTGAGAAGGATATGTCCGATAAATTTATGATTTGTAAATCCTCATTATGTGACTGTGTTGAGGAATCAAGTTGGTCTGTTATTTGTGCAGGTCCAGTTCCCACAGAGGATGCTGTGTCGCTAGAAATATTGAAAAGAAAAGGAGCCTCATTAGTTTTCTCTCCAATTTGTGAACTTGTGTGCTCTTTGTGAAAGTAAATATACGTGTTGGCTAGTGATGGGCGAATCTCCCGAGATTCGCTTTGCCGAAAAATTTGCGAATTTCCAGAGAAATTTGCGAAACGAGTCAACTTTGGCCCGTCGCGTCGTTTCTGACGCGCGTCAAAAACGACGCGCGACTAGTTTTTCCGCCTAATTCTCATCAAGCAAAATTTCGCTGGCTATTCGCAAATTTATTCACCGCGAATTCGCCCCTGGCGAATAAATTCGACCATCACTAGTGTTGGCTATCATAATCAGACATATCTCTCTCAAATTTGCGTTTTTTAGTTTGCATAATTTCATTGTTTAATTTCTCCATAAATGTTTTAAAATCAGCATCTAATCTCTTAAATTCCTCATTGTTGCCAAATTCCTTCACTTGCTCGCAAAGTGCCTTTTGTTGGTCCTTAATGGACTCTCCCTTAATGGATGTCTCCCTGTTTGTCGCATTTGTTTTAAGGATGTTTTAAACTATAAGGCATGGTTGTGAATAAAAATAGCTTTTTATGAATTAGTGTTGAGAAGCTTTTGATTTATACAGTAATATGGAGTATGGGCCTAGTGGAGGTTAAGCCCCTTTTTTTAGGTTGGATTATCATAATCATTATAGTATTTCCTAAAATATTAATAGATATGACAAACAGCGATAGAGGCTCATTTATCAAGGGTGGAGTTTTGAATTCGCGTGTTTTTTTTTTTTTTTAAACTTCCATAAACTCCCATAAACTTGAAATTTGAGCAATCAAAATTTATAAATAAAATAAAAAATTTTAAACTCGGATGAATAGAATCAACCTGGAAATTCGAATCCAATTTGATTCAAATTTAAAAAACTCTTTTTGGAGAGATAAACTTGAATGTCAGGTAGGCTGCAAACATCTCCAAACTGATCCCTGGACCTCTCCTCTTGACTTAAACAGCAATTCAGCAGGTTTTGAGTAGTCAAATTAGAGTTCTTAAAGGGCCAGCGTATGATAAATCTGAAAAATCCAATTAGAATTAAAAAAAAAAAACTTGAATCAAATTTGAATAACTCCCTAGTCGAATTTGACAGTTTTCACCATAAAAAAGTAAAAAATGTGAATTTTTTAATCGAATTAAAAAACTGTAAGAAGGGAAATTTATTGATTCTTATATCTTTCTTGTAAAACTCTGATGGTACATGAAAACAGATTATCAGTCAGATAAGTCACATAACATTTGGATGTGCATTCTGTCTATTTCACTAATAAGTAAGTTTACAATATGAACAGGAGTTGGCATTTCATTCTGTATTCAGGTACACTGATACTACACTTTAGTTTAGATAGTGCTATTCACTATACTGACAAGTTTAATAATATTATCTAAAGGCATTTATTTCTATATTTCAGTTTAAGAAGTGACAGCTAACAATTTATTGTCAGTACAGTTAACAGCTTCCCTTAATATATGGGATACATTTAGATTGTTTTTAAATTGTGTTTGTGATCACTGCCCTTACATGTGTTTTTTAATACTTTTGATGGTACATATTCTAAGCATGGTAATACAACACCATATTATTGTACAATCTACCACATATTTGTACTCAGTTATAATAATATATGTTGTTTAGCCCCTCTGACCAAATAGATCACTAAAGATCACTAAGTATACAGGTCCCATAACCACCAAGATGAGTCCTTGAATTGCTGTCCAATTCATTTGTACAACATAGCCCCTTTTCAACCACAATTTACAATAATCAGGGCCCACCCACAAAAACGCAGTTCAACCAAGAACTGCACAGACCACCTCATAATACAGTAATTAAGTTCTGACTAGACTAGACTAGACTAGATTCAACTAATTTTTATATGGCTGAAATTTGACTTTTTAGACTGTCTGAAATGATAATATTTTTTTGTACAAGGAAATCACATTGCTAAGGTTTAAGAACAAGTGTACCAAAAATCTTACACCAGAAATGAGTGATTACAATGTGGACAAAAACAGCACACAACACAAATTAATAGGGTAGTATCTCAGCAAAGGGCCAACATATAAGCTCCCTTTGAAGAGTTTAATTGATTTCAATTGAGTCTTCATGTAAATGGAACTCACCTTAGGCATAACCACATTATTTATCCATAGTCCTTCTATCTACTCCTTGTAAACAAATAGACCAATTAAACTACCTGTGGCTAAATTCTTCATTTAAGTTAGAATATAAAGGGATCGGAAACAAGGCAATTTAAGCTTTGTCATGCAGAAGGAACAGCATAATATTCACATCTTAATGCCATAGATTGTGAGAATGAGTTTCTGATAAAGCCAGGGAAGTCTGCCAACACCATATTGCTCAATGATCAGAAGAATAATTTCCATAACTTACTGAAAACTCTAATTACATTTGGTCTGTCAAATAAAAGCATCAACAATTAAAAATAAGACCGATTGCCATTTTTCATATTCCCTCAAAACTGGAAAGTATAACCAGTACAATTAAATCCAATTTCTCAATCAAAAGCTCCCTGAATAGCAGTCTTTCAAAATACAATGATGTTTAAAAGATTTCAGTATAAGATGTTCCATCTTGGTGATTGTTTAAATATTTTTGAGACAGAAAACATTGACTTTCTTTGCTCAACCGTCATTTTACTGTAGTTGCTACTTGGGAGGAAATGTATTCTGTTTTGCCACTGAACATGGATGTTATTTACAAAAGAAGTGCAAAATGCAAGTTTCAAATGCAAATGCAAAGTTCCCTGTTTTTTTACATAACATTTTTTTTTAAAAGTCAGTGTATTTACAGCTGTGAGTTGTGCTTGCTTCACTTGTGTCCATATCATCAAAGTGGATGTCATTTTGCATTCCCTTTCTGTAAACTTTGTGCAGCTGATGTTTTTAGTGTCACTTCCAGCTCATGACATTATTGTGTGATTCTTTTGCAAGTCTGCTGTGACTATAGATGCAAAATTATTATTTTTTTTTTTTTTGTGGTGAGCCCTAATTTCATACAATCATTAAGGAAACCTCACATGAGTTAAGGTACTCACGTTGGGGTTTGGACCTGATAATCTAAGCAATGTTTGGCAAATTTAAGACTTGATCCCAAAGGCTTTATCAATCATTAATAGGCCCCAAAATGTATTATTGTCATAGATCTATGACATCTTTGGAGTTAACCAAATTAACCATTTAGGAACAATATTCCAAAATGGATAACTGATGTTACAACATTATAATAATATATGTAGTACCATTGTCATCTACAGTGATGACACTGCAAGATTACTTCCATTGGCTGTCTCAGAGTTTACTCACCTGTTCAGGCAGATGCAGATTTTCCCCTCAGCTTGCCACAGTTCTACAATCTACACAATCTTGTTCATTTTTCCAACCAATAGAACTAACAAATGTAGATACATGTCTTGGAATATTCCCATCCTGACAATTAAGCAGTAGAGGATGTCAGACAGGTCTAGGCTTTTATTGAAAATAGACCTATCATTTCAATCACACAGAGGCCCAAACAGCCCCCGGAAGCCCAATAAATAGTGACTGTCTATGCCATCTTACAGCAGCCCCTCTGGCATTTGACAGAAACCACAGATTGCCAGCGTCCCTATCTCTTTTACAGCTTGGGTACCATATACATACATTCACTGAGAGAAAGGTATTTATAAGGGGCTGGGAGCTAAAAATCAGCTGTAGTGTTTCAGATGTTTGCCTTCATGGTAGAATGTTATTTAGACATGTCCTTGACAAATCTAATAATTTTGAAAATGCATGAAAACATTTTATTTCTTTTTTTCTGTTTAATAATGGTTTCTTTTCATTGAATTATTCAATTTGCCTCCATGTGGTATTTTATTTAACTGGCTATAATTCTTATATTTATTAGTTTTACTGACTTTTAAAGGCATGTGTTTATGCATTAAACATTTTCCTTTTGCTATTCTTACATTATGAAGTGATACAACACCATAATTATCCTTTGATTGTTCAGGAAACGACTAAGGGGATTTTTTGTAAACTGTTATTTTTCTCTCTTGCAATAAATAATGTGTCTTTCTATGTTTTGCTGAGGGGCTTTTTCATCACAAAAGTAATTTAGATAGATTGTCGGAAGAATCTGGCTAAGACTAACACAGCAATATATTTCATGTAGCATGTACTGTATAGAAAGGCCTTTTGATAAATACTATCATAGCACCTTTTAAAGGAAAAAGCTTATACACTATACATACTTTTATCATTGAGATATTTCACAAATTTTCAAATATGTTCACAGAATATTTTTTATGTATGTCAGTGGCCATTTGGCTTACTGTATGACTGCATTGCAAGTGGACAAAAGTAGGTTTTGCAGTTTAGTAGAGTGAATCAATATAGAAAGTCTTTCTTTCTAAACAAAAACTATATATATATTATAAATTATTTATATAATTATGTCTTCTTTGGTAGGCTTATCAGACCATAATTTCCGCCTCCTTCCCTGTGCCCAGATGACAATTCCTGGTATTCAAATCTAAGGGAAACAAGTACTTTCTACCAAAATCCAATGTGGACATCAACAACAAGGCAACATAACAGTACCTATGCTGCATAATGGTGCAGATGTTTAATGAATTAGATACAAAACCAAAGTCATAAATCCTGCCCACTGGGTGCTACCTTCATACATATGATGAGTTCCCTCAAGCAAAATGTATTGAAAAGTTTTGCAGTGAAAATGATGCACATAAACTCCAATGGGTGAAAAAATTGTCATGTGTCAATAAAATTGATGCAGCAGCTTGCAGATCAAAAAAATGTCATGTGTCAATAAAATTAATGCAGCAGCTTGCAGATCAAAAAAAATTGTCAACCAGAAACTTCAAAGCGATATGGGTCAGATCCACCCATCAATAGTTCCCTCACTAAACTGGGCCGGGTCAGCAAAAACACATAGGTTGGGACCACACTTGTACTCCAGATACTTCTTTGGGGGATTTCACAATGTCCCGGTTTTCTCAGTTTCTCATTCAGACAGACTTTATGGGGCCAATTCACTAAGATGGCAAATTAACTTGTGTTGGCTTCGCTTGCATTCGCCGCACTTCGCCAGTGCGAATTTACGCTCAGGTCGGCGAATGGTAGCGTAGTTGCGCTACTGTTACTTCACTAGGCAGAGCGCTGTTACGCTAGAGAAGCCTAATTTGCATACGGCGGGAACTTTAACTTATAATAGAAGTATATGTTACAGCCACTACATTCCACTACATAAGCCCAGGAAACATTTAATAAATTATATAAAGTTGTCCTATTGCCCTACATGTGCCCCCTGTATAGTTGAGTTGCCATATGTTAGGAAATGTAGGGGGGAAGAAGGATAACCCCCCAAAAAAATTATCGATCTTTTTCAGACTATCACCCTCCTATGCTAAAATACGCCAGCATTTTTTTGGGACTTAGAAATTTTTTTTTTCAACCTCCTATGTATTGTATTGAACTTCACCTGGTCTGACCAGGAGAAGTAACGTCTAGCGTAAGTGCTAAGGTGAATTTTAGTGAATTTGCGAATTTAAGATCCTTCGTCAGTGCACAACTTTGCCTGGCATAAGGGTGTGAAGTTGCTCAAGTCTATCTACTTCGCTAGCGAAAATTCGCCAGAGTCTGTGTTAGTGAATTTGCGAAGTTGCGAAATGACGTCATGCTGGCGAATTAGCACTAGCATTAGATGCTTTGCGCTTTAGTAAATCTGCCCCTATGTCACTTGATCATGGCTCCCCCTGAGAATTTGTAACGCAGGCAGATAACTGTTCTGTGCCATACAATTAAAAACTGGACAACTGGAATGGAGTGTCTGTCTTGCTCATTCCTTCCAGAACACTATAGCTCCCAAGATCTGGCAAATAAAGTCTTTGAACAAAGAAATTCTCTCTTTAGTAACACCTTTCCTATAGCTTACATATCCCACTGGGAAGAAGGTAAAGGCAAAACACACATTTGTACCCATATGTAGTCCACAAATATCAGCATTCAATCAAATCTGTACACCTTGGGTGATCAAACTAAATGAAATGGTATAAACTCAATGAAAGACCATTCACCAATGTGAATAGTTTATTATGCTTCTTTCTATACATGCTCCTTTGTAACTTGAAGTGAGTGCATGCATTAACACAAAGGTATCCTGGAAATGCTGTCAGCTTGGACATGGTAGTAATTCCAGAGTTTTCTATTTAAAACAAGTGAATGGTACACAATGCTAATATTGATGCTGTGCTAAATGCAGGAGAGAAACCATGTCCCGATATTAGCACACAATTTATCAAAAATGGAAGCCAATTTGTCTCCATATTGGTGCATCAAATGGATGAAATTGATGCTTGATTTCTGGAAAAAAACATGACAGTGTGTCTTTGAAAATTTTTAGTATATATTAAAATGAGCCCACTTACCACAGGTAGCTGGATGTCAAAGGCATGACAGAAAATTCAATTTCAGACAAATACAAGAGGTCCTCTGCACTCAACCCATTATCAATATTAAGGACATTGAGACATTGAGATTGTATCGAATGATATTCTGAGACAATTTACCACTGGCTTCCATTTTTTATTTTATATGAATTTTGAGTTGTTTAACTTTTTTTTCAGCGGCTCTCCAGTTTACTATTTCACCAATCTGCTTGCTAGGGTCCAAATTACCCTAGCAGCCAATGCACTGAATTGAATAAGAGACTGGCATATGAATAGGAGAGGCCCTGAATAGAAAGATCAGTAATAATAAATAGCAAAAACAATACATTTGTAGCCATACAGAGCATTTGTTTTTAGATGGGGCCATTGACCCCCATTTGAAAGATGGAAAGATTTAGAACAATGCGGCAAATAATTAAAAAAAAAAAAACTTCAAAGAATAAATAACCAAGACCAGTTGAAAAGTTACATAAAATTGATCATTCTATAACATACAAAAACTTAACTCAAAGTTTAACCACCCCTTTAAGCTAACAGAAAATTTAATTTCACCATCAGAAACCACTTCAAGATTTAAATTTGGATAGGAAGCACATGCAAAACTCTTGTCTTGTCAGCTACATTTGTTGTCCCGGTTGGTAATAAATTGTTCTGTTAACTTACATCTTGTGGTCTGTCAATAAGATCCCATTAACACCTTTTAGAAAACCAAAGTGACATAAAAATAATATCTTTAGTGGCTAAAATAAATACACTGTATACCTGCGGAAGCTTTCTTTGGCTGGTATGGAGAGAGAAGACAGGTGTTTTTGGAGTACATCATTGCTGTTTGTGGTTAAGAAAAAAAAAATATTGATTACATATATTACTGATTTAGCAGAAACATAATGCAACACAGAGAACCATCAGCACCCATCTCCCAGTAGTGACTCTTTCAGGAGATGTATTGATCTTATTTTGAGAGCAAATTTTATAAAAAGAAACAGTACATTAATGCTATACATTATTTCTCTAGCCCTTGAGGTCATTAACCTCCAAGTTTAGGAAGATGCTGCTGCCGGTAAGATGAGACTTTCTAGTTTTAACAGTTTATATGACACAATGGGTCAGACAATATATATATATATATATATATAAATATATAAATATATATATATATATATATACCGTATTTGCTGGCGTATAAGACGACTTTTTGCCCCAGAAAAATATGCCCTGAAGTGGGGGGTCGTCTTATACGCCAGGTACTACTTACTTACTTACCTCATCCGACGCCGATCGCGATCTGCCCCGCTGCTCCAGCCGCACTTCCTGGTTGTGACGTCAGAAGTCTCGCGAGACGCGCAACCAGGCAGCAGTGAGTTCAGCAAAAAGAGCGAGGGGAGCAAACAGGACATAGAAGGTAGAAGGCGAGTTTGAGCAGCAAGACGTACAAGGTAGGGCTAAGCACCTAACTGGGACACAGGGAAACATGGACACAGTGACACAGAAGGCGGTCGAAGAGCAGCAAGCAGGGACACAGAAGGGGGGCTGACAGCAACAGTGACACAGAAGGAGGGCCAACAGCAGCAAGCAGGGGCACAGACGGTGTGCAGAAGGTGTGCGGAAGAGGGGGTAGTCTTATACAGTGAGTATATAACAAATTGTACATTTTAAGTGGAAATGTTGGGGGGTCGTCTTATACGCCCAGTCGTCTTATACACCGGCAAATACGGTATATATATATATGTATATATCAGTTTGTTTAAAAAAAAAATACTTAGATATTGCCTTTTGTTCTCATTATGATTTCCTTAATTAATGTTCAGCTATCCTTCAAATTTAATAGCCATTAATTTGGCTACACCTAGAAATAAGCAAATATTTTTTTGTGGACACCATCTGCCTCTGGAGGACCCTCTATTATTCCTCCCCTAGCTATCTGATGATCTTTGGTACATGAGCAATCATTGCAAAATGACCAGATATATTGCATAAGTCTTTCATGCAGATATTTGTAGAAGTTCTAAAGCTTGTAAAACGCCAGTAGTAAGACTAAGCCCATGTACACATATGGTTTAAAGAGACAATGTTTACAGAGATCCCCAGAGAATGTAAAAAGGCACACAATTGACTGTGGACGTATGCTGCACACTTCCAATTATAAGTAAGGGCTAAGAAACTGATATTTTACTACAAATGGAAAAGGAAAATAGAAAAGGTATCAAATAGACTTCAATTTGCCCAGCATCCAATAAACTATTATTAGAGTAACTTTTACAGAAAAAGAAGACAAAGCAGTGGGCAAACGTCCCAGATAGTACAGCCATCAATACAAAAATAATCTTTACAAATAGCACACATAAGAGTAATAGTGACTATGACATGGTCTCCTTTGGCTCTACAACCCAGACACATATTTACAGTATATGTATTTTTAAATTATTATTATAAATGATAATGATATTATAAATGATAAAGCTCTGCATAACTTGCTGGTGCTATATAAAACATGATGATGATACAGAATATCATATACTGTATATATATTCATATACAGGTATGGAATCCGTTATCTGGGGACCCAATATCCAGAAAGTTCTGAATTACAGAAAGGCTGTCTCCCATAGACTCCATTATAATGAAATAATTCAAATGTTTATGATTATCTTTTTCTCTGTAATAATAAAACAGTATCCTGTACTTGATCCAAATCAAGATATAATTAATACTTATTGGAAGCAAAAGCAGCCTGTTGGGTTTATGTAATGTTTACATGGTTTTCTAGTAGTGTTAAGGTGTGAAGATCCAAATTACGGAAATATCCCAAGGTCCCGAGCATTCTAGATAACAGGTGCTATCACTATGTATCATACATTTACCTTTCTTTCATGAGCACCCAAGGATTGATCACTTTTAGGGTGTTCTATGAAGAAACACCCAGTCTGGGTATCCACAAGTTTTTAGTTCATATAACTCCAGTTTATGTTCCAGAGAGTAATGGGAATCAAACAGCAAATACTGACTGATCAGTATGAATCGATTTCCTGTACACTTCAATATCCAGGTTCCCCCAGTCTGATAACAACTGCACAGTCCAAAAAAGCCAGTATAAAGTCATCTTCTCTTGTCATTTAGACCCAGGTATCATTCACATATTTGGACCGATGACTTGGTGCTGTTCCCATAAAGGTGTTCAGGGCTTTCTGTTACACTTCTTCCATATAACGGAATACCCAGGCAAACCCATGGAACAATCAGGATTTTTGTCTCTAAAAAGCGGCCCTATGCTTGGATTAAGTGGTAGCAAGACATAGGTCAGCACAAAAAACTTGTTCTAGGTCTAGCTTTGTTCTGCTGCAGAGGCTGGTGTCTCATTTTAGCAATTTTCTCATAGTTGCAATTGACTTAATCATGTCAACAGTGATATCACATAATATGACATGATTGTCTCATCAGTCTCGAGTTTTACTGCAATACACTTTGTTGACAAAGTCCATGGCGTTCTGAATGTGGTGTACCATGCTTCCTTCAGCTTTTGACTTGATTTAGAACTTTTAAATGGAGGTCACTGACCCAGACAACCAAAAAAGCATTTCTCTGTGAGGCTACAATTTTATTGTTATTGTTACATGTTATTACTTTTTTATTCAGGTCCTCTGATATTCATATTACAGTCTCTCATTCACACCACTGCCTGGCTGCTAAGGAAATTTGAATCCTAGCAACCAAATAGCGGCTGAAATTCCAAATTGGAGAACTGCTAAATACTTAAAAACTACACATAATAGAAAACAAATCCCTGTTGCAAATTTTCTCAGAATATCACTCACATACTAAAAGTTAATTAGAAAAACCAGACAAACCCTTTAAAAAGATAACTAAACCCCTTGCAATGTTAAGTCCTCACCGGTTCCCCTCCGTTGGCCCCTCCTCCCTGCCTCTTACCCCTGAATTCTGTCCATTCTGGAAATGGTGACCACACATGCAGAGTGAGCGCAGCGATGCTCACAGACACCATATTCTTATCTTCTTCTTATGGCTTATTATTATGTGGTTTACCAAGCAAAGACATTAAACTATTAGTTTTCATTGATCCTGTCTCATTGACACTCAGCTGAGGGGAATCTTTAATGCAATTGTACTTTGCATTTATTTGTAGTTATTATTGTAATGACCCTTGTTTGCTGTATTCATTTATTGTTCTGTGGTACAGTGTTGCATACATACTGTAAGTAGCGTTATACAAATAAATACATAAGGCACTCTTGTAACCACTTGTAAGGCACTATAGTAACCCACTGTTACTATAGGCACCATCTCTCCCTACTATATCTGTTATTCCAGTCACAATCCCTTCCTAGAGACTGTTTCCCACTGTTACTATAGGCACCTTCTCTACCTACTCTTATCTGTTATTCCAGTCACAATCCTTTCCCACTGTTAATGAAATTAAACTAAAATGAAAGGTAGAATAAGGGTCAGAGCTGTATCCAAATCACCAGATGATTAATGCTAGGACTTACAGATAGAGTCACTTGGATTTGTAAGTTAAATGCGTCGTGACTCAGCATTAATTGAAGAAACTGTGTTATCTAAAGTTATCTTAACTCATTAAATGCATTTAACCTTTTCATTAGCATACCAAAGCACCATTGTTTTCAATGGTGAACTCTTTAATTGGATGGGATGCTGTGACACAATATTCTGTGATAAGTGGGATAAATGAGATAAATGAGTTAAGTCGCAACGCATTTAACTCACCATCCAAAGTGATTGCATCTGTATGCCACAATGAACAATGTTCACAAGCAATTGATGCCAGGTACAGAAACATTGGTGTTCAGCTGCTACCTGTGGCTACGATCTCCACGCTGTTCACCCAGACGTGATGCGCAGCAGCGTGATGACGCTGTGGGGTCAAGTGAAAAAAAAAAAGCGCATGCGAAATGAAGAGGAGCCGCAGGGGGAAGTGACATCATCCATTAGAAAATGGCGCCGGCAAACTCCTGCATAAAGAGGAATCTTCAGAGATGCGTAACTTCTAAGTAGATTGTACTAGAGCAGTGCTACTATAGTAGATCAGGAGGCACATGTATGGTTTATCTTTTAGTCCAATTTTGGGGGAAAACCTTTCCTTGTCCTTTAAGGAAAAGTCATGTTAATATATTATTCTCGAATTACAGAATTAGTATAATGGACATATCAGACATATATATTGCAGATGTGGTAATATATAAATCATAAACTGTTTATAGCCCAGGAAACTATAGACCTGTACGCATGACATTCTACTATGGAACATCTATTGCAAATGTTATTAAAGATTATTCAGGTATACAGCTTCAATAACAAGAATGGATATATAAAATGAGCAAATGAATAGCTTTCAGTGTTGAAATTCAAGACATTTAAACCTGGCTTTGTAGAGGATATCATGTATTTAAATTCCTGTAAAGCTTGTGGGATTGCATGCTTGTGGCCAACTAATTGGATAGGGATATGGAAGAAGCTCACAGAGAATAAATGGTGATTAATTAAATATTTTCTAGTTCAGACAATGCTTTAAGTGGATTATCTCAGGGGTTTTATCCTTGGGTCCCCTTTTTAATGTATTCATTACTATCTTTAAAGATGGCAAAGAAAATCTTTCTGTGTAGATGACACATTATGCAAGCTAGTAATAGTTGAGATAAACCAGTGGGCTGCAAGACTAAATGGAAGATGTGATTTTGTATTGATGAATGCAAGCTTTAATGCATTGGGGACATACAATGATTCTGCAAATGTCCTACTAAACAGAGTGCCATTTTGAGCTTCCTTTATGCTTTTTTGTGTTTTTTTTTTTAACAAATCACAGTTTAGACCTTGAGTATAGAGTGCAGCAATGGTTACCATTTTATAAAAGGATGTTAAAAACTGAAACTAACTGTATAGTATTTTTAGGGAAACTACAAAGGTAAAATACATGGAAAATGCCAAGATCCATTGATTAATATAGAAATGTTGATTAAAGAGGATTTCTAATTGCAATTTTGTAGTAATTGCCTGTGGGGTTTGGGAAGGGTTCAATGTGATTGGTTAATATTTCCAAAATGCCTCCTTAAAGGTTGCCAAAGAAATGTAAAAAGAAACTGTTTGGGAGTGTTGTATTGGTCAAATACAGCAAAATTAAAAGAATATATAAAAATCTTGCATTGTATCCTGGAAGGCTAGTGGCACTGCATGCCACCATGAGTCAATGTACTTATTACTTGTCTATTGTGTTAACAGAAAACTAAAACTGATAATAGCACATTTATGGGATCAGTTATCTGGAAACTCATTAAACAGAAATCTCAGAATTATAGAAAGGCTGTTTCCTACAGACTACATTTTATCCAAATAATCCAGATTTTAAAAAATGATTTCCTTTTTTTTCCTCTATAATAATAAAATAGTACCTTGTACTTGATACTTGATTGGGTTTATTTAATGTTTACATTATTTTCTAGTAGGTAAGATAATCCAAATCACAGAAAGATCCATTATGCGGATGGATTCTGGATAATAGGTCTCATACCTATAGCAGGAAACCATTTATGGTGCAAGGCTCAAATAACAGCATCTACAAAAATGCCTGGTGTCATAACCTCTCCTAGCATTGTATACTTGGATTTTTAAAGAAAATTAAGATGAAGTGTTAGCAGACACACTTAACACCACAACAAACATAGATACAATAGGTAATTTTTCAAAAAATATATTCCTTGTTAATTTTCATAATGAGTAGACAACACATCACAGAAAATAAATTACAATTTTTGAAAACATACCCCGCCTCCATCATTTTATTTATATATAGAATGCTACCAGCAAATTCTCCCACAATCCAGCTGAATGTTTTGCCTTATTCTGAGCTCAAGTAGCAGATCGATAAAATGATGTATTTATTCAGAGCACACAATAGTTACCAAGTTATTTTTGTGAGAGAATTCAAGAACTGTATTGATTTGGCATTTGAGCTCTGGAGAAAATGTTGTAGTCTTGCCACACTGATACATTGTACTGATAGCCCAGCCCCCCATATTTAGAATGTGTCTGAATAACAAAAACCATCACAAAAGAGAGAAAATAATAATCATTTCTTAAAATCATACATTAGCTAAAAAGTATTATTCAATCGATGTTATTGTGTTATCCCTTGTGAGAACAGTTGATTAGATGTGAGCAAATACTGAAGTATAGACAAAGGCATTACATTTGTGTGGTTATATTTGTATACATTTCTCAGGATTTACATTTGTGCTATCTTTACTCTGTGTGCCCCGTATATATACAGTATATATATGATTTATAAAAATAAATTCCTTTGAAATTAAGAACAATCTAACTGCATGTTCTTCAACTTTACCTCCTCTACAACACTGGGCAGTATATATGTAAATGTGTTAGTATTGCTGCCTTACAATGCTCAGGTCATAAGTTTGTTTCTAATTTAGTTGCTGTCTGCAAGGAGTTTGTGCAGTATATCCTCCTAGTAGCTGCCACTCTTCTATAGGGAGGTTGATTGCTTCCAAATGAAAGTGACCCTGGCACATGTGTTATAGAGGATATAGGGGCAAGGACTCATATGAATGATTAACTATCTCTGTATAATTTAAGAACAGAATTATCAGGAAGATCCATTTATCAACACTCTGATGATTTTAGAAAACATTTTCTCTAAAAGCCCAAATGCCAAGAAATTAAGTAATACAGTCTAATACAAAAACCATGAACAAATAAAAACATGGAACTAACCCGAATACTAATACAAAAACAATGAATTATTACAGCAAACACAAACAAACCCCCCCCCCCAGAAAACCTCTAAAAGCTTGAATTAAAGAAAGAATTTACAAAGGCAAAAGGACCAATACTATTGACTTCAACATGCCCTCAACAGGTTTCAGATGGCAAATAAATTATGATTTTTTGTGGTTTAGAGTAATTAGTATAATCCATGCAAAAAAATATGATTCATGAAAACTAGTGAAAAACAAATGTTAGTAAATTGGCCCCATATTATATAAAGGTACATTTGAGGCCTTCATGATACATTTGGGAATTAGTTGTTTAAAGTCAATGGTTCAGGTGCCCTGTAAAAAGCCCATATGGAAGTTCAACAGTGAACAAAAATGGGACTTCACTATGAGCTCTTTTCTCTCTCATAGGAGCATCAGGGATCCAAAAATTGCTACTACATGCATGGGATCCTTTATCTAGAAACCCATTATTCAGAAAGCTCCAAATGAAGGAATGCCTGTCTCCCAAAGACTCATAGACACCATTTTATTTGTAATAATAAAACAGTACCTTGTATTGATCCTTATCTGAAGCAAAACCAGCCTATTGGGTTTATTAAATGATTACATGATTTTCTAGTAGACTTACGATATGAAGATCCAAATTATGGAAAGATCTGTTATCCGGAAAACCTCAGGTCCTGAGCATTCTGGATAACAGGTCCCATACTCGTACTAATATTACTAACAAATGGATAGCTAGCCAGCTGTTATGGGACACTACTACTACTAATGGTCGTTTTTGTGTTCTCATCTGTTCCATAACAGCCCTTACATTTGTTTTCTTTCAGTATATATATCCATTCAGTACACTATAACACTCAGGGCTTTAACACTAATATATTAAAGGGGATCTATCATACACTGATTGCTTGTGATATTTTTCCCTATAGTCTTTCATGTAAGTAATATAGAGGCTGTACAGGTCAGTGATGTGTGTTGAACCAGGAATTTTATAGTTTATACATTTGTCCTGCATAAAGTGGAGCTGCTGCTTGTCATTGAAAAGTAGTGGGACTTACTGGAAAATGGGTGGCATTTAACTGGAATTGCAATTGGGCTCAAATGGCTTAGAAATGAGTCATGGCCTACTGTACCATTCTGAGTCTTTTTGAAGCATACTAGTTTTATGATTATGATACCTTAAGATATGACAAAAATACAGGGAGACAAACAAAATATAACAATGAGTTAAATCATAAATACATACTGTTATATAATAAAATGCATAAATCACCATAAAGCATTGACATATAATTGGCCATTAGAACAACATCTATCTCAATGCCTCGCCAAAATCTATACCAATTTCTTAAAGCTTGGCATAAGGGCTGTCTATATCCTGTAACCCGATATAACACCAATAAAAAGGAATTACACAGATGCCATTGTAACTCTTTGCAAGGTTTCATTTTGTCTCAGTGATGTATCAATGTGAGGGAAATACAGTTTATTATATATATGTGTTGCATATATATTAGCACCTATAGTTTTCAGCTGCTTGTTCATAATTTCAGATTGTCAATATATTCTAATTTTTTTATGCATTAATGGAGACTTGCTTTACTGCTAAGTGACAGTCTGACAGTTACAAGTTATCATGTTTGCACACAGCTCTCTCTCTCTCACTTCTCATTAGATATGACAAGTTAATTGAAAGCAAAACTCAACTCATATTGGCACACAAAATAACACCCTTGAATTACACTGAAATTGCTTGAAAATTACTTGTGCCAGTACTTGCCAGGAAATTTTGGCAAGTACAGTCGGATGAAACCCCCAACTACTTCGGATTATCCAGTATGGATTACAGTGTCAAGAAACAGCTTCAGAGACATCTACATGACCTCAACAAGTTTGAGATAGCATATTTTCAGATTTTTAGCAGCTTTGGGTTATGATAATTCTTTTGAAAATTCAAGTTTCCCCCCTTAAAAAACTCAACCAGAAATTGAAGTTTAATGATTGGGCCCCTACGTGTTGTATTTGTTTTTAGTGGTTGTTGTGAGCTTAAAGTGGTTGTTCACCTTTTAAAGGAAAGTCTAAAATCGAATAAGGCTAGAAATGCTGCATTTTTTTTATATTAAACATGAACTTAATGCACCACAAGCCTAATCAAACAAATGATTTATGCTTTAGTTGGCCACAGGGGGTCACCATCTTGCAACGATCAAGACTGTGCACATGCTCAGTGTGGCCTTGGTTGCTTAGGGATCATCATAAATTATCAAAACAGGGAAACAAACAAAGCTGCTTGAGTTCTGCATGGCGGGGCAGTAAGGTGGGGGCCCCCCATGCTGTTCATAATTATGATTGTTTCCCTGCCCAGCATTAAGGGAACGTCTGACAATTCCTAACCACAGCAGTAAATGAAGGGAGAATTTCCCGGCATACAGTCAAGTTTCTTATACAAACAGTACACAATTTTTAATTAAAGTATACTACAGATAGGTTTCTTTTTTATTAAAGAAAGTAAAAATTGGATTTTATTTTTTTGCCTTTCCTTGTCCTAATTTTTGCTGTGATGTAGAGATGTTCTGTGACAACATGCCATTGTTTTTTGATATTTTTGGTTTTTGAGTTATTTGCTTTTTATTGAGAAACACTCCAGTGTTACCCTAACAACCATGCATTGATTTGAATAAGAGTAATATGAATAGGAGATGGCATGAATAGGGATGGCGCAAACTGTTCGCCGGCGAACTAGTTCGGGCGAACATCCGGTGTTCGCGCTCGCCGGAAGTTC
>CM044431.1:164333202-164378692 GCA_024363595.1 Xenopus borealis | reverse complement strand
AGCACCCTATCCAACAAAAGGATTTTCTTCCAGGCTGCAGCTCTCCATACTTGTGTGGAAAATTTGCATATTTGACCAGTCTAATAAATCTTACGGTCGTTGTTCAAACGAATTCGATCGAACTTCGATCTATTCATGTGAATTTAGTACATTGGCCCCTATGTCTTGCTTCATGTATTTATTAAAAAAACATGATCTTTTTTCATGATTTTCATGAATCTGTACTTTGCAGACAAATATCTATATATTATAAGACAGAGAACACCAATGTGCAAGGGAGTCTAAGGACATAATTAAACAAAACTTATAAAACACTACTACACAAGTACATCTGTCATTTTGCTGTGCAGTACAATCCTCTCCATTACACAGCCTCACTAAATTTAAAGGGAGCCTACATTCATAAACTTATTTTCATATAGTATACTAAATATGCTTTTTTTCAGTTGCTATTTTTTAAAATAAATAAAAAAATGTTGGATTCATAGTTGGAATTGTTCAAATGTCCTCCTTATTGTAGATCTGTAAACTAAATTGACAGTCAAAACTGTTACATTTTTAGAAGCCTAAGAGAAATGCCCACAACTTATCAGTTACTGTATAACAGTTGCCCTTTTGCATACTTTAGTAAATAGAATTCTCAGTAAAGAGAATGCTCAGTAAGGGTTATTGTATTAATGTAATGGTTTAATAACATTGATCTGATTTTACTGCTACTGGGAAGCATTAGAGAAGGAAAATGAAGCAACTTTGCTTCTGAAACATACATTTTAGAAAAAATGTAGGGTGTAGTATGTGATAATAAAAGTTTTGTGAAGGTGTTCTGCATTTTAGACCATTTTTCCATATACTAGAGAAGCCTGCAGTGAGAAGGTGATTGCAATTAAATAGAAAAGTAACAATAAGTCAGTTAAATGAAAATACTGTGCTAAATTCTGTTACTTGTGAATCTTTTTTCCAGGGAATCCTAATAGGGTTTGAGTCAACGTAATAAATAATAAAATTAAATTCTGGTGAAGAAAATCCATTTGAGAATACATCAAGACTCAAGAAAACAACTTTTTAGCTGTGGTTAAAAGGTGCATTCACTAGGGCAGATTTACTAACCTGAGAAAATTCGCCAGCTACCGCATCGCACCCATTGCAACACTTCACCCGGTAAAAATTTGCTGGGACAATGCTAATTTACTAAAATGAGTAGTTTCGTCCTGGCCTACAGATGCTGGTGAATTTTCTACAAAAGTTGAATGTAAGTCTTTATATTACATGTTGCATCAAATACCTTACATTTACACTAAGTAGACATGTCCAGGGACCCTTAATAAAATCAGTAGAGTTGTTATAATGCCCTACACATGAGCCCACTGAAAAATAATTTCATGTTAGAAAATGTATGGGGGAAACCTAAATTATTTTAGGACTTTTGCAGCCTATCACCCTGAAAAAAGTCGCCTGCATTTTTTGAGCTTAGATGCTTTTTTCCAATCAGAATATGATGCAAGTAACTGAAGATTTAACAATTGCTATGCACTCCATAACACTTTAATGAATTTGCAGAGTAAAGTCCATTCGCCAGAGGGAAAACTCACATGGTGATAGAGGGTATATTACTTCCACTAGCGAATTGGCATCTATGCCTGTTAGTAAATGGTCAAAGTCCCTTTGAGCCGTAACGCTGTTGAATCATCGCCAGCATTATACACTTCGCCCTTTAGTAAATCTGCCTCATTGTTTGAACTTCCACATAATTGCTCTGAGCACCATGTTTATTACTGAAATAGTAAACTTATTGATGCCTGTTGACCTCAAAGGTGGTGGTAGCTCCAGGGTTCCTACAGCAGCCCACATCAATAGCTTGATAAATATGCACCTAAAATAGGGAACAGACCAATTTTTTAAACAGACCGTCAGAAACTATAACATTCTGATATCAAATATTTTGATTTTAACACATCAGCCACAATAGCATCAGATATATAATACATTTAATTTGGATCTGTAGGGGAAAATACTACAGTAGAAGTAAGAAATCATGATGATGTTGAACACTGTACCTGTTGTGCTGAGAGAATACATCAATTGGGTATGTTATTCTACTATACATAGGAGTATGGATAGTGAGGACATGATTTGCATAAGGAGAGTGACAGAAGATGTGAAGAAAGGAGAAGACAAGAGGAATTTACAACAACAAACAATATGGAAGAGGGAACATCAAACATTAGGTAAACAGAAAAGAAAAACAGAAATATTAAGAAGAGAGAAACAATGAGGAGAGGGATGATAGAATCATGTATTGGTAAGAATAAGTGGAGTTAGCAAAAATAGGAAGTAGTGGATCCAAATGGAGAAGACCGTAATTTATTCTAAGTTCCTGATGGCTTTCCATTATCATTAACAGAGTTTGTGTTTATGTGTATGTAGATGGGAAGGGTTCCCATTTCCACTACATGAGACATAATCAAATATTCATAATCTAAATGTCTTTCTAATTGTGAATAATACCATTATCAGCTGCCCAATGTTTGGTTACTGCTTCAATACTTAGATTGACCAAAGTAAAATTTCCAGCTGCTCATCCACTATGATACTTCATTTCTTTGGTTTCTTGTCTCAAACACTCTGAACCCCATCTTCCCATTATGTATTTTTGAATTTCTCAACCACCATATTCTGCATTAATTCTGTTGTATTAATTGTGTTTAGAAAATGTTCTTCCTGGTCCCCAGAGATGTAGCTAGACTGCAGCCACACAGGTGCATATCTTTTCAGAAACACTACAGGTTGGACAGTTCTTAGTCATTGAGGGCCAAGCTATGTAATGCAGGCCCTCGATTTCAGAAGAGCCTGCTCATTCCACTCTATGGATGTCATAAGCAGGTGATATAGGACTTGTTCCTGGAGTTGCTAGCAGGTCTAAGGACATGTTTATCATGCTGTGTTTAAAGTGGAGTGAAGTATTACCAGCCATGATAGTTGCAATGAGCAACATCACCGATAATGTTTCACTCCACGTTTTACAGAACATGATAAACAGACCCTTAAATGTCATCATGGGGCATGCAACATCCTTGAAACCATGGAAATATACTCTATCACTAATGCTAAATTAGTTACTGTTCGTGTCTCTTTTATATATTGCAAATAAAAATATTGCCATCATAGGGTTATCCACTGTTCTTCTAAAGCACAAGGCTCCAGATGATGGCTCTGACTGCAGGCAGTATTTCCCAGCTTAATTTGCTACCCACTGTGGAAAGAAGCCCTCCAGAAGCCTACACTCATTTAGCTCCATATAGTTTCCTCCACTTTCAAACAAGTTACAGAGGATTTCTCATGTCAATACTTTTCTCTGCTCTCCAACAGTATTTTCCATTAGGTCTTTTCCTCTCTTCAAACTATCTGCATCTACCACATCTCTAAGCTTTCTGCCCTGTGCATTTAACCCCAACATTTAACTCATAACAGCAAACTCCACCTTTACCAGGCAATGACTGTTCACTAGATCTCTGATCATTAGGCAAAATTAAATTTCAACTATTTCTGAATCAGTAATGAGAAAAGCATAGAGGAAAGATATGAAAGATTTGGAAGAGAGACAAATACATAATGTAATGTATTCAGGAGATTATACATCAAATTAAACCTGCAGTTTTAATGATATAATGCAAACACACTAACAATCATACACCATGCTCACATTCTTGTTATTTTACTTGCTGGTGAAAGTGTATTACTATGTAATTGAATGTAATTTCTGGAATCATTGTTTGGGTTTTTATTTCATTAAACAATGATAGCTTAATAATAGAGAAATGCTGTATACAGAGCACATTGCTTTTGTACTATATATAACTGGGAACACTAGGTGGCTTCAATGGCCAGATAAATGGATAAAGAATTCCAGTGGGATTTTCACACAATATAGCTTTGTAGACATATCCAGCTATAACATAAAATATTGCAATACAAATATGAAAGATTGATTAATTTCAATATGAAAATCAAGTGGTTTGACTTGCTGTGCCTTATTTCCATTTACTAAACCATTCTTCATGCATAATGCAAATTTACAGTCACACATCATTTTGAATGGATTTGTCTAATGTACTGTAAGTGATTTTAAACATTGGGGAAATCTATAAAGGCAAAGCAGTTTTATCTTGTAATCAGTGTTGCATTTGTGTTGTTCAGTGTGGTGAAAAGACTTTCCATGCTATCTATGATGCATTTGATTGCAGAATGTTTGCATACACCAGTCTTTTCAAACCAATGATTTTCTATGCTCTTATCAAATCCTGGTCTGTCAGTGACCCCAATCGCTCTAGCAGGGAGTTGAAAACTGCAAAAGAACTGACTCTCTAAGCTCTGTATTGGGGGATTGTAACAACACTTACAGTTTTTCTATTTAATATATTTGCTTCACAACAGAGTTTTCCAAGCCATTTTGACTTGGCCTAAGTAAGGGTGCAGTTTAGATGCAAAACCTGCACCAAAATGACATCCCCCATGTAATCAGTTTTTATTCTATATTTGACATCTGTTGTTTTAATTCTCTGGATTAAAACAAAGAGTCCTTTCTCAGATATCCGTTATCTGTTATTTGACGTAGCATTGCATGTCGGAACGTAAATTAATTTACATAACGTCATGTTCAAAAGATGGTTAGAGGCTTGTAGTTGATTCACACAGGCGTCCAATCTGCTCTGTAATTCTTGTTTTTGTAAAGTCAGATACTGCAGAGCTACTGAGCCATGGTAGGCCCTGTATTTTTATTAAGCACTTCTGTGCCTTTGTTAAAAAGGAATTAATAGCAGAAACGTGTGCAAAGTAAATTAATTTAAAGTTCATGCAGTATATCTTCTATATATTTCCATTTAAATAGTGAAGTAGAGGGGGGTCAATATTAGTGTGGGGAGCTTCCAAGCTGACTGGCTTAGATGAAGCATTCTTCATCCACCAAAACATCAATTGCATTGTGCATTTTAGTCTGCTTCATGATGGTGCTCTTTTTAAAAACCTATGGAGAATTCTAGACAGCGTTATATTTAGGTCTGGTGCCACCCTAGGCACTGGATCTATTTGCTTGTGGAAGTGATGTCATGCATGGCTGCATGGGACAACACTTCTGTTGTGCATGACATAACTTCAATAGCAGTGTAACTGATGACTCTTCACGGACCCAGCTATGCCACCGAAAAAAAAAGCTACTCCCCTAGTGTTGGTTGTGGAGGTGCTTGAATTTTAAAAACAAAAATCAATTATATAGGCACCTGAGGCACAGCCTGATGCTAGAATAAAAGAATTATTATGGCTGCTCCCATACATATGCAGAGGAAAAATTATTATAGTAAAACTGATCTAAATAGAGGTCACTTACAGTATAAACATTCCATTCCTTTATCAGTCTGTCCATGGTGGACTAGATCCATAGGATCCCACAAGACTGAACTCTAAACAAAATCTATTTCTAACATTCCAATGAATACGACAGACAGGGTGGGGCTTTGCTTAGACTGAACACAACTTACAAGAACAATGGCACAAGGGGTAATATTGAGATTTTATTCACCTTGCCAATTTGTAGCAGGGGACACAATTCTCAGCATTGTAATTCCATTCATTTGACTGATAATTTCCTCTGATGCACATTCCCAACAGGCAATTTAGAGCTTGATAATGCACCAGGGATCAAAGAGAAATAGATATAACTCACCTCTGATGTTTATTGCATCATATGACTACTTATGTAACCAACATTCTTTAAAACACTATAGTGTTAGTCTCTGTTTTCTAACTGAAAGTAGAATAAATGTGCCTGCGAGCCAGGTGATAATCTGCTTCTGTTGTTAATTTGAAATTGCCATATGAAAGAGTTTTCATTTGATGGTCTTGTATAAACAACATAGACCATAGTTATTCTCAATCTATAGGTCTTGGAGCTAAGCAGTATATTATAGCTAAAAGCATTAGATTGCTCTCTTGACTACTATTACATTAAAAGGTAATTATAGGTTTTATATACGCTCTCATGCATTATATTGTATGATTCTATTCTACAGGTACAGCTGTGTGAGTGTTTTTTTCTATAAATATATTTTCCTCGAAGTTAGAAGAATCTTGTTTGTGCACCAGAACGGGGGACCCAATGTCTATCCCCATGTCCTGGCTACACAATTAAATGGTTAAGAGAACTGGGGGAATGTGTGGGGAGCAGTGACATCTAGGAAGTGCTGAATGGAAAGTGAAAGTAATTATCTGCCCCACCTCTATGCCTAAGGCATAGAGGAGTGGCAGACAATATTTGATTGACAGCTGAGATTTTTAAACAAGCGTAAAACAGCTATGAATGCTTTAATAAAAATTTGAAGTTGTATTTCATGTTTGATTTGAAAAGGACTTGTATTATACAGATTTTTGTGTCTGGGTGACAGGTCCACTTTAAATGAAACCCCAAACATAGTAATGAATTCTCTAACTTGAGGGTCTGTATTTTTCAAAGTATGGGCTTAGCCCATAAGTGCTTATTCAAAATCACAGCTGTTAGCTACTTCAATTAAAACTGAAAGTTTTCCATCATGACCTCCTTTACATGACATCAAGTAAGCACTGTTTCTTTCCAGACACTATTTATCTTATTGCTGCTTGCTTACACATCCAATATATAATATTTGGAAGATTAAGGAGTCTCAAATTTTGGCATAGATTTCTCCAATTCATGGATCCCACTAAAAATTACGCTATTTTGCTGGGACTTAGGGGTATAATATGATAAAGGCTGGTTATCAATTTTATTGCCACAGGATATACTGTATATAGAGCTCAGCTAGAGTATGGTGGACAGAATATAGTGTCACATAAAAAATGCCCACTTTTCTCTACAGTGGTTACCAGCATCCTATATTCCCATGTTACCTACTCTAGCAATAATGCAATAATCATTGGCAGAATACTGTATGGTAGACCTATTATAGGCAAAGGCTTGGAGTTCCAGCTCAGCTGACCACAGACGAAACCAAGATGTGCTGGATAGTATCAGCAGTACCCTCAACCCCTTTGTGTGCAGACTCTCCAAAAATCATGACAGGGCTGCAAAGATGCATCACATTCAACTTAGAGTCTACAAAAATTTCCAAAAAGTAAAAAAAAAGCCCACAATTCCCATTAAAACACATAATACACTGTCCTTATATTAAATCTGAATGCTCAAATTTCCACCAGATTTACTTAAAAAAGCAATGGCTCACTGATGTAGCTCATACAGAAGAAGGCTTACAAGGATTTAAGAAAAAAATATTAAAAGCAAATGGTAATCTAGCTGGAGCTGTCCATATCTACAAACATGCTGCTCCAGTTTTTATTGCAAATTACTAAGTCCAACAAAGGTACATTAATCAATCACAAACATTTATGGCTCTGTATTTATTAGCTGGCTAATGACTGATATTTCGCCCATTGATTGGGTGTTTTCTCCAGCTTGGTTGATACATCTCTAGATAATATTTAGTTTCATCATAAAACATCATAAATCAATAAAAATGTGCATGTGGACATCTTTGGGGAACTAAATATTTGAAGGAAACCCAAAGAAGGAAGGCAGGGTCCCCCCACTTTGTTGGGCCTGCCAAACTGCTAATAAATGCTCTAGGGAGACTCCCTATGCAGCTGGCTTACTTGCTGGCATCTTGACAATACTAGGTTACAGGCTCAGAAATACTGAAACATAAATATAATCTTATTTCACCTAGAACATAGTTTAAACCCCAGCAACATGAGAAAAAAACCTTGAAGTTTAAAAAGGGCAGGCTTTCCTTAGATTATTATTAGTACAGCACTTCATTTGCACTTAGAAAGTGATAAATAAGGCCTGGAAAATCTGTCATTGTGCTCACACATTCAGCATTAAATACAGAGCTTTACTTATAAACTCAAATACCCAGTCCTGTTAATCTGACGTCCCATTTCCTTTTCATTCAGACAAATGACAAATCAATAATATGAAATGTTGCATAATTAAAGTTCAATAGAAAGCATTATAACATGAAGTCAGGCAAGCCAGTGTGGGTGAACACTATTCAAAGCATATTGTTATTTATATGCAAGTCATGACAGAAAGCATTCCTGTTTTGTTGCTGTATGCACAAGCCTGCATAAAGGGTTAATGAGCACATAGTCACTCTGGGAGTCACACAAAGGGACGATTAAGAAACTAATATTAATAAAAATTTATTGCACTCTCAGTGGGATTGTTGGGAGTAGCAGTTCCTTAGATATGGAAGATACCTCCATTCATTTGATGTCTTATGCTCTTTTGGACCCTACACGTTTGAATGAATGTTGAAAACCAATCCTAACTGAAATGATGCAGTGATATTAGTTTTATTAAACGGGGTGGCCATAATGTAATTACACCAAGAACGCCTCCATTTATTAAATGGTGGGGAATACATTGCTCTAGGCCTAAATGCAGGTTTTTGAGGCTTCATTAGCCTTTCAGCATGTTGCCATTTTATCCCCTGCACTGAGCACTCAGAATGACTGTTTTGTCAAAAAATTGCTCAAAGCGACTCACTAAATTGAAGGCATGAAACAAGTTATATTGTTGAAGAGTCTTCTTCTTTCAGTAACACCATAAAATAATAAGCACATTATTGCAACTATATTGCACATTTTTGGTAGAATGAATAAAGGCAAAGCAAAGTTTTACGTGGATTTAAAAAGCCTTAATGGAGCATGCAGCATCCTTTTTCAGTAAAGCCCACTTTATATGCAACAAAGGATGACGCTTCATTAAAGGGCTGCATGTTAAGGTGTGTATACTCTTTCTCTCTCTCTCTCTCTCTCTCTCTCTCTCATATGTACACACAGACACACACATATATTTTCCTGATATTAATCTCAGCTGTAATAACATGTATGTACTGTATGTCTGTTTCACTTACAGTATATATATATATGTATATATATGTGCCCCCACCAGTTATCTCAGCATAGATAAAATCCTTGAAGTCATTGTATACCTAGGACTCTCTCTCATCTACAAAATTCAACTTTCAGGCACGTGTCAATGTTGGCTCTATCATTTAAACAGAGCATTTACATTACAGCCGTCCAGACTTCTTGAATCCTGCCCATCTGAGTGCACCGTCTGCCTTGTGCATAATCAATCAGCTTGAATATGCAGCCTACAGTATATAGACTATTGCATAACCCACAATTTGCAGAACTCCATAATCTGGGGGATACCAAATCTGAAATCTGGGGTTATATATATATATATATATATATATATATATATATATATATATGTGTGTATATATATGTATATATATATATATATATATACACACACACACATATATATATATATAATATATACATATATATATATATTCTTCCTCTATATGACAGGTTCCCAAATGAAATATATATTATAATAACAAAGGCATTTGACACAAATACAGAATTTCAAAAGTAAAAATGAAATATAAAAGATTTTCTTAGTAACACATTCATTTGAAGACATACAGCAAATCTGATATTCAGCATTACCTTATCTTTATGCATGAGACACAAAGCAGTTTACTAGCAAGTTCTAGTTTGCTTTTATAGCACTGAACTGCATGAATTTGTGTGACACTGAAAACAAAAAATGGCTAAAAGTAGTCGTAGAGGACGCGACACAAAGCAAGCCACTTCCTCCCACACTCTATGGGCTATGTAAAGTGTTGTATGGAATAATTTCATTCCCAGGCTGGATCATCAAACATAAAAATGAGTTAATCATGCTACATAAAGCAAGGAACTGGAGGCAAAAGCACCCAGGGGATAGATAGACTGCAAAATACAGAATGTCTCTCCCAAATGGAAAAGCCTAGCGTCCTTCTGGAATCCTGACCTACTTTGTGCTGTGGATCGCAGTCGAGTTGTGTGGAGCAGGCACAACATAATATTTTAGCCACCCTTATCTTAAAATGAGGTTTCTATTCTTACCATTGTAGCACCTCTGCATTGACAAAGTCAAGGGAGTCTCCTCCACAAAATAATAATAGCAATTAAATAAAATACATTGCAAAACCAAAGTGTTTGGGAGAGTCGATTTCAGAGCAAAAAAAGTAAACAAAAAGAATAATGCTCCCTATCTGCTAAATAACCCAAATACAGATTATGCAACACAAATCCCGCTAGAATAATAAAAAACAAAAAACAAAAACATATATAAATATATATATCCAAGGAGCATACTATAGATTAGTAGCATGGACATTGCAAAGTAGTCACGAATACACAGACTGCACCTACAAAATCATCAAACACCATCAGATACAAGCAGAGAGCAAGTCATTAGATATACATTAAAGCACCCTACCTTTATTAAGCATTCTCTTCATTTTTAGGTTCTTTAAAAAATGCTCCTCAATGCACAGGCTCGGAATATAGGGAGAGAATATAGAACGATGGCAATCCTAGGAAAAACGTCAAACTTGAGAAAAAAATTAATCACACTCCAAAAACGAAATCTTGCAAAGGAAATTCCCCATTCAGCAGTCTCCTTCAGTCTTTGGAGGGGCAAATATAATGTCTCAAAATCTTCCCCAGTTTATGCACAGAATCCATTCAAAGTATCCATTTTTTGTTCTTCATTTTGCAGAATCATAACTGTTTCTGAAACGAGTACTTCATCCCCCAGAAGAAGAAAAGTGTTATTAATTAGATGTCCCAGTCCCAGTGTTTCCCACACTGCTCCAGCGTGCAGGGAGCTTCTTGTGGCTGTCAGACACTGTGCTGAAATCACTGATCCTCTCCTGCCTCTGTACTGTATGGGAAAAGCAGCGAGAGGAAAAGCATCGATGAATGTTTTATGGAGCTGGATCAGGGATTGAGAGGTGATGAATGTTTTATGGGATCATGTGGTTTGACGTGAGGGGAATCAGGCTTGATCCGATTTACAAGAGACAGAGAGAGCAGATGGGAGGGAACTAACACAGAAACGGCAAACAAACTGGGATAATGAAAAACATTGCAAATCAGAGCTGGTGGAGTGAGCTGCACAGTCAGAGCATGGGATCTACCAGGCAGACTGAGTTTTGCATGATATTAATTTGCCACCCTTTCTAGGAAACCACTTTTTGAGACAGCAGATACAATCACAATACACACTTTCAACGATTTCAATGATTGTGCTGTGCAGAAGCAGGGTCAAGGGAAAACTCAACAGATGTGCAACTTATTGCACTTACAAAATAAAATCAGTGGCAACAAAGAGAACCTGCTTAATTTTTATGTATTAGGATATGTATACACCATTATATATTAAATAATAAACCATCATGTGCCTGAAAAAATGGATTTTACTTTTAAAATACAGCCATGGGACCTATTATCCAGAATGCTCTTTATGTAATTTGGATCTCCATACAGTGTCTACTTAAAATTAATTTAAACATTAAAGGAAAACTATACCCCCAAAGTGAATACTTGAGCAACAGATTAAATCAAATTAAGTGGCATATTAAAGAATCTTATCAAACTGGAATATGTATTTAAGGTGAAGGAAAGGATGCCTAATGTTAGGCACCCCCAAGTGATTATAGGGACGTACCTCAAACCCAGGGCCGGTGCTCCTATCAGGACAAATCAGCACAGGCCCCGGGTTATAGAAGCGAGTGCCGAACTTTATCTTTAAAATCGTTTTTTTCATTCTAATGCGCATGCTTCAGTCAAGGGAAATGTGCAACAGCGTGAAGACGAAAGTAAGATCTTTCCGTGGTGCTCACTTCTATAACCCAGGGCCGGTGCAGATTTCTTCTGATTGAAGCACTGGCCCTGGGTTTGAGGTACATTGCTATAATCACTTGGGGGGTGCCTAACGTTTGGCACCCCCAAGTGTATCCAGCCTTTCCTTGTCCTTTAACTAAATATTGCCCTTTTACATCACTTGCCTTGAACCACTTTTTCGTGATGGAATGTGTGCTACCTCAGAGATCACCTGACCAGAAATACTTCATCCCTAACTGTAACAAGAATAAGTGTGGAAACAAAAGACAGAACTCCGTCTGTTAATTGGCTCATGTTTAGTTTGTTTGGTATATTTATGTGCAACATGAATCATATGATTCCAGGGGGCTGCCCTTATTTTTTAATAGTTTTCTATTTATGATAAGCCAGTGGCATATACTACTAAAAAAGTATATTATTATGAAAATGGTTTATTTACATAAATGAGGGTTTTACATATGAGTTGTTTTATGTGATATCTTTTTATAGAGCCCTACATTGTTTGAGGTTTAATAAACCAAATAGGATTGTTTCATAAGAATGAAATACATGTTAGTTGGGATCAAGTTGTATATTAGTCCTATAATGTCTTAAAATCATTTCAGTTTATGCATACAATCCATTCTCAGGGGTTAATGCAATACAGGTATTGGATCCATTATCTGGAAACCTATTGTCCAGAAAGTTCCAAAGTACAAAAAAGGCAATCTCACATAGATTTTTAAAATTGATTTTCTTTTCCTCTGTATTAAAAAACAGTACATTTTTACTTGATGCAAACTATGATATAATTCATCCTGATTAGAGGTAAAACAGTCCTTTTGGGTTTATTTATTGTTTGAATTAATTTTAAGTAGACTTCCAAATTATGTGTGAAAATTCTAGGTCCCGTGCATTCTTGATGATAGGTCTCATATCTGTAAAAGTCGCACAGTTTGGACAAACAGCTGGTTTTTACAGTCTACTAAACCTATGCACATAAATACCAAGTGTAGTACCAAATAGAGCCTCCTGTAGGCTACCAGTCCACGTGAGACTACAAAATAACCAACCATATTCCTTATTTGGCACCCCCTGGGGCTTTTTTTAATGCTTGTGTTGCTCCTCAACACCTTTTACATTTGAATATTGCTCATGGGTAAAAAAGTTTGGGGACTCCTGGTCTAGACCAATGGTTCCCAAACTGGGGTGTTGATCCATGGAGGTCTACAGATGTGGCCTGTGGGGGTTGGTTACGGTGATATTGGAGGTACACCTACTTGATGTCTTGGATACTCCTAGATGCCCAGATTAAAAGTGTTAAAGGAAGGATTTTAGGGATACATTTTCTTCTACTAGATATTTTTAGGACTATAGTTAAATTATTGATAAGGGCATAGGATCTAATATCCAGAATGCTTGAGAACTGGGGTTTTCTGAATAATTAATCTTTCAGTAATCTGGATCATCATACCAAGTCTACTAAAAAATCATGTAAACATTAAATAAACCCAACAGGCTGATTTTGTTCCCAATAAGTATTAATTATATCTTAGTTTGGATCAAGTACCAGATACGGTTTTAATACTACAAAGAAAAAGGAAATCATTTTTAAAAAGTTGTACTTTTTGGATACAAAAGAGTGTATTAGGGATGATCTTTTTGTAGTTTGGAGCTTTCTGGATAACGGGTTTCTGCATAATCGATTCCATACACTTACAGGAATTTTTGACTTATCATTGCACTTGTTAGAGCCAATGTGAAAACTTTTTAAAGGGCAGCTTATAGTATTAGCTTTGGGTTATAGTTGTGGAGGGCTGAGTACCAAGAGAGGAAGACTAACAACCAACTGTTGGCTGGAGGAAGGCAATGCCAAATTAATATCTGGCTCTGCTATAGACATGCTCCCTTGCCTACTCCCCTCCTAACTTGTGAGACTGTTTATATTTTATTAAATATTGTTAATGTTTTACATGACATTGTTTTATTAGCATAGTGTGGTTACAGTCACACTGTCTGCACTCTCATTAAATTGCAGCTTGCATATGGTTATTATCATTTTTTGTAACATAATTTCACTTGTATTCAGTTACTGCAATGTGATGCAATTAATTCAACAATAACAAATGGAAAACAGAAAGAAGAAAAAGCATGTGTCCTCTTAATGTCATTGGCCTTTCTTCAGTTATACTGATATGTTCCTTATCAGTAGTTAAATTGACTTTTTCTTCCCTACAAAATGAGTTTCCCCATCTTTCTTTCATTACAGTAACCAGTGCAGTTATCATGGAGGTGGCACATTTACAGAAGTCCCTATTAATGATGGTACCCTGCATACCAATATTTTACATGGTTCCCATATAATAAGCCCCATATGTTCAGCTTGTGTGAGGCCCAAGAGGAATAATTAGATTGATGATGAGGAAAAACACCAGAATACACAACAGATACCAAGCACCATACAAAGCAAATGTAGCTCGAATGATTGACTGCAAGTGCAGTTGCGCATAAAACACCATTCATCAAAGGTACTTGCATCAAAATGCTTTATTTGCACTACCCTATAGCACCTCTCAGTCCTTCTTGGCTCTTGTTCTCAATAGAGACACCAACTCTGGACAACTCAGGACATGGTGGTATCTTCAGGGCTCTTTTTTCTTCAGGGCTCTTTTTGCATCATCTGGCACAGCACACTTGCATTTAAAAAACTGGGTGCTTGATTATTTGTGTAACAACAAAGTTGCAAAAGATTCAACGTGATCAAAGAACATTGGAATTCTGCAGAAATTGCACTTTGCTCACTGCACATGAAATCATATATGACTCAATAAGACTAGTAACTTGTTTTCATTCTCAAAAACCATAGGTCCATAGTTTTTATTAACAAGAATAGCCACTCAATATCTTCATTGTCACTGTCCCTTTAATAATGGTATATGCCCTTTCTGAATGAATTATGGGAAAATCTGCATTAGTCTGGGATCTGTCATCTGGAAACCGGTTGTCCATAAAGTCTCCAATAGACTACATTTTATATATAATCCAAATTTTCCAAACTGATTTCCTTTTTGTCTGTAATAATAAAACAGTTCCTTGATACAAACAAAGGTATAATTCATCCTTATGGGAAGCAAAACCAGCCTATTGGGTTTAATGTTTACATGATTTACTAGTAGATTCAAGGCGCAAATGTACTGGTGAAAATTAGTCAGAAAGACAACCTACAGAAAGATTCATTATGCGGAATACCCCAGGTCCAGAGCATTCTGGATAAGAGGTGCAATACTGTATAATTTTGCCCAACAGGCTTTGCCCAACAGGTTTAATAAGGTTAGAATCACAATATAAACAAAGCTTAAATTCTTTATTCCAGTTTTCATTTCTACAATGAATAAACAAATATGAATGTCTAGCTGTATTCTGTGGTTTTCATTTTTAACAGGAAATAAAGAAAATGATTGGTGCACGTTACTGAACCTAGCCCCAAGTAATATCAATCATTATTCCCTTTGAAAGAGAAAATATTAGGTTGTTATAGTTACAAAAATGACTACTGACCAATGCAGGCTTATCATCTCCGGCCTTATATTTTTCTTTAAGGCAAGATAGGAGAGATTTCCAGTGATATAAACAATGATTCTCTTTTCCTGTTATTTCCCGATTGATTAGATATCTGGTACATTTTAATTAAAAAAAAGTTTCAAACTTTTTAAAGTTCCTATTATGTCTTGTGAAATACAAAAAATAAAAATAAGTACTGCTCTCAAATATCCATTTCTTCCACTTTATTGGTTATTTAATGTTTCATTACTGTGACCTAACATTAATTTCCCTTGTGGAACCAAATCACTCATGCTGCCTGTCCCTGCCAGGCATTGGAAAACCAGAGAATTCAATACCAGTGCTGAATCAGTCGACAACAGTGTTTTAATATACACTTGGTACAGCATGGCAGCTCCCTTTACTGCAATACATTTAAATATAAAACACACCATTTAAGTCATTTTATTTCCATTCAGGGCCACAAGTAATATATTCATAAAATAGAAACTGTATGGAGAAGGGCAACCAAGAGGAGTCATGGACTACATAAAATGAGTATTGTAATCAATGTGTTCAGCTTAAAGAGCGATATGATAGAATAATTGAAATATATCGAAGAAATTATGACTTGATCCGACTTAAGAAGAAGGTAATGCCTCAAGCCTTCAGGTGGATATGGGGGGAAATTATTCAGGGAATGATACACATTCATGGACTAATAGTGAAAAATGTAAAGGATATAAACAAAGCCAGAATTAACAATTTCAACATTAAATAGACATACTAGATAAATAAACGCGTTGTTTTCTACAGTTAAATTTTAAGTTGCATCTGTGCTTTGCAGAAATGTTGTGTTTTGTTTCATGTTCGGATAGAAACCTGGGTACAGTTGCATATAATGGAATAACCACACAAAACCCTTAGTAAACGAATTAGTACCCCAGTAACAAAAAAAACAAAAAAACAAACATTTATCTGCTTTCTATTGTAATTTAGCAATAGCTTATATGACTGTGGTTTAAAGGAGAAGGAAATTGTTTATTACTGGTCTGTGTGGTCCTATTGAGTCTGCTTTCTATTTTAATTAAATTTTAATTTTGTGATGGTCTGTTTACTCCTATTCTGTCTGCTTTCTATTGTAATTTAGCAAGAGCTTATATGACTGTGGTTTAAAGGTGAAGGAAATTGTTTATTACTGGGGGTACCAATGTAAGGCTTCCCCAAAGTGATTGTGATTATCTAATGCCCCAGGCTGGGGCTACCATTAGTAGAAATACGCACTGCATACAAAAAAAAGAGACAGTTTTCATGTTAAAGTTCTACTTTGCATGCTATTATACATACACACCAGCCCTAAGAAAGAAGAAGCAGAATGAAGATTGTACAATGGTGCTTGATGAGAAGACACTCGGATTGGTGCAATATTTGCTAATAGCAGCACCGGCCCAGGGTATTAGGTAAGTTATTACATCCACTGTGGCGTACCTAACCTTTGGCACTCCCCCCAGTCAATGAGACTTTCCTTTTTTTCTACATACTGAACTTATTGTATGTGTATTGTATGTTTCAACATCTTCATAATAGCCAGGGTCAGACTAGGGGGCCCGGGTTGTGGGCCCATCGGGTTTTTTCCCAGGTGTCCCGCCGGCTCAGTCCGACACTGATAGTAACAACGAACTAAGACTCAGAGCTGAGGGCTCTGAGCAGTTGTTGAGACGTTAAGCTTAGGTGTTGTTGCAAATTATCAAGCAGAAAATGAGGTTTGTCTATACTATAAGCTGATGCTACACAGCTGAATATTACATTCTGATGCTAATTGCACTGGTTTCTGAGCTGACATGTAGAAATTATGTATGGACCAGTAACATAAAATTTAAAAAACTAAATTTTTAGAACACCACAAAAAGAAAACACCAAGACAAATGAAAATCACAAATTCTTTATTAAAGGAAAACTATACCACAAAAATGAATACTTGAGCAACAGATATATCAACAGTTTATATCAGTTTATACAGTTTATTAGGGATGGCGCGAACTGTTCGCCGGCGAACTTGTTTGCGCGAACATCCGCTGTTCGCGCTCGCCAAAAGTTCGCGAACGTCGCGCGACGTTGGCATTTGGGTTCGCGTCAATTTGCCGCATTTTTTTTGCCGCATTTTTTTTGCCCTCTCACCCCAGACCAGCAGATACATGGCAGCCAATCAGGAAGATCTCCCTCCTGGACCACCCCCACACACCCCCTGGACCAAAAAAAAAAATAAATGTGCATACCTCCCAACTGTCCCTTTTTTGGAGGGACAGTCCCTCTTTTGAGAGCTCAACCCTCTGTCCCTCATTTGTACTGGAAAGTCCCTCTTTTCTCTGCACTGAACAGCCAGAAAAAGAAGCAAAGATTTGAACTTAATTGGCTTTTGGCAGAGAGTCCAGAACAGCTAACAGGTGCAGATAAGATACTTTGTAACACTTTTGACATAAGAAAATAATAGATTTTTCTTTTCCCTTGATCCACCTCTGGCATGCCACTGTCCAGGTCGTTGCACCCTTTAAACAACTTTAAAATAATTTTTCTGGCCAGAAATGTCTTTTTTAGCTTTAAAAGTTCCCCTTCCCATTGAAGTCTATGGGGTTCGCGAACCGTTCGCGAACCGTTCGCGATTTTGCGCAAGTTCACGAACATGTTCGTGAACTTTTTTTCCGCGGTTCGCGCCATCCCTACAGTTTATATGAAATTAAGGGACATATTAAAGAATCTTATGAAACTGGTATATATATTCAAGTAAATATTGGCCTTTTACATCTCTTGCCTTGAACCACCATTTCGTGATGGTCTGTGTGCTGCCTTTAGAGATCACCTGACCAGAAATATTTAAAACCTAACTGTAATAGGAAGAAGTGTGGAAGCAAAAGACAGAACTCTGTGGGGCAAATTTACCATTATTCCCCAAAATTAGCTCGATCATATTCAAAATTCAAAAAAGATAAGAATTTGACCATCGAATGCTTATCGAATTGTTTTAGGCTATCATTTTGTTTGCTATTCGATTTCTCGATGAATTCATACGATCGGATACCAATCGTTCGATTTTACAAAAAAAATAATAAAATTTCCTTCGAGCATCCGAAAAATTTGTACGATTCGAACGATCGAACGCTTTAATCGGGCGAATGGTATTCGAGCAGGTATTCGAGCAGGACTTAGTCTCAGAAGCCTATGGGGGTTCCCATAGGCTTCTATTGCAATTCGGTAGGTTCAATCTGGCAAAGTAGGCAGTCGATATTGGTGTTTTTTTTCATGGTATACTAACGAATTAAAAAAAAAATCTTTTGATGTTACTGGTCCTTTAAGTACTAATCAGCCTGCAACATTACTATTATGTAAATACAATATATTGAGTGGGTCCCTAAGCTCAGTAAGTAACAGCAGCACAGAGCATGTGCAGTGAATCAGCAGAAAAGAAGATTGGGAGCTATTTGGGCATCTTCAAACAAAAAATCTGCTAAAAGTGCTAAAGGGCTGTGTTGCCTCAGGCTGGTACAGAAGCCCAAAACATAATGAACAACATTTCTAGCCTACTTCCTTAGTTAGGCTTTAGTTCTCCTTTAAGGTGCATTAGCTAAACAGAATATAGTTTATTGATCTGTAAACAAATGATTTCCTTTCCTTAAATAGAATATATAGTCATCCTTGGCTTGCAAGCAGTACTTAGAATAACACTCAGCATCAAGGTCAAGCATATGATACAGATCATGAACTAAGACCTCAGGTTAAAACCAGGCACCTGCTTCCTACCTTGCATCCTACCAATGCATAGGGGAAACCATCTGTTGTGGTCTTCAATATTCGTATGAGTGAAGAATTCTTCCTGACTCCATAGATGCTAATAAATTAATTACATACCCCGTCAGCTACAAGGAACAAAAGATTATACCAGTAAACCTGTACTTCTTCTACTCAGTAACCCAGTGCTTGGTCTAACTTTTGTATAGACATATATTTAAGATGTATTTGATATTTATTCATAGTTTTACTTAAAGAATATGTTAAGCATCATTCACCTTGTTCTTCTCTTTCAGCAGGATATTGCAATGGTAGGCAGACAGCCATGAAGTTCAGTAACAGCAAGACAGTCCTGTATGTTGCCAGATCGGTAATGCTTGATAAAGCTTTTAAGTTTTATTTTAAAAGGGATGTCCACTTTACTGTTAAGATGTCTTCAGCATTAGCATGTAGTATGAGCTATATCTCATAGAAAAAAAGACATATATTGTAAAAATCAATTAAAAATTGTACCGTTTAAACTTTCTATAGTCAATTAAAGTTTTGCAAAATGTACCCCATGTAGGCAGGTTCGTGCGTTAGTTACTCACACAAGGCAGGGCAAATGAGAGATGATTAGCCTTTTCTCACCAGCTGACAAAACTTTGTGTGTACTACAGGCTTAATACATTGTCTAGGGGACAAAGGGAGCACATACCAATGATGAAATAGAGATGTCCAAATGACTTTGATGATAGAAATGTATTTCTGCAACAATTTGCATGTTACATGCTGTTCTGGAAAGATTAAACATTTAGTTATTTACTAAACATGATTTTTTTCTGGTAGAATGTTTGAGATTGTATCCCAAAGCTGCAAAAAGTCAGAACGCAAAAATCGGGCATCTCAAACCTGTCTAGGTCATGTATCCAGTGCCGGGCCAAATGGACCTGGCGCCTCAGGCACCCCAGCGCTCTCCCTGCCCTCCCTCCATGCGTGCGCACTGTGTACTGTATTTTTGCTCTGGTGAACAATCGTAAATCCACTGATTTATGAAAGTGTGAAAATTTCAATTTGTTACCCATTTGACCAAACTCAGACTGTCAAATTAATACAACGAAGCTACATCCTCAACTCTATTATTATGTCAGTGACATCAAATCCTGCATTCAAAAAAAGTCAAGCAAAAGTCAAAACATCTGTGTTTTTTCATATTTAAAGTGAGATTATGTTTACAAGATGTAACTGTTAAAAATATATTTACACCTTCATTTAACATTTGAAGCTCATGACACATTTGTTTTAGTATGGGCTCATTGCCTAGGACAATAAATTATCTCTGTTTTCAATTTGCTTCATTGGACAATTTTAATAAAAAGTGGCCACTTTCAACTATTTCAATAAGATCACTAATTAATACATACATATGAAATGTATATAGTTACAGAATTTAAACTGACATACGCTTAAGTAAGTTAACAACAGTTTCCAAGGAAGAAAGTAACGCTAGAGAAAATTTTTTATGAAATCACTGACAAAAGTATGCCAACGTTTATTTATGATGTAATTCATCACAAGATAATGTCTGGCGTAGTTGTGCAAAGTCTGGTCAGAGACTTCTTAAGCATAAATTCGATCATAAGCTATTTTGTGCCCCCAAATCTAACTGGTCTTTGGAACTCTGGAACTTAGGCAAGATTCAATTCAGTAAGAAAAGTGTTTAACACATAAATGGCCAGATTCAACTGAGTGAGTAAAAGGTATCTCATGATTTATCAAGTGAAAACTCATGGACAAGATTCAGTTTGTTCTACTAAAGTGGTACTTCACCTGAATGAACTTTTCTATCTGGTTGCTAGGTCTGATTGACCTTAGCAAACCAGCCATTGGTTTGACTGAAAGACTGAAATATAAATAGGTGAGGGACTAATTAGGAAGATAAATAATAAAAATAAAAAACAATAAAATTGCAGCCTCATAGAGCAATTCTTCTGGGTACAGTGACACCCATTTCAAAGCTGGAAATGAAGATCAATTGAATAATAAACCCACATTTGTCCCTTGAGCTTTAGATTAAATACTTAAAAAAATCAAATATTAGACATGGTGGGTATTGTCTGCATCAAGACATGATAAAGAAACAATTCAGTTTAATTGTTAAAGGGAAACTGTCATGGGAAAACTTGTTCATTTAAAAATGCATCAGTTAATAGTGCTGCACCAGTAGCACTGAAATCCATTTCTCAAAAGAGCAAACAGATTTTTTTATATTTCATTTTTGAAATCTGACATGGGGCTAGACATATTGTCAATTTCCCAGTTGCCCCAGTCATGCGACTTGTGCCAGCACTTTAGGAGGGAACTGCTTTCTGGCAGGCTGTTGTTTTTCCTTCTCAATGTAACTGAATAGTACGCAGTGGGACATGGGTTTTTACTATTAAGTGCTGTTCTTAGATTTACCAGGCAGCTGTTATCTTGTGTTAGGGAGCTGTTATCTGGTTACCTTCTCATTGTTCTTTTGTTAGGCTGCTGGGTGGGGGAAATGGAGGGGGTGATATCACTCCAACTTGCAGTACAGCAGTAAAGAGTGATTGAACTTTATCAGAGCACGTCACATGACCAGGGGCAGCTGGGAAATTGACAATATGTCTAGCCCCATGTCAGATTTCAAAATGAAATATAAAAAAATCTGTTTGCTCTTTTGAGAAATGGATTTCAATGCAGAATTCTTCTGGAACAGCACTATTAACTGATGCATTTTGGAAAAAAATGTTTTTCCCATGACAGGATCCCTTTAATGCTCAACAGGGCTGCACAAGCAATATTCATGAATTACAGCTCATAGGAACAATTACAGATATCCAGACTAACTAACTAACCGTCCCTCTGCAGAAATAACTATAGCAATGTGTTTTATTAAATTGTTTTAAAAAATAGATTAGATTAGATTGTAAACAGGGCATGTCTGTATGTGCTCCAGGACTGGGCTTATTTACTTTAAATCTGGTTGACAATCTATTATTATTATTATTAATAATAATAATAATAATAATAATAATAAACCCACATTTGTCCATTGAGCATCAAATTAAATGTTTAAAAAATCAAATACTGGACAAGATGGAATTGTCTGTGTCAAGACATGATGGCAACTGAAAAAACCTTTCAAAACAATGTTAAATTAGGTCTACTAGAACCATAAAATTTGTGAAAGTAAAACATAGCCATCTAAATGAAACTCTACAGAATATACACATTACTCAATATTGCATGTTCTCTGCCAAGGACACTGATAAGAAATGGTCAGTGTTTAAACTCTTGTTTAATATATTTATAAGTATAGACATTTGGGTAACAAGTGAAAGAGAGAAAAATAAAATACTAAATAAAAAGTAGGGTAGGAAAAAGAAGGTATTTAGATTACTAAATTTAGAGGGGAAAGAGCCATCATTCAGTAAGTACAAGGGCTATAATAAAAAGACCAAAAGATGTTCAGTTTAGCCAACACTAGCATAGCTACCAAGCATTGGCGTGAAACTTTGATGTCCCATCTTTAAGGGCTCATCCAGACGAGAAGATTCAAGGAGATTAGTCGCCTGGCGACAAAACACCACGTCTTTGAGGTGACTAATCTCCTTGAATGGCTTGCTCGTATCTTGTACCTGCTAGCGCTAAAGTCGCCGGCGCCTATTCACACGCTGCGATACTATTCACATGCGGCAATACGATTAGTCCCCGAAATCTTCCCGTGTGGCCTTACCCTAAAAGAACTTTAAAAACTGTCCATTGTAAAAATATTTTGTTATCTGAGTAATTGTACAATACTATAAAATACTAAATTCGCCTTGGTACATGTTTTGTTTAATGCCATAATGCATCGATTAGTTATCCTCTGATGTTATGGAATAGTGCATAGTTTGATTTTGCTGTAAACAGACAGCAGATTAAAGCTCAGCCACTGTAGATACATGTTGATGACCTGTTCCTGGAAGAGAAGATTAATTTGTCCTACTGGACAAACTTTCTTTATAGTACTATATACAGTATGCATATACAGTGAAAATGCAAATAACTGGTAAAGAAGAAGCCACTTTGGATTGTACATTTGACACAGAAAAACTTAACTCATCTATCCCATTTATCCCACTTAGCACCGAATATTGTGTCACAGCATCCCATCCAATTAAAGAGTTCACCATTGAAAACAATGGTGCTTTGGTATGCTAATGAAAAGGTTAAATGCATTAAATGAGTTAAGATGACTTTAGATAACACAGTTTCTTCAATTAACCCTGATTAACGACGCATTTAACTCACCAATCCCAGTGGCCGCATCTGTAATATGGGAATATAATAAAGAAAGGGTAAAATAAGTTTTATATAAACCACTGTAGGACAATGTACAACAGGGATGACTAACCAGAGTTCTCTGGGCCAGATGTCACCTCCAAGAAAATATCAAGGCCTAAATGTAGCTTTAGCAAGTTCACTGGTTCGAAAATGTTTAGTGTTTTTATTTCTAAACCAACAGTGTTGGACTAGGGGGTCAGGGCCCCCCAGGGCTGCCGCCTGAGGGGCCCCCACACCTATTTTCCTCAGGCACAACACCCCTCTTCCCAACCCCACGCACCTTGTTTTTCTTCTTCTCTTCTGGGTTCTGAGCTCAGGCCTGAGTTGGATTTTTTCCTGGTGTCCCACAAGCCCAGAAAGCTTTTTAATTGATATTAATGAAGACGCTAATGACATGCTAATATAGGTTAGATATTTGCCTAATGCAGTGTTGCTTAAAGGGGTTGTTCACCTTCCAAACACTTTTTTCTGTTCAGTGGTTTTTAGATTGTTCTCCATAAATAAAGACTTTTTTCAATTACTTTCCATTATTTATTTTTTACAGTTTTTCCAAAATCTAAGTTTAAAGTTGAATGTTGGTGTCTCTGGCATTTGAGTCTGGCAGCTCAGTAATTCAGGTGCAGACTCTAAAGTGATACAATTTTGCAACATTTAATTGATACATTTCACAGCAACATCTCTTGAGTATTAGCAACTATTGTATCAGTTCTAACAGCTGCCTGTAATGAAACCCAGAGATTCTGCTCAGCAGGGACAAAGATAAGAAAGGTATCCATTAAATGTATCAGTTTAGAACAGTTGGGGGGGGGTCGGCGACCCCCCTCCCAGAGCTGCTTTAGAAGGTGAAAATTACACTTTGCACTTCAATATTAGGAAAACGGTTACAAATAGAGAGTAGACAATAATTGGAAAAAGTCGTTATTTCTGGAGATCTATCTGAAAACAACTAGTTGTTTGAAGGTGGACAACCCCTTTAAATGTTTATAAACATTGAATAAGTTCTAGACAGAATCATCTGGCATCAGTTCTCAATATTAGGCAGCATCTAATGAATCTTATATTATTATTTGCGTTACACTAATTTATTGTACTTTGAACATTTTAGGTACAGCAAGGCCCTTCCTTAGAGTGATCACAAACTAGGTGTGGGTTTTAGTGCACAGCAAGATTTTACTTCCCAAGATCAGTAGAAATTGAACAAGTGTTCTTATTGGAATAAAAACTAGGCCTCAGAGCCCAAAGTGACTCAATCACTTTAAAAAAAAAAAAAGGGTACGGCATTAACAGAATTCTCTGTGAAAAAGTGAGTAATGGTTAATAAAAATGAAAAGGAAGTAAAGTGAAGGTACTTTTATAATATACAATAAAATGTGTTTGTATGAACGCTTAAGTAGGAATCTACATTATAGCTTTAAATATACATACTGTAATGTGGTTGGAGCTAAAAGCTTTTCTACTGTATATGTTTGTGCCCCTGGAGCATACCCGATGTACCTGATGCACCTTAATTACACCTCTAATTGCAAAGTATTAACTATTTATGTATATGTGTACAGTCTGATTCCACAATAAAGTATCAGAAATGCTATATATATATATATATATATATATATATATATATAAACATCAAAAAGAAACCGCACTCACAGACAATATCTGGGACAAGGTCACAGCCTCATTGCACAGTAGCTCCGTACCAGCAGATTTCTCCAACTGCGCATGCGTCCGAAAGTCATGAACTTTCTGATCATTTCAGTTTGTTACTTTCGGACACATGTGCAGTTGGAAGAATCTGCCGGAACGGAGCTACTTCGCATGCATCCGAAAGTCACAAACTTTCCGAAAAAATTGATTGGAAACTTTGTGACTTTCGGCACATGTGCAGTAGCTCCACACCGGCAGATTCCTCATACTGCCCATGCGCCCAAAAATGCTGGTCAATCCAGGAAGAAGAGCAATCAAGACAAGATGGCATCTGTGAACTCCACTGGACAAGGCATGGAAGGAGGAGTAAGTAATAAGTTAGGGTCATTTTCCTGGGGGGGGCATGTAGGCTGGGGGGAGGAGGGAGGGGCCTACACAGGGGAGGGGGGAGGCTTTTTCCACGTACTGTATGACTTTGTTTATCCTTTACTACTCATAGACTCTTCCTCCCCTAGGCCGAGATACTTTAAGATAGATGTCAAACATGGCAATTTGTCGCCAGCAGGAATATTCAAGATTGAAGCAGTAAAACACACCAATCAGATAACTCAAACTTTAACTACTTTATTGATATGTTTTACCCATCATTGTTCCCGGTGCATAGATATATAAGTGGTTTGATGAATGTTGGTTGTGCATATTTCCCATGGTCGACAAATTCTCCTGTGGGCCATCATTCTAAGAGAATGTGTTAATCAATCAGATAGTCTGTGCTATTCAAGATCGAAAGACCACATCCACAGGTAGTGTTTTGTTGCATTTGCTGCAGGTGTTAGAGCACCATTTGTATTTGCATGCTCTGGATGCATATCACCATGGGCAACACTACTGTGTTTTCATTTAATTGCTCATACTTTCAATAAGCTTTAGAAAGGTTGCTTTTTTTAATTGACATCTTAAACATTCATCGGTAATAGCTTGGGCCCATTTAGAAAACTACTTTTTCTTCAATTACACCTTAAGCTGCCATACAGCATGTCACCGCATTTTAGTCACTGTCTGCTTAATTAGCTTGCTTTTACAATTACCTGTTCTAACTCGTCTATACTAGTTTAGTTCTCATACACTCACCATCAGAAAATTGATTTACTTTAAGTGAAGCAGAGACATAGCAATTGACAGCAAGAATATAATGTATTACCTTAGAAATAATTATCTCTGAATCACCCATTCATTAGTGAGATGTATAGAATTAAAGAATTGTTTTTAGGCTAAAGGATTGTTTCTGGCATCAAGTTATATAGTATATATAATGTATCTGCAATGGTTATAAACCACAATAAACAATACAAGTGCAGACCCTTTCACTTTTTTTTGCAACTAAGTGGAAATGTATATTAAATAAGTCTATAGCATTCTCATATTTTCAATTTGACCTGTTATACATTGGTGGGCAATTACACTTTACACAGGGAATTTCCTGAATCTCCCACCGCCATAAACATAAATCATTAAACACAAACATATCTAGGCACATACCCATACACACATACTAACCTATTATTAGAATAAAAACAGTGCAAGAAGACTAAAAAAGAAGAGGACTACTGTACAAATTATACTTCATAAAAAGAGGCCTCTTCCCTACTGTTAGCTGCTATGAAGAAATAATATTTTATAAAAATAACACTTGTATTGTTTTGACAAATTGGGGAAAATCCTTTAATTATAGAGAATAACGTGTGTACCGTTATGATTAATGAATAGACCCTTAAATGAATTAGTAAAAGAAAGCTTTTTGCACACAGGTAGCGATAGCTGTTTGGACTGACAAGGCAGATCCTTGTTTGAATTGAATGAATGGCTGAATCAGGGGATTGAACCTTGCTCTCCTCTTAACCAATGATCTTATAAATGAGATGGTTTGATCATCACTGAACAGATTTAACTTCACAGTTAAGTCATAGGACTTCTTTCATCATTAATAGAAAAGATGCCTTTTGGAGCCTTTTTAAATTATATATTTAAAAAAGATTTGTATTACAGATGAACTGCTGCAGGCTGGATTTATTTTTTTTTGCATGTGTCTTCCATATTAAAGAGTTGCTTGTGTTAAAGCCCACAAAACTTGCTTCTATTAGTCCAGAATATCAAACATTTTATTATGTATAACATTTATGAAGGGGAAAAAACTAGTATTCTTTCAGTGGGACCCTTTTAGTCTTTTTCACAGAACCTGTTAAGCTGCAGCTACAACATTTGCAAAAATAGAAGTAAAAGAAAAATATCTGAGTTGTTACATCAGACCTTGACATCAGTGATTGATCCTGAACAATTAATTTATTAGGCATGAAGGCAACAACTATTTATTAGGCAAGAAGGATAGGGAAGCTTAGAGTGAATACTAGAAGCCATTTTGAATGAGACAGAAATGTTATAGGCATCTGTATTTTTTACATTTTGTCTCCAAGTAAAAGCTTTGATTACAACAGAAATTTGAGTTAGCTCCTGGCTGATTAAGGAGCAAGAAAAATGAGCAAAGGTGTAAAATCAAGGAATGCCTAGAGTACAAAACCTCATGTCCAACAGTTACCTCCTTATTATACGTATGGCCATTACCAGAAGATTAGCAGCAAAGGAATACAATGTTAAACATTAACAGACATATTTCTTCCTATTTGCCAATGTTTGGAAAAATCATAAAGCTCATAACTGACATCAACACCTCAGGCAACATGATATACATATTTCACACTGTACTTTATACCTTAATTTAAGGAACTCGTCCTTTGGCAGGGTTTTGTGAGCCTTTGTGGTTGATCATGATTTGAACCAATGTTTCACAGCTAGCTAGGTGAAAAGCTATTGAGGCAGGCAGAAGCACAAAATCATATTAGAGCAAAAGGCACAGCCATGTTGTATAAACTTCTTGCTGCTAACAGACTGATGTGGCCCTTTTCCTTCACTTTTGGACTCCAGTGAAAGCATTCCTCCACTAATTGTAAACAGCTTAAATTGGTAATTAGGATAGCAAGTTCATAAGCATTTAGAATATGACTTTTCTACAGTTAGGGAGAGGAGTATTAATTTAAAAGGCACAAGATTAATTAATACAATAGTGCGAAACCAAATTCATTGAAGATGGTCAGAAAGCTATGCCCAATGTCTGAAGCTCCTCCTGTCTTATCAATAAGTCAGTATATCACTAGAAAAGGGAGAAATGGCACAGAAAAAGTATGAAAACTCATCTGGTATAATAGGTTAGAAATACAATAACAGTTCATGCTTAATAAAGCGAGTGACCCGAATTGGTATAATATAGGCAGAAAGGCTATTACATGCACCCTAATACACCTTGGGCCAAATTTTAGGTGGGTAATTATCAGATACCCTATAGATTGAGAAATATACACACAATTATCACCAAGGATGGATACAAAACCTCACTTCCAGGGCTACATCAGTGCAGTTCTGACTGGTCCAGCATACTTAAAATAAAAGCATGATATAAGCACAACAACGTGATCTAAATAAATCTTAAATGTTTGTGGGTGTAAGGCTGAGCTGTTTAGCATTCACATCATTCTTTATTGCAGCACAACTGAATATTTAAATAAACACTTTTGTGAATAAGTGCATCTTAAAAACAAATATGCTACTCACTGTGCAATTATCTAAAAACATGATGAATTCTGTATTCAATATAACATGTCCCTGCCCTGAACTTCAAAAAGATGCTAACGTATGCTCTGTATCAATGCACCCCAGGGCCATCTGATAAAAGAACAAAATACAGTTAGAAAATAAAAGGCAGTTAGAAAATAAAAGCTGTTCCAATGGTTCTTAATGCAATCTACAGGGAATGGTAACTGGTCAGGATGTAATATTGATGCTTAGAAGCTGGTGCATTAATCATAATTGCGAATATTAAACTGCTAAAACATTGGCCTCTTAGGTACTCCCTGAAAACTGCTTTAAGTCCACTACTATATCTAGGGTGCATAATGAGCACCATAGCAATATATACATTTACATGTGGCAGGACTCAAAGCTTGCTCTCAGCGCTATAAAAAAAAGGAAAAAAATCACTCCCAGATGTGCCAGTAATTAAAAATGAAAACTACTAACAGTTGTTTTACACTACAGTTGTTTTAGGGAATGTTGATTACTTGTTCCCTGAGATATATGAAGGTAACATTTATTAGATCAATATAATGCTCTAAGAAATTGCAAATCCATTTTCCTGAGGCATAAGGAGGCCAAGCTGAGGTTGCAAGGAAAGACAATCTAATCTGCCTTGTATTTATACATTTCGATAATGTATGTGTCTGCATGGTTTCGACTAAAAACTAGTTACAAGTGTCTAAAATAATTTTATTAATAACTGCATTGTTCTATAACAAAATAGAACAACCAGAAAAGCTTGCTTACTTTGAAAATGTTATAAAGCCCATTTTAGACTGACTAATATTTTATAATTTCAGATAGTAATCTATCTATCTATCTAATTATATATTTATCTATCTATATTATCGGTCTGTCTATTTATCGGGTAGTAATGTATTTGCATATTAAACAATTATTCATTAATACAAATTAACCTGAAAATGTACATACACTTGGCAATTAGTGATGGGCGAATTTATTTGCCAGGCGCAAATTTGCGATGAATTCCCGCGAAACGCCAGCGAAAATTTGCTGGTGTGAAAAAAACGAGACGCGCACCAAAAATGACTGACGCATGCCAAGAGTAATGGATATGCAGGAATGGGGTTGTATATGAATGCATGAAACATTCACTCCTTCAAAAAGATCAGGGACACCTGAGACCACTCTGCATCAAAGCCTCACAGCAGTGTGAGAAATGCAAACATTTTATGTCCCCAATACCTACTGTGTGTATTGCACGCCTGGGCTAAAAATATTGAAGAGGTTACTCCTTTTATATACTCTAAACTAGTTATGAAGTTTAGCCCTGTTTGTTTCTGTGAGAGAATAGAAGGATAGGATGGAAGAATTTAATCTTAACACAGAGAGCTGCCACCTCCAGTATCAAGTCATAATATTTGCTTTCATGCATTATCGTTAGCCTAGCAAATAAATTAGTTCTATCTAAAAATAAGAATACAGTGGGGAAGAATTAGTGAGGTTGCCGCGTGGATCTTTTCCAAATATGATCACCTTGAGCTTGATGGGATCATTATGAGCTTGATGGGATCATTATGATCATCAATGTGTTCCTTGTCCAACAGGATATCTCTATGAATGCTGGCCAGATATTACCTGGGCAGGCCCATTTGTGATTGCCATACACAGGCCAATATGTTGTCAACTTGGTCCAGAAGGACTGTTTATCATCACCTTTATTTGAGCTAAATGTGTTACCAAATTTGCTTCCAATAGAGTGTTATGGGGTGCCGTTTGTCCCAAATACATTCTGTATACAAAACTATCCCTGATGCACAGAATGAATGACTCTCACAGTATATAACTATTTCTGGTCATATACACAGATAAAAAATATACAAAAGACTTATTTCTATTAAAGAATGAGAACAAAATATTATTAGTGCACAAAAGGATGTCATTATATTACAAACTTATTCTATACATTTTAATAATTAATCTGTCTCACAAATTTATAACCTCCATGTAACAGACACACTTATATGCAAAGTTACTTACAGAATGAATTATGTAAAAAAAAAAACTTGTACAGAATATATAATAGTGTAAGTAACTAATGCATGCTAAGCTAGATTTGAATGACAAAATAGATATTTGTGACAGAAAGCAAGAATTTATAGTACAGAATTCATTCTTTCGACAAAATTAAAGTTTTGTAACACAAAACAGATAAAATAACCATTCTGTGAAGCAATACTGTCAGTTACTTTACTGAACCAATAAGAACAAAGCTTACTGGCCTGCTTGTGTGGCCATTTTGGTTAAGGGCATTCCTGCTGTTTTGCCATTGTCTTATGATTCATATTCCTGTTCCTGTTTTTCTCTTCCTGTCTAAACTAAGAGGACAAATTAAGCCGCCACACCCAGATGCCATGTAGTAATAAATGTAGTGTGCTTGTGTGAGTGCTTTACCTGAACTAACACACACAATCATTGAATCCACTAGCAGCCAGTTTGTCTGACAGTTTATAATCTTGCAGCCTAACTGTAACATCATTATAATAGGCCTAATATCCCTTCAATGAGTCACTTATACATTGTGTATATGATGTTAGGCTCTAGTGTCTCCTCCTAGCTCTAATCTTGCACCACTTAGCTTTTAGCTCTCTCTTAATAATCTGCTTAGTTATAGTTCTACTACTACATAATAGGTTTAGCCAAAATGTGGGACTGGTCACATACCTCCTAACTGTCCTGTTTTTAGAGGGACAGTCCCTCTTTTAACAGCTCAACCCCCAGTCCCGCATTTGTACTGGAAAGTCCTGACTCTCTCTGCACTGAACAGCCACAAAAAGAAACAAAGTTTATAACTTCATTGGTTTTTGGCAGAAAGCCCAGAACAGCCACCAGGTGCAACAATTTTTTACTTTTTATAATTTTGAGATAATCAAATCTCTCTTGGGAGAAGTTAGACTTACAGCTTAAAGGGCAATTCACCTGTATAAAGGACCCCTTTAGTTTGCACACAGTACTCAGGAGTGGCTGCTCATAAGTCCTACACACATGATCACTCCCACATTGTGGCTAAACCTATTATGTAGTAGTTGCACTACAGCTAACTATGAGACTTCTCATAAGACCCGCACATCATACTATACAGAATGTATATGCATGTGCACTCCCATGTCTGTGGCTAATAGGGGTGGGTGAATTTGCCACTGGCAAAATTTTGATAACTCTCATTAAAGTCTATGGTGGTCAAAACTTTTTTGACATGTGACTAATTTTTTTTTTGGCATGCGACGCCATTCAACTCTATGGGCATCATTTCCACGGTGAAACAAGGCGAAAAGATTCACCCATCCCTAGTGGCTAAAACTTATAATGTAGTAGTTGAACTACAGCTAATTATGAAACTACTCATAAGACCAACTCATCATACGATACAGAATGTGTGCACATGATCAGTCCTATATCTCTGGCTAAATCTATTATGTAGTATTAGTAGAACTATAACTAAGCAGATGATTAAGAGAGAGCTAAAAGCTAAGTGGTGCAAGATTAGAGCTAGGAGGAGACACTAGAGCCTAACATCATATACACAATGTATAAGTGACTCATTGAAGGGATATTAGGCCTATTATAATGATGTTACAGTTAGGCTGCAAGATAATTGTAAGCATGTTTACTAACATTGGAGATAAATATCTGGAGAGATTTCTGGAGAGATTTCTGGAGATGTTGCCCATAGTAACCAATACATTTTCTTGTTTAAATGTAATTGTTTGTTGGTTGCCATGGGCAACTAGGGTTGCCACCCAGCCGGTATTTTACCGGCCTAGCCGGTAAAATACCTGCAAGGGTCGGGGCCGGTATTACCCTTACAAAAAGCCCTCGGCCCTTCACTTTAAACGTATTTGTTCCCCGACGCTGCGGTGGCTCTGCCCCTTAAGCATCACAGCCCGCCCCTTTTGCGTGTCATTTCAATGACTCCGCCCCCTTTGCATCACTCCCTGCCCCTTTTACGTCGCTCCCTGCCCCTTTTTTTCCACCCCCCAGCACTAGACGGTATTTTTTTTTTTTTCGAAAAGGTGGCAACCCTATGGGCAACAGCTCCAGAAATGTCTCCAGATATTTATCTCCAATGTTAGTAAACATGCCCCCAGCATGCTAGTGGATTAAATGATTGTGTGTGTTAGTTCAGGTAAAGCAGTCAGAAAAGCACACATTTATTACTACATGGCAGGTGAGTGTTGATGCTTCATGTTCCCTCTCAGCTTAGACAGGAAGAGGGAAACAGGAACAGGAATCATAAGACAATGGCAAAACAGCAGGAATGCCCTTAACCAAAATGGCCACACAAGCAGGCCAATAAGCTTTGTTCTTATTGGTTCAGTAAAGTAACTGACAGTATTGCTTCACAGAATGGTTATTTTATCTGTTTTGTGTTACAAAACTTTAATTTTGTCGAAAGAATGAATTCTGTACTATAAATTCTTGCTTTCTGTCACAAATATCTATTTTGTCATTCAAATCTAGCTTAGCATGCACTAGTTACTTACACTATTATATATTCTGTACAAGTTTTTTTTTACATAATTCATTCTGTAAGTAACTTTGCATATAAATGTGTCTGTTACATGGAGGTTATATATTTGTGAGACAGATTAAATATTAAAATGTACAGAATGAGTTTGTAATATATTGACATCCTTTTGTGCACTAATAATATTTTGTTCTCATTCTTTAATAGAAATAAGTCTTTTGTATATTTTTTATCTGTGTATATGGTCAGAAATAGTTATATACTGTGAGAGTCATTCATTCTGTGTATCAGGGATAGTTTTGTATACAGAATGTATTTGGAACAAATGGCACCCCATAGAGTGTTGGCTATGCATTTACTGTAATTTAATCATCACCTACAATTTTTAGTCTCTCAACATCCCTGGTGCCGTCTTTCCCCTATCCCTTTGCTCTATGGGTCTCCTAGTTTCTGAGCTACTTACTAAGGAGTTACTGCAAATCTAATATTTAGTATATCACATACATACATTTGCACTCTTTAGTCCCACAACATTTCCCTCATGCAAGGAATGGAATACTGTATATGGCACATGAGGATTCCTTAAGTTTCCTTTTAAATTAGACTGTAGATGAAATATGCATTAGCTGGACAATTTGCCTTTCACTGATGGACTACAAAATGCATACATTGGTTATTTGAAGCTGTGGTACAAAGTGCAACTATTTGAAAGGTTTATGGAGTTTGTTTCAGTCAGTACAGTTTCAATATGAATGAAAGAGCACCATGTTTTACTGTAAGTTGCTCTCTCTCTCTATATATATATATGAGCTATTCCAAAATTCCAAATGTGTATGGATTGATGTCAGGCTGCATGAACATACTGCATGAACTCATGATGGAGTGCATTGACTTGTGGTGCTTGGCACTATGCTCTTTGATCCATTTAGAATTTTTAGTGGGAAGCCAAGAGACAAACAAGTGTGTGTAGATACTGCACATTCACACAACATAATCTACTCAATAATAACTACCCTGTGCTCATTGGATTTATAGTAAAGAATTAAAGGAAAAGTAAATGTTTTTCTTTCTGTAAATTTGCTCTAAACAGCCCCCCAGATTAATGTACCTTAGTCCCTGCTGCAAGTCTGCTCTGGTTTCTGTGTTATCAGCAGCTTCTTTCCCTTCTTCATGGTGCAGAGTGAAGCCCAGCCTCTTAGCTTACTGAGCAGTCCATTTGCTGCTGTTCCACAATAGAGAGGAAGAGGGAGCCAGTGTTTCATTAGTAAGCTAGTTTCCCCAAGCAAAAGCTGCTACACACACTGCTCTCTGCTATGTCACATTATGCAAATGATCTCCAAGACTAGTCTGAGAGATAAGGTCAGCTCAGAAAGCTAAGGGGCTGGGCTTCACTCTGCACCAGGAAGAAGGTGAAAGAAGCTGCTGATAACACAGAAACCAGAGCAGACTTGCAGCAGGGACTAAGGTACATTAATTTGAGGGGCTGTTTAGAGCAAATTTAGAGATAGAAAAAAAAAAACGTTTATTTGTTCTTTAAGGTACAGTATACTGAACATGTTAAAGGTTTTAAAGATGAGGGCTAACTAAAGGCTCCTCTGCTTTTTATAGTATATCAATTCAGCATATGACAATCTATGTGATGTTTGGGATCTCTGGAACATCATGAGAAGGAAATTAAACTTCCAAAGCACAAAACCATTTTTACTGTAACTTATTAAGTGCACCCACCAGTCAATTTGGACCCTCAAAGTTAGTCAGAAAATGTGTACCTCATCTAATATATTACTAATTTTTTATGGAGAGGTGATTAAAACATTTAAGGTAGTTATTTATCATATTTTCCAGTAGCAAACTAAACCTAACTACCATCCACAAATTTGGCTAATTTACTAATAATTAAATAAAAAAAAAATCAGATTTAAAATAAAAAACAATTTTTTTTTAGGTTTTATGAATACTTTGAATTTTTTGAGTTTATAGGCTTAAGCAAATTCACATTTATTGAGTTTTCAAATGAAAACCAGCATCAAACACCGTTTAGGCAAAAAACATTGTGACGGCAAAAAACATCAAATGGTTTAAAGGACCTCTGCCATTGACTTTTACATGAATTTGACATGTTTTAGCTGGATTCTGGATTTAGATGTTTTGCTGCTTTGGATATAATACATTTCTAAAAAGTCAAGTTATTTTGTTTAAAAAATTTTGTTTTTTTAGTGAACAAAAGTTGAATTTTTAGAGAAAGCTAAACTTAACCGTTAATAAATAGATCCTTTACTTTCCAGTGCATTTTAGGTAATAGCAGGGTCAGACTAGGCTGGTGGGACACTGGAAAAAAACTCAGAGGACCCTGGTCCTCATAGGCCCCTGCTGGCCCAAATCCACTCTCCCTAATAGCTGGCCCCCCTAAAGAAAAATAAGATGCACTACATTCATGTGAAGGAGGTTAAAGGTTTTGCTAATCTTTAGGTCCTTTGTTCCTCTGGGCATAATTTAGACACCTAAATTGGGTCCTCACTTACAGTTTTTCCTATGTGAAAGTATTGTGATGGCAGTTCAGTGACTGGCCAGTAGATGTCACTATATAAAAGGGTAAAGATGTTTCTATGCCCCAGTGAATGTGTTAACCAGCTGGGCTTGGTCCTCTTTCCCAGAGGGGAGGGGGAGTAGTTCCCCAGAGGTTAATAAAAAGGGATGTGCCACGTCTTCTGTCTCTGTTCAGTGCACCTACTGGAAGTGAGGTGCACTGAGGGGAGGCTGGCCTCAGTATAGAAGTAAGTCAGTGTCAGGTCAGAAACTATAATAGGTCACTAGTGACAGATGAGTTCAGGAAAGTTAGTGAGCAGATAAGGCTCCAACAAGGAGTTTAGAAGAGTTAGCACCCTGCGATGTGATAAGTCCACTAGGTTAGGGACTCAAGTGGCTAAGCTCAGGGATAGAGAGATCCTTGGAGTGTCCAACTAGCTGTGACATCACCTCCAATGGGGATTGTACACCAGAGGCAGGAAAGGCGGATCAATTCACAAAACTGACTAGCAAAGGATTAGATCCATGAGTAGTACAATTGTGTGTAAATGACCTGCTGCACTACTTGCTTGGTGAAGTGTACCATCAGTTCAATAAGGGGCAGATTTACTATTATTCACCAATTGAAGGGCTAAAAGCCCTCGAATTCAGCCGAAATTCTTTGTTTTAGGCTATTTTTACCTCGATCTTCGATTCCTCGATAAAACCGTACGATCGAATACAGATCGTTCGATTTCACAACAAAATCGTACGATTTGAACTATCGAGGAGTTCGATAGTACGAATGGTAGCAGGTGACAGAAAAAAAAGCCTATGGGGGGGAAGTATTTGACCTTTGAATTTTCGAATATTCAAATAGAATTTGCCTAATTTGCATATTCGAAATTCAAATTCGAATCTTTTTGAAAATTCGATCGAATATTCGAATCCTTTATGTGAATACATGTGAATTTAGTAAATCTGCCCCTTAGAGTTTTATTATACCCCAAAGCTGCTAAAAATCCAAATCCGGAAAGACTCCATCTAAAACCTGTCAAAGGTCATGTAGAAGTCAATGGCAGATATCCCTGAAGATGTTTCTTGACATTTTGATCTGCACTGGTATTCTCTTGATAATCTGATAAATTTGAGTTTTTGCAGCAATGGAAAATTTGTCTGATTCTAATTAATGCTCAATTTTGTTGGAAAGTTTTATCGCACCAAATTTTTCAAAAAAATTATTGATAATGAATGTAATTATTTACTGTAACAATCTGATCCTATGGATAGCTTGGATCCCGAAGGAGAGCCACTGGTGCAAGGAAGACTGGTGAACACGGATACTACTTTACGGCTCCGGTCTTAACCGACGCCCTTTTGGGGCCCCGGGCTTTCTGCGGCGGAGAAGGCAAAGGAGCAGGGAATAGCCGAGATCAAGGTACCATCAAGGATTGAAACAGAAGCAAAGTCGAAACAGGCAAAAGAGTCGGTGCAGGCAGCAGAGGATCAGAGGTAAAAAAAACAGGCCAGGAGTCGAAAACCAGGAATCAGATGTCAAGCAAGGCTTGAGCAGGAACTGTGGAAACAGAAGCCAGCTTGGGCAATGTGAGGAGGAAGAGGAAGGTATTTAAGGGACCAGGAACCAATCAGGAGGCTGAGGACGGACAGACACATCAGGAACCAATAGGAAGCTAGGCGCACAAATTAGATGTCATAACACCTAAGTATACTGGTATAAAAAAAAACCTACAACACCTGGTATTCCCAGGTGGTCTTCCATCCAGGTACTAACCAGGCCTGACCCTGCTTAGCTTCCAAGATAGACATTTTCAAGGTGATGGGGCCTTAAGCCGTCCATTACGGCATGGGCGTCTGACTTGACGTGTGCCAGTATTTATTGACGGCAGGCATTACATTTACATTTGAGGATGGGAGTTAGTTTGACTTAGCTTTAAATGGATACTGTCATGAGAAAACATGTTTTTTTCAAAACAAATCAGTTAATAGTGCTACCACAGCAGACTTCTGCACTGGAATCCAATTCTGAAAAGAGCAAACAGATTTTTATATTCAATTTTGTGAATAAGTCTAGCCCCATGTCAGATTTCAAAATTGAATATAAACAAATCTGTTTGCTCTTTTGTAAAATGGATTTCAGGAGCAGCACTATTAACTGATGTGTTTAAAAAGTTTTCCCTTGACAGTACCCCTTTAATAAAAAAATTAGATAAATGTGAGTTTTAGTAAATACCTCCTTACTGTGTTTGTAAACCAGTCTTCTGTCATCATTCTACTATTCATCATACTAGATTCATCATAAAAGATTAGTCCTTAGCCACACAGTAAGGTGCATTTACCTTTATCAAAATGTGGCCAAATTACAGCAGTGCAGTTACCCACAGTAACCAAACAGCAGTTCATTTTGATCAGAACTAACAATGGTATAATTTGACACCTACAGTATATTTGTAAATCATCTCCCCTGTCTTTTTAAGATTACATTCTATTATCTTATTTAGCTTGATTACTCCTGCTTTTTCTCCTATGGTTTTTATTATGGAATTATGGAAGTTGGGAGACCTAATTGGTATTGGACCATTTGGATGGGTGTACAAAGTAAACTACCAAGAGATAGCTAAATAATTACTTCAATTGAAAGGTTCACCTTAGAATTCATTTTTGGCAAGAGTAGACAGTGATATGCCAAGACAGCCTGCAATTTGTCCTCATATTATTTATGCATTGTTTAAAACTTGCAGAAACAAAAACTCAAGGCCAGTTGCAGTAAAGTTGCAAAGAATAGGCAATTTTGTATATAACTAAAATATAATTAAAAAAAAATGTAATTTAAAGCTTGATCCGCCCTTAAAATCCATGATTTCTTCTGTAGGAAGCAGGGCTAACTGAGCACCTTGGGGAAACTGTGATAAAGTGTAAAGTGAAAAACAATTTGTTTAAATTGTCTTAAAAATTCACATTTCGTATTGTATTATTTTTCATTAGACGTGTGCAAAAAGCATGTTTAAATTATTAACAACATCCTCTATTTGGTTTTTACAGGGTCACAGTCTTAAAACCTTCAATGTTGTGGTTTTTAAAGTGATAGATACTTTTAACAAATGTATTTTTTTCAGAAATAACTTATCATTTTGAATTAAAATATAAAAAAATGCACTGTATTTACTAATGTTTCTGTTTACCCAGGATAATCAAAAGGAAATCAAAAAGGAGATTAGTATCTTGAAAAAAAAGTATCAGGCCATGACAACATTGCTTCATGCTATGGAGCATATAGACAAACTGACTCCATTACGATGCCTGTATTGATAAGAATCTTGTTTTTGTACAGATTTTTAGGGCATGTATAGACTGACTGCTTTTTCCCTGATATGGTTCAGCTAAGGGCAGACACACAAGCAGATTTGGGGAGATTAGTCGCCCAGTGACAAATCTCCTCTTCTTCAGGGCAACTAATCTCCCCGAACTGACTTCCCCTGACTTCCTGCCGGCTAGAATGGAAATCAGCAGCGGGATGGCACTCGGATCGCTTCCTTTTGTGAAGTCGCCTGAAGTTTCAAGATTTGCTGTGAGTATGTTCGAGTGTTAATTTCTTGTTGTTATACCATTAGTTATGTGTGAAGTACTATTACGCAGGTCTTTAATTTCGGAAAGCTAGCTCTTGACATGGGCTTAGCCAACCCGTACACTTGGAGGAAAGTAAGAAACATAACTTACAATGTGAAATTAGTATTATTATTAACTATGAGTATTAGCTAGTTCATTAGTATTACTTTATTGAAAAAGTGATAGTTTACTAGCTCCATTGTGAGCCTGCAAATTACAGCTAACCCAAGTATAAAATAACTTGTGTATGATTCAGCAGACTGTAGATTGTAAAGTCTGCTGAACAATCTTTAAATATGTCTTGATTAATTTGGGCTAGTTTAGATCATTATTATTATTTGTATTGTCTGAGATATATGAGATATACTTAAGTAGATAATTTTACTATATTTAAGCAGTATTGTGTTTAGTCAACCAATACATACCTTGTGTGCTATATACAAGTGCATAAGGGAATACACATATTTAATATGTATAAGTGCATAAGCATGTTTTGGGTTGGCCTCTCATGCTGGAATTTTGTTCTACAATAGGCAGACAACCAAATATCTTTAAATCTTACATTTTATTTATACCCACTAGCACTGGAATTAGCTGGAAGCACCATTGTTCATGAGGATCCTCCAACACTGAGTTGATGTTATGTCTTTGGTCCAATCTGTTTCTGTCCCCTGTTGATTCAGTGCTTGTTATATATAAAAGTGTAGCTAGCAAGAACAATATTCCTTTGAGGAAAATTCATGGGAGATAATTATCAGTGTAGAACAATGTAGCTAGCAAGAGAAAATTCCTTAGAGGAAAAACCATGGGAGATGATTATCAATTTGATAAATGGAAAAACTTGACAATATTCAACAAAAAATACACAAATAAGAATGCATCTGTATGTTTTTGAAAACATTTATGGCACAGCTGGAACTTTGACTGCCTTGGCGCTAACTGTCATTCTTTCACTTTCAAAAAAAAAAAAAAGTTTTACCTGCAACTCACTTGCAGCTTTCAAAGTAAAATTCCCAAACTTGGTTGCCCTTTTATTAGACACCAGTGGGATCACCTGACTATAGCTGGAAGGGGTGGGAGCTACAACAAGGAGCTGGTCACTGCTCCTATATAAACTATAACAAACAAGGGAAAGTTGTGCTTACCACTAATTTAAAGTCATTAGGCAGGGGTGCATTGAGGTTGTGACCACAAAATACCTTGCAATAACCTTGAAAATAGCAAGTAAGTTGCAGGTAAAACTTAGGGGCAGATTTATCAAATTCACATGAAGGATTCAAAGTTTGATTGAATTTTCAAAAAGTTTCGAATTTTCAAATGTTTTTGAAGACCACTTGACCAGTGAATTTTGAAAACTCGATTGAATCGAATGATTCGAATAAAAATCTATTCGAACAGTTGAATAACTTCCCCTTTACATTTTTATTCGACTGCCTAGTTCACCAGATTAAAACTACAGAATTAGGTTTCATTATTTTTGATCGAATAAAAAAAAATTAGATAGAATGGTTTAAAACGATTTTATCATTCCATCGAATATTTCCGATTCGATTGTTCGACTAATCGAATAGCGGTGAAATCCTTCTAATTCGATTTCGCAGTATTTTTATTCCCACACAATTCCACACTATTCCCATTGTCGAATACGAAGGTTTTTTAACCCTCAAATTCGACCCTTAGTAAATCTGCCCCTTAGTCTCTTTGTAAAACATATAATGAAGCAATCGAATTCTTAATTAATCAGATGAAAGTTGAGTTTTAAAATTTGGTGGTGAGCACAACTTTCCCTTGTTTGTATATATATACATATATATATATATACATATATATATATATATATATATATATATATATATAAATATATCACTTTTTTCACATTTACACAAATATATAAATACATAATTTATTTAGGCAAAAATTGACCACGTTTCCATCTTCTCATTTTACACAATTTAAAACTTAAGCCATTTACCTCTGTGCAAGGTTCAATAAAAACACAAGAAAATGATCCTGGTATGAAGAGGCAAAATCATGGCTTTGTCATGGAATCATATGTGGGATGCGATAAAGAGTAGTGATTTCCAGAGCTGGAACATCTTGGGGGAAATGCACTAAGATGCAAAAATTTGCTAGCGTTCCCTGCACTTCGCCAGGCGAATTTTCGCCAGCGCTACACAAATTCACTAAAGTGCAAAGTTACGCTCAGGTCGGCGACTGGTAGCGTAGTTGCGCTAGTGTTACTTCACCAGGCAAAGCGCAGTTACACTAGCGATGCCTAATTTGCATACGGCGCAAATTTCAAATTATAATAGAAGTGTCTGTTACAGCCACTACGTTGCACTACACAAGCCAAGGAAACCTTTAATAAAAAAATAAAGTTGTCCTATTGCCCTACATGTGCCCCCTATATAGTTGTGTTGCCATATGTTAGGAAATGTCGGGGGAAAGGAGGGTAACCCCCCCCCAAAAAAAATTGCTCTTTTTCAGACTATCACCCTACAATGGTAAAACACGCCAGCGTTTTTTTGGTCTGACCAGAAGTCTAGCGTAAGTGGTAAAGTCTAGCATAAGTGGTAACGTTCAGGAAAATTTTGATCTTAGTGAATTTTCGTAATTACGATCCTTCGTCAGTGCGCAATTTTGCCTGGTGTAAGGGTGCGAAGATGCGCAAGTCTATCTACTTTGCTAGCGAAAATTTGCCAGAGCCGGTGTTAGCGAATTTCTGAAGTTGCGAAATGACCTCACGCTGGCGAATTAGCGCTAGCGTTAGACACTTCATGCTTTAGTGAATTTGGGCCATTAAGTCATGTTAATCACATGTTTAATAAAGAAACTTCAGACAGGACACTTAGCTTTCTTTTGCCAAATAAAAAGAAAAATTCTTCTGCTATAAAATATTCACTAGATCATCTGGTGATTAAAATGCCTGGAAGTGCATTAGTTCTCCAAGGACCAATCTTTACCACTTTAAAATACTTCAGTGACTAAATGGAAAACATATGATTTTCCCTACTACCCTATGTTCAGTATGTGTGTAATGGCACATTAGTTTGTGTTGTGGGTTTTTGGATGCATAGTTATAAAGGTGGGCACAATAGGTTACACCAACAAAAAAAGGTGTAAATGTTGGTGAGAAATAAATGGTATATTTATAAAGTTATGCTATAGTATTAACACATGAATTATCACTATTTACCTTGAATTATCACAATGCACCTTGATCACAGAATAATGTATAATGCTGTATGTTTTCTCAGATGACCGTGATTATTTTACACCAACTCCCACCTGACACATTGAAGTTGATGGGACAAATTCAGGTTAACAAGAAAATGTTGGTGTTAAGCACCACTATAAATCACCAGTTTTTACAAAGCTTTTCGCACTATTGCCTTTTTGAATGCCACATTTTTTTCTACTCTCAAAACCATCCTTCTCTGGCATGATCCCAAAAGAAAATAAATAACCTTCCCAGAGTCCCCATTTCAAGATGCACATAAATGTAAAGATATCTAGAAATACACATTCATTTAGACACCATCATCCATACACAGACAATGGTGTATTAAAACGCAAGGGCCTAGTAGTCCTAGTCCCCCTGGTGCATTAAACATAGCTACATTTGAAAAGTGCATCTGGTCTTGGTGTTTCATGTCTATATTAAATAAAATATATTGAAAACGTCTGTTTTTAATGAGCAGATAATAAGAGATAATGGGGATGCATTCTTACTTATTAGTAATGTTATAAATTACTAATATCCTTTACTTAAAAGCACTAAGAGAAACACAATTTATGCAAATAGCAGAAAACACGGACAAGGCCCATTTCATTTTCTGCATATGGCAACACTGAAAAATTAAGCAGAAATGAATGCAAATGTAGCCTTATTCTGCTGCTTAAGAAAATCCTGCACAAATCTCCTCCTTTTTGGTGCTATAGGAGTCCTTTATCTTTACTACATGTGAGAGCAGGTACATTATAAACAATACTGTCTCCCCCAAGGACAGAATGAACTGTAATAATAATAATAGGAATTTTGTCAGGCCTGTTAGACAACCAGAAAATTGATGTACTTCTCCCCCTGTAGTGTGAAGGATTCCTCTTGTCCCCTACCGGCCATGTCCTTGCTTGCCATATGCCCTGGCATTGCCTGAACAGTAAAACAGTGAATAATATTTGTATTACTACTGTTACCTGTGACCCTAACATTTGCCTTACCTGGAGACCTGCCCTTTCCCAGACCCAGTCCTTTAGCTCTATCAGGGGTATCAAAGGTTTCAGGGGTCACTCTCACAGATGGAAGGCTCATAATAAGACTTTACTAAGTACTTTAGAACTTATTACTTTAGAACTTTTGTAAGTCTTACAACTCTGGGCCTGATGACTCATCACTTGGCACTTGTAACATCTCCCTTAGAATCTGCTATGCCTGCGGCGTACTTTACACAGTGCAGATTGGGTTTCACCTTCATCAGGAACTGGACAGTTTGGATGGATGTGGCCAAGCTTGCCACACCTGTAACACTTAGGAACTTTCTTAGCCTCAGCTGCAGTTTTGGCTCTCTCAGACAGTTGAGTTTTAATTCCAAACACTTTTTTATTGACGATGGACAATTGAAATTCACAGATGCAGTACAAAATGTTACATAATTATTACAACCGCGAATAAGATGTACAAATTGTATACATTGAAATCAGTATTACAATATCCAAAGTCAGTTATATTAAAGAAAAATAAAGAACTGTAATATCATAACAACAAATATGCAAAAAGAAACAAAAACAAAAACAAAAAACAAAAAAAAAAAAAAGGGAAAAATATGTTTGACATAAATGTAATATCAATAGTTCTGAGCAAAAATAAGATCACTTCTAACCTTTAGGTTGTTCTGGCCTCAGAGATATTTCATAGAATTCTACCACTTAGTAATTCTATTGTTTCCTACATATAGGAGAGTCAGCGGATTCTAAAGGATCATTATTGCCCCAAAATCGCCATTTAGCAAAGTATTTACGTAAAGATTGATTGTTCTTTGCTATATAGTATTCCATAATACTGGTTTCATTCATTAAAGCAAGAAATTCGTTGTGGTCTAGAGGTTGTGTTGATTTCCAGTTTCTTGCCAGAACTAGTCTAGCTACTGACAAAATATGTATGAGCAAAGGTTTGTATTTCCAAGAGATAGGTTCCATATCCAAATTTAAAAGAAACAATCTTGGTGAAAGTATCAGCCCGGTACTTGAAACAGACTTACAGGTGTCCATTATATATTGCCAAAATGGAGCTATTTTCGAACAATCCCACCAAACATGTAAAAATGATCCTACAAGTCCACATTGTCGCCAACAAAGATTTGTTGAAGAATTAGGGTATATTGCAAAAAGTTTAGTTGGTACCATATGCCACCTGTACATCACTTTGATGCTTGTTTCCAAAAGTCAGACTGATTGGATAGAAGATGTACAGTAAGTAAAAGAAAAGCATTATTCCATTCTAGATATTCGATGGAGGAGACAAGTTCCGATTCCCACTTTAGTTGATGTGAATCTGGTGTTTGTGAGTTAGCATCTAGCAGTGCCAGATAATATTGAGAAATTTTTGCCTGTTGTGTGAGCAATTTCGTAAGTCTGGTTTGAAGTGGGGATAACTGTTTAATTTTGTCAATCGCAGAGGATTTCAGGAGACTGTGAAGTTGAAGGTAAGTAAAAAATGTATGTTTAGGCAAGTTATATTTTGTTTGCAATTGGGTGAATGATTGTAGAATCGACTGTTGAAAAAAATCTTCGAATTTTGTAAGGCCTGCTCTGATCCATGGAGCAAAATTAGACTGTGGGAGAACGGATTGGAGTGACTTTAAAGAATGTAAGGGATGTAGTTACAATTTTAAATTATCCACAAATATGATAGTGTCCCACACCTTCAAGTTGGATGCTGTCGGGAGGGATCTGACCGGTTTTGGTCTAAGTCTAGGATGAGACCAAACTACATCTCCAATTTGTCCAAATGGAAAATCAAAAACATCTGTTTCTTGCTGTACCCGTTGTGGGGGAGAAACCGTATCTAGGAATCGCTGCAAAAAGTTCAAATGCGTGGCTTGAAAATATGTTTTAAGTTGAGGAAAACCTAGGCCT
>CM044431.1:164301016-164330986 GCA_024363595.1 Xenopus borealis | reverse complement strand
AAAAAAAAAAAAAAAAAAAAAAAAAAAAGAGAAAAATATAGAATTATAGACAAAAAAAAACCCCCATAGACAGCACCAAAGGCTTGTCCGGGCGGTATGTGCAGTAAAAAAAATTACTGCTAGTAACAGCTGCACAATCCAGCCAGTGGGGGAAGGTGGCTAGATATAACAAGGGAAAGCAACCCACCAAGGTGAAATCATCAGAAAAAAGTAAAAAAAAAAGCCCACATTAACGTAGAGCGAAGTATGCGAACTGGGGCTTTATTTCTGTAACAGTAAACTTTTATAAGAATCTCTCCATGCTTCAAGAGGCATCACTTAGTTGGGCTTGTTTTCCTTTCCCGGGGCGACTGTCGACCAGTCCAATGCCCGCTTCTTCGGTATTTTAGGCATTGCAGTGTCCATTGACTGTTCGTTTAAGCCCCATTCTGTAAGTGCCGACATAGCTTCTTGAGGAGTATGAAAAGAAAGTTGAGTACCATTCCGAATAAAAAGTAGGCGTACAGGAAAACCCCAACAATATGAGATTCCATGATTCCGCAGAATCTCTGTAATAGCGGAAAATTCTTTTCTGCGTAATAAAGTATAGGCGGAAAGGTCTGCATAAATACGGATATTTTTATATTGGTCTGGGCGGTCAACGCCAGCCCTAAATGCCTGTAGGAGTAAATCCTTAGTTGAGAAAAAATGTATCCGTACAATCACATCTCGTGGAACATCTCTTGATAGGTTCTTAGGCTTAGGGATCCTATGAATTCTGTCCACTTCTAATTTGAGGGTATCTAATTGGGGTAAAAGGGTTGCCAACATTGTGTGGAAATATGCGCCCAATTCCTCTTGATTAACAGATTCAGGAATCCCCCTCAGACGGACATTATTGCGTCGGGAACGGTCTTCCAAATCCGCCAATTTATTTTTAACATGTGCGGTCTGCTTTTTAGCCAGCTCTAAGCATTCAGTGTATTGGTTTTGTGTCTGTCGGATTTCATCCAAATTTTTCTCCAGACAATCAACTCTATTGCCAATTTGTTGAACATCTAGACTCAAATTAGCTATTTCTTCTTTTATATCGGCTTGTAAAGATATTCTAAGATCATCTAGTAAAGTTTTGAGAATGCTCACCGTTACTGGCATGGCGTTTGTGTCAGTAGCAGATTCCCGGCCTGAGTTTCCGGCCTTATCGGCGCGGTCCGCCATATCCATCTGTGCTGCGTCATCGCAAGATTTCACGTTTGACGATTTGGCTTTAGAAAGGAAGGAGGTAAGGTCCGCCTGAGGGTTCTTCTTCCCGCTCCTCGACATCAGAAAGCTCTTGGTTCTGTTCGAAAGGAGAGACACTTAGTGGGTAAGGTTTGTAGCCGGTTTGCAGCCAATTCCAACCACGGAGCTCTTTACCGCACGTCCGCTCGCATCAGCGTCTAAGCCACGCCCCCCAGACAGTTGAGTTTTTAACTCTGCCAACTCTTTGGTGAGTTTCTTGTTCTCTTTCAACAGTTTAGCATCAGTAGGGAATTTCACTGTATGCCCTGAAGTGGAACTTTGTTTGACCCTCACATAGGCATCCGCCTCATCTCGCCTAACTCTCTCCATCAGAGCAACATACCCAGGGGGTAGCTTATCCTGGTAGTGTGTTGTAATTGTCACAGCAACAGGGTCACTATTCAGGGTCCCTCTTTTCAATTGGTGAATTCTCAGAGAATCCATTTCATCGTCTGTAATTGCACTGTGGCTCGCTAGCAGTCTCAGGCCTTGTTCTAGCCACACAAGATAAGCAATCAAATCTTCCTTCTCTTTCTGGAAGGTAGAGTGGAAGTTATAGAGCATCTCTGTAGCTCTCTCTACAGGGCCAAACGTCACCAGGACTTCAATCAGTCTCAGGATGACCAACTATATGGAATTTAACAACATCCATGGCAGGACTGTGGAGACTCTCAATGATCTTCCTTCTCATAGTTGTTTTGGGGCCAGTCCAATCTCTCATGGACACAACAGTGGAGTCTCTCCAATTCTCAAATGACTCTTCACCTGTGGGCACAGGATCGGTACCTAAAAAACACTTTAAGTCTCTTAAAGGGGAATGAAACCCCCAGGTGCTAACTCAAACCAATAAAAAAAGCAATTAAATAAACCAATATGCTGATTTTGCCTCCAATAAGGATAAATTATATTTTAATTATATTATAATTTTTATTTAATGTACTGTTTTATTACAGAGAAAATAGGATTATTTGGATAAAAGGGGGTCTATGTATGACGGCCTTTTTGCAATTCTAAGCTTTCTGGATAATGGGTTTCCGGACAATGGATCCCATACCTGTATTTTGAGGATATGAAAGATCTGGTATCAACATAAAGACTAAATAACACCAAATATTTTCCGTAAAGAGGCTTTTTCGGACCTGTTCATTAGTAGTAATGCTTAAATAAAGTATCTCACAGTTGCACAATTCCCAGTTATGAAAATATTTTTTCTCTTTTATGATTTGATAATTAGACTGAGTTCACACCACTGCAGAAAACAGGGGCAACAAGTCCCCAGAGGGTAGATTACTTTGTCCTGCTGCGCCAGTATTGCTTCACAATTCTCTGATACGATTTTCATATAAGAATTGAGTACTTTAAACAGTAAGGAAGCAAAAAAAGTCTGTGTTACATAAACCTACTGCACAGGGTGCTGTGCTTCTAAATAAATTTGATATACGTGGGTGTATTTATTAACTCAGTGGACAAACATCTCCTTTAATGTCGCCCATAGAAATCAATCAGCAATTGGAAATGAACAGTCCCCTGCAAGTTAGAAAACAAAAGCAAAGAGCTGTTTGGTTGCTTTGGGAAACATCACTGCTGATCTTATCAGCCTGTGTACCAACCAGGAACAACTTCAATTAATATTGGAGATTGTTTGATTTCTGACCTGCTGGGGGATCCCCGTTTATGTGGCAGTTTCTCCTGAATCCTGAGAAATACTGGCTTGGCTTTCTGTGCCTTGAAAAGTGATTTGTTCAACGCCCTTACAAGGACTCCTGTGGTTCCCCTTCACACACACAGGCACTGTTCACTTTGTGACGGAGCCCATCCTTACTCGGGTGCTGCCAGGCGTGAGAGGAAAAGGAAGAAATTTCTAGACAGGCAAGGGAACCACTCATGGTACTGATTTGGAGAAAAGGAAGCGTAAACACATCTGAATTTTTTAGTTCAGGAGGCAGTTTTACCTGTGGAATTAATAATCTCAGATACAGGAAGTGGACCGATAAATTTGGGACCTAACTTGCCTGAAGGAAGTTAGAAATATTCTTAGAGGACAACCAGACCTCATCACCAACCTGATAATTGGGGTAGCCCTTACAGTATTTATCAGTGGCTCTTTTTTGGGCAGCAACGGTTGAAGATAATGAGTCTTGGACCCCTTGCCAGATCCTAGAAAAGTGATCAAGCAATGCAGCAGAAACAGCTTAGGAAAGGCCAAAAAATTGAAAAAAAGGATGTCAGCCAGAAACAGTAAAGAATGTAGATTCTCCCCTGGATGAGTGGAATTCTTGAATGCAAATTCAGCCAATGGAAAAAAATCTGCCCACAGCTGCTGATTATCGGAAAAAACAAAACATCTGAGATGTTGTTCCAAAGTTTGATTTGTTCTTTCTGTCTGGCCATGATTCTGTTGATGGTATGCTGAAGAGAAAGATAAATCAGTACTTATAAGAGAGCAGAAAGCCAGCCAAAATTTAGATACAAACAATGTTCAATGGGGCCCCATGACACCTGAATATGTTAGATAGGAAAAGTTCTGCAAGAGACTTGGCAGAAGCGAGGGTGGGAGTGGGAATGAAATGGGACATTGTACTAAAACAGTCCACTACCACCCAAATAACAGTGTTCCCTCTAGAGAAAGGTAATACCACAATAAAATCCATGGATATGTGGCAAGTCAGAAGTGAACAAGTTTTTGTGTGGCGGTGAGCTACCTTAGAGTCATGAGTTTTGACCAGAACAGCCTCACAGAACACTTCTGTTCAGCCTCACTTCTTGACCAAAAGTTTGCCCGGAGGCATATTGGCAATAGTATTACCCTGAGCCTTAGACAATGAGGAAGACAGAATTGGACTCAGAGCCCCCAAAACCACTTCCTTACCCACAATAGAGTCTGGTTTAGATTCTTCTTTGGGACTGGAGACAAAATTTCTAGACAGGACATCCACTTTAATATTCTTATCCCCCCCAGCCTGTGTGTCATAACAAAATTAAAGCAGGTAAAAAACAAAGCCCATCTGGCTTGTCTTGGGTTTAGACAGGTCGACAAAGTGGTACACTAGTGGGTGAGTAGAGCATAGTTGGGGTGACAAGCCGGGTCAGATTACCAATATATATCAACTAGATGGGATCCAAAAGATTGATCAAGGTATAGGCAGAGGTTGGGACAGTTAGCTTACAGAACTTGGTGAATAACAGACTGAGTCAGAGAACACAGAAGTAACTAGAAATCGCACCCAGGAACTATGAATAGACCTTTACATCAGGCAATGTATATTTGCCCAAGTCCCCTTTAAATATTTGAATTGCACTCCGCAGCATGATGACATCACACGGTGCGGCACTTAAAGGAATGGGCATACCTGTTGCACCCCCCACTAGGCCGCCAGGTACTTTACAGTTCCGTCCCATGCTCAGTAGTGATCACAGATTCCTATGGACCCTCCAAATACACACACACTATATATTCTTAAACAATGCTTATTCTTAAGCAATGACAACTGCACAATACTATGAAGGGCAATTTCATCGATCCTGAATGTGCCATCCTAAAGGGTCTTTACAAAATGACAATATCGTTGGCAGATTACATGCAGTGTTGATAAAATTAAGGTTAAGCACTTTTAATATATATTTTAAATATTTAAATATATGTAAGTTTACTTATGTAAAATATTAAGATAGATGAATCCTTAATGGAGTTGAACCTATGACTAAGTGAGAAATAATTACAGTAACTCATTTACAACAAGCAATGCCAGTCAGCATCAGCAAACACAAGCAAGATGTTCGCCATTTACACAAAATGGGCAGTGGGCTAAGTGATTGTGCCCTTAGCTGCATTTATAATTAATTTCAAATGGTTGTGCCCTTAGCTGCATTTATAATTAATTTCAAATGGTTGTGTCTACAAATGCCTGTTTTCAACAGATATGCATTGTTTTGTCGGTTAATTCTGGACATCACCTGGATTTCCCCCCCATGTGTGCATGCTAGGAAGGGCCAGGGGCTGAAAGATGCTTGGGGCTCTGTGCATGGTAGGCATTAAATGCAGGGTACCCTTGCAACTGATACTGCTGAAGAGACTACACAGCCCCTCTAGGGGCACACATCCACTCCTGTAGAGTTGCAAATTTGCCCCTCTTAGAGCATAACTCCAAACATTTTGGACAAAAAAGTTGCCATGCCCATTTTTGTGACCACACCCTCTAATAACCAAGTTCATTTTACAAAATTTGGCAGGTTATTAAAGTTTGAACATTCTTCTGGGATTTTTTCAGTTATTACAGTTTTGCTAATGAAGGTGAGTTTCCCTTTAAGCTGTGAGTCTAACTTTTCCCAGGGGACCTGTTATCTTATATTGTTACAATTGCTTATTTTCTTATCTACAAATTGTCACAAAAGTATCATGTCTTCTGCTGTGGTTGGTCTGAGCTCTCTGCCAAAAGCCAATTAAGTTAGAAACTTTGTTTCTTTTTCTGGCTGTTCAGTGCAGACAAAACAGGACTTTACACTACAAATAAAAACCAGGACAGTTGGGAGGTATGTCTTTGCGCTCCAACACTTGAACTGCTACCATTAGTAAAGGAACCTGTTATCCTGTATTAAATGCATTATTAATTAAAGGGCCCCCTCAGGAAAAATAAGGTAGATATTGCAAACTACTCTTCTCACTTACATTAAACATTGCATTTTATATGTGTGATCAACTCAGTAGCACTGGATATACTCGATACAGTTGCCATTTCTATTGCTAATTAGAAAGGGCCAAAAGGTATTTATATCTGGCTACCTCTACCCTGTTTAGAAATAGGCGTTAAGGAGAAAGAATATTATATAAGTGGCTTTGAATAACAGCGAGGCAGAATTAGAGGAAATTAGAGTAGAAACATGGGCAAAGGTTAGGTAAGATAAGCCAAATGTGTCTAATTTTACCAGCTGTTTTAATCCAAGAACTCCTTGTCAGAAGCCATTGCTGCATGCTTAAAATCACTAAAACGTCTAAATGCCATGGTCATTTTACTTAAAGGAGAACTAACCCCTAAACATTCCATATTTTACATACTGAACTTATTGCACCAGTCTAAAGTTTCAGCTTGTCAATTGCAGGAATAATCCAGGAAAGTGTGACACTCACATGCTCAGTGGGCTCTGAGCAGCTGTTGAGAAGCTGAGCTTACGGATCGTCACTAGTTATCTAGCAAAAAATGAGGTTGGTCTGTAATATAAGATGATGCTAAAGGGCTGATGATTAAATTCTGATGCTAATTGTACTGGTTTCTGTGCTGCTATGTAGTAATTATCTGTATTAATTACTAATCAGTCTTATATTGTGACATTTCTATTCTATGTGTACTGTATATTGTGAGTGGGTCCCTAAGCTCAGTAAGTGACAGCAGCACAGAGCATATGAATCAGTGAATCAGCAGAAAAGAAGATGGGGAGCTACTGGGGCATCTTTGGAGACACAGATCTTTACTGCTAAAGGGCTGTGGTTGACTTGGGCTGGTACAGAAGCCCATAACATCATGTACAACATTTCTAGCTTCTTCTTTAGTTAAGCTTTAGTTCTCCTTTAAACATTTCTTCAGGCATCACAGCTCTTCCAAGAAAAAGTCTTGATCTGCCAGTGTTGAAATTAATAAGATAATCCAATTTTCCATCTTAACGTAATACAAGTTATTATACATGAAAATACAAAACTGCTTAGATTTTTGTGGATTTTCCAGTAGCTTTATGCACAAAAGGAGTTGGGTTTAGAACTCATGCCTAAGACGCATTCCAAAGGGAATCTTAGAAAAATGCACAACCATCTGTTTTGGAAATATGAAATTAACTAACCAATTCTGCATAGTCAACAGCCATATTTGTCTGAAAACACACCAGACCATGCACATGGACATAATCAGTTTATTTTCAGAATCAGCATTAGCCGAAATGAATTGTTCTATGACTTTTGGTCACTAGATGGTGCAGTTACCAGAGTACTTGAGGTCACTGATGCAGAAGCAAAACTATTTTGCACCATCCAGAACTCCTCTTCACAGTATATTTTAAACCCATTGCTATGTAGTGTGTTTCACTGCATTTTAGCAGAAAAAGATCTGTCAGAAACTGCTTTAACAGCACATATAGCATCCAAATACAGAATTCTTTTAAGCCCCTTTGTAAGGACAAAAAAGTAAGCGTTACACTCCTATTTGCTGGTTTTGATAATTTATAAAAAAAGATTTTAACTTGAAGGCACCCCAGCCTCCTTGTGAATTCATACAAATTTAAATATCAAAATATTAAAGTGCCCAGTACCCTATAGCAATCAAAAAGACGTTTGCGGGTGACCAGTAAATGCTACCTGCTGATTGGTTGCAATGGGTTACTGCACCTGGACAAATCAAGAGACCTATTTACTTATTTTCAAAGTCGAGAAAAAAGATCATGAGCGCTAAAGAAAACTGCAACATGCAACTGCAAGAATCACATTGTTCCATTTATTCTCAATATAAGGCTAAAAAACTTAAATTATTCTAATGAGCTGGGAAAATAATATATATAATTGAAGCTGTTAAAGACTGTTCCCATTGACTACTATTGAACCTTGCCAGCTTTTACTTAATTTTTTTCTGGCGACTTTTTCATTGTTCTTTAATAAATCCCAACTATTTGAGGTTCCAAAAATTATTCTCGAATGTAGTCATGCTCGACTATTGATAAGTTATTACACAATTGTGGACAGAGAATAGAATTATATTGGATGTGAGAGGTTTCCTAACCTCTATAAAATGCCATTAGAGCCCACCACAGCTACTATAGTTCCCAATCTAATGAATAAGGAACACGTGTTCTAATGGACAGAAAAAAATCCTTCCAACGACAACATCAACAAGTATAATACCCCCAAAGTCAGATGAATCCAATAAGACTCACCAGTATTGATGGGTGAATCTGACCCGTTTCACTGAAAATTCCTGAAATGGCGTAAATTATGAAAATTCATTGAAGTCTGTGGGCAGACGGGTACTTTTTTTTTTCACCCATATCGGCAGTGAAACTTGGCAAAAAAAAATTGCGTCACCAGTCAAAAAATCTTGGCATAAGTCTCTTTAAAATGTTATAAAACTGAATAAAAAATTACAATCTTCCTGCTGCAGACAAACCACCCACCTTCAGAAGAGGCAATTTGTGCATCCTGTTTCAAGGTATTTCTTTGTGAAAATTAAACTTCTTAGATGAACTGCATACCCCCCAACTGTCCTGTTTTTGTTGGACAGTCTCTATTTTGACAGCTCAGCCTGCAGTTCCTGTTTCTGACTGGGTCTGCGGGCTGAGCACCCGGTACTGTGGAACTAAGTCGAGGAAGAATATCCACGTGGGGTGAGTTTGGGGTGACTAATTTTCTTTACTGTGTTGTCCTAGAAAGGTGGAATATTGCTTCCTGCACCACCAACAATGGAAGTACAACTCCCTGTAACACTTGCTTATACTAGATCTCTGATCACGCTCCATCCCTCTCTTTTCCTTTTTTGTTTCCCTCATGCTTGACCTAAATCCTGTCCTCCCTACCTTCCATATCTTGTATCTTGGGTTCACTGTTTTAATAAATAACCAGTTATGGTCAACAGAGCAGACATGTCATACAATTATTTCCATGACCCTACTGTTTTCCCTACCAATTCACAGACATATAGTTTTCCAGCTTCTATTTTCTAAATATTACCGTAACCATATATATTGTAATTTGACATTTGTTGCTACTCTTCTCATCCATACACCTTTGTGTAGTCCCTGTGGAGTTTTAATTCCCTCAGAATGCCATCTCCCATCTTGTTATGCGAATAACAGGCAACAGATGTACATCATTAATTTTATCTGTCTGATTAACATTATCATAGCCTGAGCAACTTTAAAATTTGTAATTGTCAGTTTGTGAAAATCTGTTAGTATTGTATAGTATTCAGTAAACAACAAACATAAGAAAACATTTCAATTTGCTGTATTAAATGCTGTACTTAGATGCTCTATAATTTATTTTAACTGTGCTTTTTAAATAAAAGTTGGCATATTTTATCTTGCTTAACATACTTTTATATATATATATATATATATATATATATATATATATATATATATATGCAAGTCCAAAGAAAGCACTCACGGCATAGTCCATCAATTGTGTAGCAAAATGTATTTATTCATGCATAGTGCATCAACGCGCGTTTCGGCTCACATAGAGCCGTCGTCAGGCTGACGACGGATCTATGTGAGCCGAAACACGTTGGTGCACTATGCATGAGTAAATACATTTTGCTACACAATTGATGGACTATGCCGTGCGTGCTTTCTTTGGACTTGCATTGATAATTTTGGTTAGCACCCGGCAACAAACTCAATGAATGGTGAGTGCCATTACAGCTATTGATTATATATATATATATATATATATATATATATATATATATATTGTGTGTAGATACTAAGCTGCAAATCTAATGCCAAAGCAAGAATGATACAAAAAAGGATCAGCAGGCTTCCCTTAATAACACATAAAATAAGATCACTGTTAATTTAAGAAGGCTGCTAATGAATATTCATTCCAAGAAACTGCTCCTGTGAGGACCTCTGCTGTGATCATTTCCTAAGATCTTCGAAGGACTGCTTCAGAACTGATGCATTATTAACTCTAAAACGTATTTTTTCCAATTTTCATGGCATTAATAAAACTTCACTCATCAATCCTAACACATAATAAATCAGCATTTGTTAGTTTGCAATTAACTTTCACTGCTAATGATTTTTTTTTAATAACAGCAGAGGAAATTTACTATCTATATAATACTCATCTACAATTCAAAAAGAAACTTTTTCAATAAATAACTTTGTCTTTTTCCAAGACATCATACTTTTATTCTAGTAATAGCCATATAATCAATTCACTTGTGTACAACAGAGTGAAACGATATATGTAAGTTGTTATTTCTATTGACTGTAAATTTTGTTTTTATGCAAGCCCTTTCACAAATAATTTTAATTACAGATAAGTAAGCAAAAATCTGTTTTGCAAAGTAAAATAGAATGTGTAATATTTTCCAGTGTTTTATCCATAATTGGTTCAAATTGGCCCACAAATGTATGTGTCCATGTTAGGCGAATAAATTGGGAGACATTATTTTTTGTTGCATCCCCACCAAATTTACTGGACTTTTTTGTAGCTTTCTTCATTCTTATGCAACAGTCAGACTATTTCTTTGTGCATGAAAAATATTGATATCTAGCTATTATGACAAACAAAAAGGGTTTTTGCTACATTTTTGACTCTGCCCTTTGGTAGTCAGCATCACAACCTAAGAATTGCTATAAAACTAATTATGCACCTCATTTATAACTATCTGTAATATCCTGCTTAGGTTACTGTTGTGCTAAACAAGCAGACAGCTAAAATCACGGTTCAAGGCTATTGGTATTATTGTATTCCCTGGAAGGCATGGTAAACATACAGTAACTGTTGATAATCTGGCCACATATGCTCAGTATTAGCCATTAATCTGGTTATGTAACTCGCTGCTCTGAGCAGAGTCACTGCCTGTTATAGGTCAAACTTGCTTGCTCCTAGGTGCTCTGAATACTGATTTGTTTGTTCCTTGATTCCTGATACTTGCATCTGTCCCCTGTGTGACTTCCTGGTTCTGACCTTGAGTTTGCCTCATGACTCTGCTCCTTCCTTACCAGCTCCCTCCACAGAGTATACATTTGGCGCCCTTACCTGCCTCTGTGGGAGTACTGGATTCTCATGTGGTAAGTCCTGGTGGCACCCGAGTGGCTGAGGGACAGGCCCAAAGCCAAAGATAGCTGTTATAGACTGAATAGCATGCATAGACTCATCTGAGAATAAATTCAAATTTTATTTGTCACATACAGCATACATAGTACGACATGTAGTGAAATGCTTGTTGCTGTGCCCGACCATACAAATAAGAATTACAGTAAAAAGAAGGAAAGTGCATGTGTATTGATGTGATATATGAGATAAATGAGATATATAAGAGAGAGTCCAGTCCTACACTTGGTTCAGGGACCCAATACAGTAACTTGAGGGAAAAGCTTCTCCTCATTCTCTTTGTGTTGGCCTTAAGGGGGCAGAAGTGCTTCCCTGTCCTCAATAAGAAATGTCCATGATTGGGATGGGAGAGGTCTTTCATAAACTTCTTGGCTTTGGTCTTGCACAGTGTACTGTAGATAGACAGCAGGTCAGGAAACTCAGAGCGAATGATGCCTTCAGCCGACTGCACCACTCTTTGAAGAGCTTGTCTGTCCTGCTTAGTTCCCATACCAAATAAACAGCCGATTGTATAAAAGTATCAATCTCAATATCTCAATAGCACTTTTTTGTACATCTTGCAATATGATGCATGTAGGCAGGGATACCGTGAAAAAGAACAGAACAAAACATAAATATCTGTATAGAATGTATTCATAATCTATGCGAACAATATCAGCATGTTTAGCTGCAGTTATAGTTACCTTCCCTGACCCTCTCTGTTGACAATACCCAGTTATATGGACATATCCACCTATTCCCTGACCATTCCACCCATTTCCCTGCCCACTCTACTCATTAACCTATTCAGTGATGTCACCATCCCTTGTGTAATTGTCCGGTATTTTACTAAAACAGCTAGGTCTTAAAGGGGTTTTTCACCTTCCAAACACTATTTTCTATTCAGTGGTTTTCAGATTGTTCTCCATAAATAAAAACTTTTTTCAATTACTTTCCAATATTTATTTGTTTTTCCAAAATCTAAATCCAAAGTTTAAAGTTCATTGTTCGTGTCTGTGGTGTTTGAGTCTGGCAGCTCAGTAATTCAGGTGCAGACTCTAAACCACACATGTCAAACACAAGGCCCGCGGGCCAAATCCGGCCCACGAGGCCTTGCAATGTGGCCCGCCATGGGCGTCCGCAGAGGGGGGCAAGAGGGTACAGTGCCGCTTACTGTGGTTTCTACTCGCGATCCTTGAAGATTTTTCTTCTGTGCAGCAGTGTGTTTCTTTTACCTCCTTCCCTCGCTCGCTGCCTCGCTCCCCCCTCCCTTGTCACAGAGCTGCCGGGATCATATTACTTCAGCAGGGAGAGAGAGCAGCCAGGGAGCATCTGATTGGCCAGCAGCACAGATTGCAGCGCGGGAGGAAATGAAGCAAGAAAAGTCCTGTCTCTTGCAGTCTGCAGCTTTGTACTTGTGAGTTCTGGGGGTATTTATACAATTACTTGCCCCTGTACCATCTGTTTGTGAGTTCTGGGGGGTATTTATACAATTACTTGCACCTGTGCCATCTGTTTGTGTGTTTTGGGGGTATTTATACATGTACTTGCCCCTGTGCCATCTGTTTGTGTGTTTTGGGGGTATTTATACAATTACTTGCCCCTGTGCCATCTGTTTGTGAGTTCTGGGGGTATTTATGCATGTACTTGCCCCTGTGCCATCTGTTTGTGAGTTCTGGGGGTATTTATACATGTACTTGCCCCTGTGCCATCTGTTTGTGAGTTCTGGGGGTATTTATACATGTACTTGCCCCTGTGCCATCTGTTTGTGAGTTCTGGGGGTATTTATACATGTACTTGCCCCTGTGCCATCTGTTTGTGAGTTCTGGGGGTATTTATACATGTACTTGCCCCTGTGCCATCTGTTTGTGAGTTCTGGGGGTATTTATACACGTACTTGCCCCTGTGCCATCTGTTTGTGAGTTCAAGGGGGTAAACCATTCGGCCCGCGATTTAGGCTGGGTTTTAGATTTCGGCCCCTTCTCTGATTGAGTTCGACACCCCTGCTCTAAACTGTTATAATTTTGCAACATTTAATTGATACATTTCACAGCAACATCTCTGGAGTATTAGCAACTATTGTATCAATTCTAACAGCTGCCTGCAAAGAAACCCAGAGATTCTGCTCAGCAGGGAGAAAGATAAGAAATGTATCAATTAATTGTATCAGTTTAGAACAGTAGGCGGGGCCCGTGACCCCCCCTCCCAGAGCTGCTTTAGAAGGTGAAAAAAGACACTTTACACTTCAATATTAGAAAAACGGCTACAAATAGAAAATAAACAGTAATTGGATAAAGTTATTTCGTGTGATCTATCTGAAAACAACTAGTTGTTTGAAGGTGGACAACCCCTTTAAGTACTTCCATAGTTCTCTCTTGACATGGACTAAAACTGGCACTAAAGTGCTTTCGAATAGAGAATTCCAGTCAAATAAGAACCCACAAAAAGATTCCAATTGCCTTTCTGCTCTGGAGAAACAAGGTATAAAATACAGTACATTGTTTTGGAAAAAGTCACATATACCCTTTTAAACATAAATACATTTCATCAACCTTATGCTCGTCTGTAACACAGTAACACAATAAGTTGAAAAAAGACACACATCCATCAAATTTTGTTTTTTTTTTTTACCTGCCTAACTGCTATTTCATCCAGAGGAAATAAAAAAAACCCCATCTGAAACTTCTCCAATTTGCCTAAGAGGAGAAAAAATTCCTTCCTGACTACAAGATGGCAATAGGACTAGTCCCTGGATCAACTTGTAGTATGAGCTATCTTCCATAATCCTGTATTCCCTCACTTGCTAAAAAGCCATCCAACACTTTTTTAAAGCTATCTAATGTATCAGCCTTTACAACTGATTCAGGAAGAGAATTCTCTTTTCTTCTAATTGGAATCGGTGACGTCACGTCAGCTGGAAAGAACTACTGGTAAACAAAGCATTATATATATACAAAGCAAATATATACAAAGCTATCATATCACCCCTTAAGCACCTCTTCTCCAGCATGAACATCCCCAATTTGGCCAGTCTTTCCTCATAACTAAGATTTTCTATACCTTTTACCAACTTAGTTGCTCTTTCTCTGTACCCTCTCTAATACAATAGCGCTTGAGTGATGGAGACCAAAACTGTACGGCATATTCTAGATGGGGCCTTATAATGCTCTATAAAGTGGAAGCATGACCCCCTCCTCCCATGACTCTATAACCCTTTTAATAAAGCTCAAGACCTTATTTCCCCTTGATGCTGCTGACTGGTATTGCTTGCTACAGCCAAGTTTATCATCTACAAGGACTCCAAGGTCCTTTTCCATAATGGATTTGCCTAGTGTAGTTCCATTAAGGGTATAAGTGGCTTGAATATTTTTACATCCCAGGTGCATGACTTTACATGTATCAACATTATATCTCATTTGCCACTTAGCTGCCCAGATTTCCAGTGTGTCAAGATCCTGTTGCAAGGATGCCACATCCTGGATGGAATTAATTTTGCTGGATAGTTTTGTGTCATCTACAAACACTGATAAATTACTTACAATACCCTCCCCTAAGTCATTAATAAACAAATTAAATAAAAGTGGACCCAATACCAAGCCCTGAGGGACCCCACTAAGAAACTTACTCCAAGTAGATAATGTACCATTAACAACCTCCCTCTGTATCAGATCCTGTAGCCAGTTTCCTATCCATGTGTAAATAACTTAATTAAGCCCAACAGATCTTATTTTATAAAGCAGTCATTTCTGGGGCTCGGTATCAAACACTTTGGCAAAATCCAAATAGATCACATCTACTGCCCCCCACAGTCCAGCATCTTACTTACCTCAACATAAAAATGAATCAAATTTGTCTGACATGACCTATCCTTCATAAAGCCATGATGATTGCTGCTCATAATTCAATTCTCTAGGACAAACATTTGAATGTGATCCTTTAACAAGCCTTCAAATAATTTGCCCATCACAGATGTCAAACTTACCGGCCTATAAATGCCAGGCTGAGGTCGTAATCCCTTTTTAAATATTGGAATGGCATCATCTTTTCTCCAGTCCATAGGCGCCATACAAGATTAAAGCAAATCCGAGAAAATCAGAAATAGGGGCTGGTCTAAAACTGAACCAAGCTCTCTTAGAACCGGGGGTGTATGCCATCAGGCCCTGGAGCCTTGTTTACATTACATTTTTATTAAAGCTTTTTGAATCATATTCTGAGTCAGCCACTGATTAGTTTGAGCTAAGCCATAAGTGCAGCTAAGAATTGAGCCTGAGAACTCAGACTCCTATATTGTATACACTGTTACTGTTACACTGTTACTGTATACATCTGTTACAACCATACTGGTACCATTATCTAATGGAGAAACACTCTCAACCTAAATTAATATATTTAAAAAACTTTTTAGGATTAGTTTTCGCCTCCACCACAATTAACTCTTTGTTTGCTTTCTTTGCCTTCCGGATTGCTGATTTACAGCTTCTGTCCAAACAGATTTGTAGTTTTAAATGCCTTTCTCTTTGTTCCTATTAACTTCTTTACTTCTGTATTAAGCCACATAGGATGATTCTTAGAGCTTCTACATTTAAGGGAATAAATTGAGAACAGTAATGATTTAATTTCATTTTAAATGACAACCATTTCTGTGTTTTTAGCTACAAACTTAATGCCCCAATCAATACTCTGAAGGGCAGCCCTCAATGCACTTAAATTAGCTTTTCCGAAATTCATGGTTTTTGTTGCCCCACTATATATTTGTTTTTTGCACCAGACATTAAATGATATAGCATTATGGTCACTATTACCCAGGGGTTCAATGACTTGCACATTTGCTATAGGTTCGGGGTCATTTGATCCAGAATAGCATTTTTCTGGTAGGCTCTTCAACAACCTGTGCCATCAAATTATCATTCAACAAGTTTATAAATGTGTTCCCATTAACTGATCTGGCAGCACTGTTGCTCCAGTCAATATCTGGGTTATTAAAACCCCCCATTATAATTACTTTACCCAAACTAGCAGTCTTTTCTATTTGCATCAGGAGCTTAGCCTCCTCCTCCTCACTTACATTAGGGGGTCTATAGCATACCCCTACAATTAATTTGCAAGACTCTTGCTTTTGCCCCCTCATATTCTAACATCACCTCCTCCTTTACATAAGCTTTTAAATCCTGCCTAACAAACAGACATTGCCCTCCTCCTTTTCTATTGCCTCTGTCTCTCCGAAACAAGGTATATCCGCTGATATTAACTGCCCAGTCATGTGTCTCATTCAGCTATGTTTTGGCCACACCAATCACATCATATTTTCCCTCCAGAACCAGCACCTCCAGCTCTCCCATTTTACCAGTCAAACTCCTTGCAATTGCAAGCATACATTTATACAGGTACCATATATGCCATGTGGTCCTCCATATCCTTAACAGTACCCCCAGCCAAATCTCCTCCCCTATTTTTCTTTCCTTTCCCCACTATCTCATCTAACCTATCTTCCACTGAATTGTTTACTGAACCCTCCCACGCCTAGTGATGGGCGAATCTCACCCGTTTCGGCGAAAAATTAGCGAATTGGCGAAAAAATTCTCGACTCGTCGCGACTCTAGCCTAGCAAAGAGCCTGTAGCTGACTGAGAAATCAGCCCAGTTCTCCAAAAACCCAAAACCCTCCTCCCTACACCAATCTCAGCCACACATTAATCTCCCTAACCTCCCACTGTCTTCTTAGCGTTGCTCATGGCACAGGTAAAATCTCTGAGAAAATTACCTTGGAAGTCCTCTCCCTCAACTTTACACCTAGTTTTTTAAAATCATTCTGGAGGACTTCACCACCTCCTCTAACTTTGTCATTGGTACCTATATGTACCAAGACCACTGGGTCTTCCCCAGCTCCTCCCAATAATCTGTCCACACGTTCCACATAGCTGTTGGAGCAGCAGTTCCATGCAGTATTTACATGTGAAAGATGTCAATAGGTTTTCATCTTGGAATCTGAACTGCAGACTCTAAGGGCTGAGGGTAGCGGCAAATGAGGGGGAGGAAAGGAGGCTTACAGAGCTGAACCCTAGCACTAGGTAAGCAGCAGACTGTTCGGCATGTAGGGGCTTTACGGCAGATTACCCTATCCACCTTTCTAATAATTGAATCCCCTATAACTAGAACCTGCCTTTCCTTCGTTGTGCTTCCCCCTCCATCTGTATTAGAACCACTGCCTCCCAGGGTGCTCTGAGAGTCAGCCTGCTCCATACATGCCAGTTGAGAGCTTTCTTCCCCAGCATATTCATCCAAAACGGCAAATTTGCTGTTTTGGACAAACTGTAGACCAGCCCCTCTACCCTTCTGTCCCCTACTTCCCCTCCTGACTGTCACAAACCTTCCTCCCTCATTAGCCGCTACCCACCATCTTTCACATGTAAATACTGCATGGAACTGCTGCTCCAACATCACATACATGTGACAAAACACACACTAAACCTATAAACCCACTTGCACTCATATTTACACTGGATACTTACAGTGCAATTTCTTACATGCCCTTTGAGTTTTAAACACCTTAAGGTTTTTAATGCTGCTCAACACTTAATTCACATGCAACATTTAGATCACAAAGCCTGATCAGAATTTACTTTGTTAACTGCCCCCTTAATTATCAGACAGAGGGAAAGAGAAAAAAAATGAAGTTTGCTACCAACAGTAAAACATCCCCTTGGTAATTTTTTTTAAATGTTCCCCTTAGAAACTCTCAGGCTAAAATTCAAAAAGAAAATAAATTCACTAAATGTATCTATTAGTTTACCCCAAACAGAGAAGGTATATTAATTATAAAGGTATATTAATTTTGTTGCTTTTGTCCAGTACAATACAATAAACCTAGGAAGGCTGTATGTATGTTTTACAGAGATGTTGCCCAGAGGTAGGACAGATATTTAGTACTAGTATTAATATTTGCATATGTTTCCTTTATTTTAACTAGGGATGCACCGAATCCACAATTTTGGATTTGGCCGAACCCCCAAATCCATTGTGAAAGATTCAGCCGAATACTGAACCGAATCTGAACTCTACTTTGCATATGCAAATTAGTAAGACGAAGGGTAAAAAATGTTTTACTTCCTTGTTCTTTGACAAAAAGTCACATGATTTTAAGGATTTGGTACGGCCAGGCACAAGGATTCGACTGAAACCGAATCCTGCTGAAAATGGCTGAATCCTGGCCGAATCCCGAACTGAATGCTGGATTCGGTGCATCCCTAATTTAAAAGAAAATCCCCACCACAAATGATTTAGAAATGTTGCACATAAAATACAACCCATGGGAGATTCACTACAGTTACAGAGGTAAAGCTGTCTTAGTCAGCCCTATGTATATATTTTAATACCAAAACTAAAAATATATTAATTAAAATCATAAAATGAATAATGTACCTGAAAAACCCTTAGCATTAACACTGCAGCATCAATAAACATTGATGTAACCTATGCAAATGTCTTATGGTTGGGAGATAAGCTTGTCTTTGGCCTAGATTTTGGCATGTGACATGGCATTGTAGCAAAATTCCCAGGTCCCACATATATATATATGTGTGTGTGTGTGTGTGTCTGCAAAAAACTCACAGAATCACTGACTGTGACTTTATGGGAATGTAAAACCTGGCACAGTTGGCAGTGCTTTGTGAATTTCCCAGTTCATTGCCTATGTATGATGGGTTCTGCAGTGGAGCACAACACATTTTATGGACATTCAAATGTGCCAAGCATTTTGCTTTTATTCAGTCTTTCAGAGGAAAGACCATTAATAGCACCCTTTTACCCCCTCTCCTAAACAAGTAAATATTTCAAACTGGGGCTCTCTGTTAAGATGCAGTTATGATTTTTATGTCTCACTAGAAAACATATATAAAGTTTGTTTTATTAGGAATAATAACTAATAACTAAAGGAAGAAATCATACTAAAGGAAGAAGAACTAAAAAGAAAAACTAAACAAAATAACTACATTGGTTGACAATGAAAACTTGGAAATTTCTGTAAATCTTATGGTAAACCTGCATGGTCCCAGCATCCCGTCAACTGAAGGCAGTCTGTCATACAGGCAATTGTACTTCTCTTTCAGCACAATATCATGCTGTTGCAACAGAGATGGCAAAAAAAAAAACATCTTTAGCTTTATAACCTATGCAGCATGGTAACATGTGGTGAACATATCAGAGAGTAAGTGATGATTTTGACAGAGATTGCTTAGATAACTAATGGACCTCTAAATATTATTGTCACTGAAATACTTAACAGTGGGTGCTGACTTGGCTTTCCCTTTACATCAGCTAGACACTGGATTCTCTAAACAGTTCTGAAATAATACAGATTCTGAAATCCTGCAAAAAGGTGTCACATGTAACAAATTGAGCACCTATAAAATATCAAGACATTCTGTTAGCATAGGGAGCAGATTTACCAAAATGTAATCTTCAGATTTTCTTCTTCATTGGAGAAAAACAGACACAAATATATGAAAGACTATACTTTGATACTTTGAATAGTCGCACTTTACTAATAAAAACAAAAAGTTGCATGAAAAAATTTAGCAAGTAAATGACAGCAAGTTCTTATATATGTTAATTGTCTCAAATAACTTTTCTCTAATTTATTAAAACATTTGACATTTTCAGCCTCATTGAAAAGGAATGAAACTATTTGATTTTTGTGATTTCTGAAAAAAAACACAACAGGCACTATTTTGTCCAAGTTTCTTCTTAAATAAGCAAGTACTGTACAATAAAAAAAGAACAGTTGTGCATTTTGTCTAGTTAATCTGCAATTGCTCCCATTGAATTGCTCCCACTGAATTGCTCCCATTGAACTCGAAAATTGATAAATCTGCCTCTCAGTGAGCTTTGTTTACTTACATTAAGTAAAACTCAAGTAAACACAGTGAACACTTTTCCATAATGTCCATTATCTAATGCTGGGGAAAAATGAGATGTGTCATTATTTCATATTATGTGTTTACTATCTTCCCTATAAATATAAATCTAAACCATTTAATATTGAAAGCACTGCTCCCAGATATACATTTTCTTATGTGTCTGTGCTTATTGTGAATACACCTGTTTCAAATATGGTGAAGTAGCCTACTGTCAATCAGTGAATTTGGTTTAATTTATATCCTTATATATGTAAGCTCATATCAGTGCCTTTAATTGAAGATGGTTGCTTTTCATAAGGTTGATCATAAGATTTCTGTTTCTCATAAAGTTGACTTCCTTTATTCCATAAAACAGACTATTATCCTTTTGTTGAAAATGCTACCTACTTTTTACCTGAATGTACTGAAAGCAATCTAATTATTTATGTTGAGTGCCAGTTGTCACTAATGAATGATATGGTGTTTATACAAATAGCCTGCGGGTGTTACTGTGCACATTACTTTTACTATGCAGTTACACAGTACTTTCTGTACAGCTTGAGAGTGATAGAGTTCAATTTACTACTGTTATACCCTGCTCATCCTCACCCAAGTGTCTGTCTGTCAACTACCACCCACTCTGAATTCTGCTGAACGCAGTTATATAGCTAATATTGATGAGCAAATTTGTCCAATTTCACTTAATTTTTGTAGCAAACTACATAAGAGTCTCAGGCATGTTTTTAGTGGCACCTTGTTTCTGCTTTGTGAGGGCAAAACCACATGCATTTTTCACTCAGTATACGGCTACACACATGCTAGAAGACTTCCTATCCACTATGCTACATTTGCTTTTTCAATAGAAAAAAGACCATGTTGCCAATTATGTGTCTGTGATTTTGGACATTACTTCTGGTCAGCTGTAATGATATCTACTATTACACTATGTTGCTTACAAACATTGGCACAACAAATAAATCTGACCAGCAACAGGATCTGTACATGGCAAAATATTTCACTCAGCACTAATAGATAATTTAATCATTACATCTTTGTTTATTTTAGACATGTAAGTAGTGATGGGTGAATCTGGGGCGTTTTGCAGAAAAATTTGCGTCTCGTTTTGGACGCAGGTGTCCACAAAAAACCAGCACCAGCAAAAAAAAAACGGACAAATTCACCCATCACTACATGTAAGGTTTAAGAATAATGACAAATTCTGTATGTTGCGGCGCACTCCACAAATAAGGTCACTGGATTGCCTTTCTTTTCATCCAATAAAAAAAGCCTTTTTATTTTAATTTAACATTTGATTAAAAAATGCATACAGCTTCCAAGGTCTAACGCGTTTCGTAACCACGTACTTCCTCAGAGGTCTCTGAGGAAGTACGTGGTTACGAAACGCGTTAGACCTTGGAAGCTGTATGCATTTTTTAATCAAATGTTAAATTAAAATAAAAAGGCTTTTTTTATTGGATGAAAAGAAAGGCAATCCAGTGACCTTATTTGTGGAGTGCGCCGCAACATACAGAATTTGCAATTTGACTGTCTCCCTTAGCGACTGACTCGGGGCGGCTGCACCCGGGTCACTACATCTAGCGGGTAAGCTGTTTTCTTTAAGAATCTGTTACTGGTTTAAACTGAATGATTGGAGTGGAGTCTGTTTGAGAGTTAACTCCAGCGAAGGGTCTGGGGCTATCAGCACCTGGGCCACATGTGTTTAACAGTGAGAGCTTATATGCAATAGATTAAACCTGCTAAAGATGTTTACATACATAGAGTTATAGTTCCGTTAAAGATATCAGTGGTACCAAGTACCAATTGTTTGGATAGTAAGATTTAAGAATAATGACCCTTTCAAATTATAACTTAAACACTAAAAATCTATAATATTCATGTGAGAACAGTGAGAATGTAGATTATTGCAGATGCTACTGATAAAAGACATGGGGAGATATCAGGAAAAATTTGAAGAACTGAATCCTCACTGCCACAGACTTTTTTTTTTTTGTGAATTAGGGCTGAAAGTCATAAAGGGCATAAAGCACATTATTTCTCTTTATAATTGCCATATGGAATCAGTCATTGATTAAATATATTTATGCATAAATGTATCATTATTTATTGTTTACCTCCCTACTTGTAGTGAAGGTGTTGCTGGCTGATCTTGCATGATAAAATACGGATGCACCAAACCTGTATTTGGTTCAGGATTTAGTCAAATCCTTTCAAATTTCAGGATTCAGAATCAGCTAAATCGTGAAAGTGATGAGCTAAACTACATCCTTAATGTCATGTGACTTCTCTGGATAACTGAATTTAACATGCTTTTTTCCCACATACAATTTGTTTTATCTTTCTCACATGAAAATATTTAAATTAGGGTTTGCAATTGGTTCAGCTTTCATCTAAATCTTATAGGGAGGATTCAGAATTTGGCTGGATTCAGATATCATAGATTTGGTTCATTCCTAGTAGTTTCAACTGACCGAAATTGGTCCAAATAACCCTACCTGCCATACCTTGACTTGAATTGAAAACACCTTACAGCAGTGCCAGTACTAGTGCTGTTAGGCATTTCTCATTCAAGCTAGTACAAGGCTGAAGCAGTGCTTATTAACTAGCTTAGAACCATTCCTAAGAAACATGTCCTTACATTGCTGGGTTTTGACCAAAGGAAATAACTGCCCTTTGCCTTTGGCCCTTGGTCCCTATCTTCCAAGTCCCTTAGATTTATGCAACAGCAAAATGAAAGAAATTGGAATGGAGTCTGAATATACAACAAACACTGATGTGTGTAAATATATATATTTACACACATATGAGTGTGTTTCATATTTGAAAAAAACCAAAGCAGCAATATGTTAATGTAACAAGGTGAAATAGATTTTCCTTTCGTATCTATTATGAAACATTTTGGAATTTTATTTTTAGTGATTAATAAAATAAAACTAAAATATGTTTTTCCCTGAAATGAAACAAGATCCAATCCTAACAATCCTTCTGTAAGGTTTCTCCAGAAACTTTACTCCTAATTATGCTTAAAACAGTCTTTGTGCTTTCAGTAGATAGTATATATATTTGACTCACCCCAGAAAGCTGTTTGAATACGTATTGCAATTTGTTCTCAGCTTTCAAAGATTCCAGCAGCTTCCTCTCTTTGTTCTCAAACTGCTCAGTGTTCAAATGGATGAAGTGTCAAAAGGAATTAGATTAAATGGTGGCAGAAATCCCTCAAGAAAAAGATTAAAATATAAGGAAAAGACTCAGTCTTGTGAATTACTATTTTGTAACCAAACCTTTACTCATAACTAATTATTGTCATAATGAGAATGAGTTGGATTTGTGTGATACATTCTGTGAGATCAGGCACATAAAGAAAACCTTGGTTCAAGGATAGGTTTATAATAATTAGCATATCCATATGACTAAACAATAGTACTTTTAAGAGACATGATGAATACAAATCTAAACTGAAGCATGGACGAATGCTTAGGCTCTTTAGTATCTTGTTAAATAATGTCAAAACAAAATTCAAATCATCAAGGTTTGCACAATTTTCAGACAACAGAAGACAACAGAAAAGGATATGTTGATATTAATACATGAAATGAAATGGTAGAATCAAATAATTTAAAACATTTGCCTTATATCTTTGTTTTAATCCACATCTGCAGGCTTAGTTTGGTTGTAGCCAAAACTAGGTGAAATTGCTTTAACGCCCAATTCAAGGGTAGGTATATGTGCCTCACATCATAATTCCTGTCTGGAAGACAGGTTAGTCGTGGCCAAAAACCTAATGACAGACACAAGAAGGTGATCTAATGATGAATCACTCAAATAGACACACTTTCTGTAATTAAATTAATTCCAAAAAAGCAATGAGCCATAGGCAGACCACTCTGCTGTGTACCACTATCTGTGGCACTTCAGTTTTCACAAATGCAACTCCCACAATTCCCCCTGTTATCTGAAAATCCCCAATTTTCCATTTAAGAAAAAATCAATTTCATGGTATATGTACTGCATTTCTAATTGGTGTTGGACAAATTATCTGCAGTGTCACTTCTGTAATGAGGTAAGGTGAGTAGTCATCCCTGCTTTTCCCTCCAATTTGTGCTGTATATTAGCCAACCACTCATTTAGTTTGTAAGCTCTATGGGGTAGGGACCTCCTTCCTCCTTCTCTTACCACAAAGCACTTAAGCTCTGTGTCCTTATCTGTGCTCTGTGTATTGTGTATATTTGTTGTGTTGATTGTCTTACTTGTCATCCCTGTGTGTGTACTTGTATATATCGTACTTTTATTCATTGTACAGCTCCTTAATATCACTTTTACATTTAAAATATTTTTTTATAATTTATATTTTTTAAATAGTTATTTTCTATTAAGTTTCTTTTAAGGGCTTAAATGAGATTTTAGACCAAAAGCAAAATGTTTAATATTACCTGAAAACAATCAAATAATGTGTATTGTGATTTTGGAAATATATATTTACATTTTATTGCTTAAAAATTTTATGTTACTTCTTGTGCTCCAGCTCACTTATTAACTGCATTTTTGTGACATATAATCAAGGGAAGCATTTGCAAATCCTACATCATACACATTCTGGGGCACTTGCTCATTATGCACATACTGTATGTGTGACCAAACATAGAAACCCGCACCAGGAGCTACATGCTATTATTTCCCTCTTCCAGAGTGCAGGCTCTGTTAGCATACAGCCACAGTGGGGGAAACAATCTTCATGCAATACATGCTTTTTATCTATTTGATTACACTTCAAATTCTAGTAAATCATGTTCCCCTAAAAGTGTTGTCCTTTATTAAACAACTCTATATAACACTTATTTGTGGCAACAGTGCAATAGCAAAGTGCACATTTTGGACTAAAAAATGGCTATGTATTGTCCCAGAATTTCAGCATCATTATGACTGGAGACCATCTAAAACTCTTGAATTCGAATTATGCTTTCAAAAACTTGTATTTAAGAAATTTACTAAGAGCAAACAATTTTGTAAAATTCAAATGTAAGACTTCAGCATCTAAAGATAACTAAGCAAAATTTTTGAAGTTTAAAAATATCTAACTTTACACACATTTTAATTTTGATAAATAGACCTTCCAGATATTAAGGTAGTTATTTACTAAAACTCTACTTAATCTCATTTATCAGTACTTTTTCTTGAAAAAGTCGGAGCGTCAGAAAGTCATCAAAGTACATCACCAATTTGTATCAGATGATTAATGCTTTGAAAACCCAAAAATCACAATGTCAAGAAACAACTTCCAATGATGGAAACCAAAGGGTCTGATAGCCTTGAAACATTTTTATGGTCTTTCAGGCCTATTGAATTGGGAGAGAATTCAACAATTATACTACCTCAACCAAGGGAACTTTTCCACTTTAAACAAATACAAAGCTTCATGAAATCCAAAAACAAAAGCTCTGTTATTGCAGCTTCATTCTACCTAGAAACAATCTGTGCCACGTACCCTTATTCCAGAGGAATGCTATCCCGACTGTATCAGATATTAACCGAAGCCTATTCCTCAGCAACATTACCATATGTGCGGGCATGGGAAAATTACATTGATAGATAGCTGGATGAAAAGGAATGGCTTCAAATATGGGACTGAATAGCCCACAGTGCGATAAATACTTCCCTTATAGAAGCAGGATATAAAGTTTTAATGAGATAGTACCTAGTCCCATCAACAGTCAGTATGACTCATCATGCTGTGGAGGTAACAATACAGCCTTTCATATATATATATATATATATATATATATATGTCACTGCTCTCAGCACATTCCCCCATTCTCTTCACTGTATAATTTTTTAGTCAGGGCATGGGGATAGACATTGGGTCCCCTATTCTGGTGCACAAACAAGATTCTAAGATGATATAATGCTTGCCTTAATAACAGTGTCTACAAAATGGCTCCTACAAGCTTGCTATAATTTTGAATTCCCAGACTGATGGAAACAAGAATTAAATAATGTATATAGTGTAAATAATGTTCAATTTGTAACAAATAATGTTACAATCTGTAATAATCCCTGTCACAAAAACGTGTCACTCAACCTCACTTAACTCTTGGGTTTGGCTACAAGGGGTTACAATCAGTCTCTCAATCACCTTACACACAGGTTAGACTAACATCAGACACCCCAAAAACACATGAACACCCACAAAGTTCATCTGCTGCCACCATCTATAATTAACAGGCGATAGAAACCTAATGTGACTATTCCCCTGCCCTCTATAACAGGTAATAACTCACACTTCACAATACATCAAACACTCTCTCCTATGGTAGTTAGTCAGGGTAAGATCCTACTAGTTCAACAAGCACTCCAGCAGCCAAAGGGTTAATTTACACTCAAACACACTTTCCTGCTAGCTGTACTAGTTATCAAACATACAAATAGGCAACTTTCCCTTTCCACACATACAAAGAGTTCATACACTTAGGCACAAGCATTCATATGGGCTATGAGTTCGTTTAGAGCACAAGGACTAACGTATTAAATTATATTTTAATGTTAAAGGAAACAGTGCATATATATATATATATATATATATAAATGTTACAAAGATGACATATAGTTGCAAATACAGTAAATAAAATAAAAGGGAGTAAAAACACAAAGAAAACCCTTACTTTACCAAGTTTGGAAGTTATCAATATATCCTCTGAGGCACGAGTGGAAAGCTGGACATACAATTCACTGAAAAATGAAGCCTCCTTGCATGACAATGTGATATTGGGAATGTCACCAATTTATTTCCTGCTGGGACACTCCCCTCATCATCTTATGCATGAGGTAGGTGTGCCCAGTAACATGTCATTTACGACCCCCTGCAGGGGGTTTGCTACTCTCAGGCAATATTCCCCAATATCCCTTAATATAATATGGGTACTTGCCAGTACCCAATACTACAATAAAAACATGGGCAAACTGTGATCCATAAGTAGGCAAACAGAACAATACCAAACACTAATAGGTTCCCATTTTCCAGTCCCCCAGGAACCAGCCCTCCCAACAGGTGGGTATAGGCTAGCCCTGTTTTGTATTGTTAGGAAGCTTGTGACCTCCTCATAACCAATGTGTAAGTTATGAGGTTGTGAATTCTATGACACAGGAGATATGGATACTTTCCTATAATCCATGATTTTCTACTAGCTATCCCCCCCTGCTGCTCTAGGTCCACAGCTCTGTTCTTTGATCAGCCAATCAAAGAACAGACTGCCCCAGCTTCCTTGCCCAAATGGTGTGGCTCCAGACCGTCTCAGAGGACAGATATGGTTGTCACCTTTCCACAGCCCCCCTGGTGACATATACAATAAAGAGTCTCTGTGTGAGCCTGAGACTGAGTAATTACAGTATTAACTTTTGATGCCAGAGCAATGCTGCCTTGGCATGACAATCCCTATACTACTAAGGAAAGATAATGGTAATATTGGCAATCAGAGGGTTGTAAAATGCAGCCCCTGACATATGCCACCCCTCCCCTACTTCCCTCCCCTCTTCTTTTTTACTTTGCTCTCTTCCTTCCTCCCAATAATACAAATGCAATTGTCAATGTTGAATGTATATTTATTCATAATCGTTATGCATTTTCATGGTATGTAAACAGTTTGTTATGTACTAAATTATTTTCAATAAACAGTTTAAAATGGAAAAAGCAATAACTTCAGGGACATCTGCCATTGACTTCTACATGACCTTGACATGTTTGAGATGGAGTATTTTCAGATTTGGATTTTTAGCAATTTTGGGGTATAACACTTCTCTAAAATTTGCGTTTTCCCCATAAAAACCTTGAACAGCTTAATAAATGGGTCCCTAAAGGGTGTTGCAAACAACAAGTCACCTATCAAAGGTTCATGCAACCACAGCCCAAATTGACTGATGACACATTTATGCCAGAATCTAAGAAGCTAATAGAACCTAAGAGCTTTAATAGCTATATTAAAAGGTAGAAAATGCAAAAAGGCAGTAGAATATGCACGGTGTTACTTATGGAAGGGGCAAAGTTAATTTTTGTACAATATAGAACAGAACTATATATACTGAATTATATACTGATTATTATTTATCAATACTTTTTCTTGAAAAACATCAGTACATATGGAGCCATTATTTCTAATTATTTTTATTGACCTCTTATTGTCCATTGCTGGTTACACAACTTTTTACAGAACTTTTCTAAATCGCAGACTGAAAAGCATTAAAAGCATTAATGTTTAAACTGCTTATCTGAGCAGTTGAAAGATGCTTAACATGACGAAGATGAAAGATGCTTAATGTGATGCCCATAAGAATCTTATGACAGAAAGCTTACCGGAAGAGAAGGAACGAGGAAATTACTCTCTCTGTGAGCCAGAGAAATAACAGATGTTACATGTTGTATTCTTTGGTGTAAGACATAACTTTAACAGCCTTTTATAACAAAAAGATGTCCACAAAAAAACCTTAACTAACCATAGACTTATATTTCAAATTATAAACAAATAATCAAAATGAAAGGCTATAGGAATATGTAATCACTGGTGATAATCACATTTGTCACCTTAGGCTATATTCAACACTGAAGCTTACTGGCTTGCACAGTATAACCCTATCAATGCCAAAAAGGTTATATGGGAGCAGCGAGTTTCCATAATACTATTGCTGCTCAGCAGTGTTTAGTAATTAAAAACTCAAATTATTCCACTGCATACACTGTATAGCACACAATGTGATTATAAAATACTATATAATGCATAGTTTTGCTCTTGTTTTGCTAATAACCCACTGTAAATTTTAGGGAATAACAGTTTAATAACAGTCTAATTATTGATCTACCCAAAGAGCTCTTTCATCTGTCATTTTTGATACGTTCATTTTTTTCTCATGTCATTTTTTTTATCAGATTTCATTATAAAACACATGTAGCAGTCAAATTTTTTAATTCCCAGTTTTCATAGCTGCACCTTGATTGAAACTCTGCAGTCTTTAGCAGTGATAGATCTGAAAAGCTTTCAGATTGTATGGTGAAAACACTGTCATGATAAGGGTACATCTCTGTAGGGTTGCCAATAGACCAGTCTCTCTTAATTTTATGTCTTCTCCCATTGCCTTCTCTCTGTTGGTACCATGACTCATGCAAGGGACCAGATTCTGTATAGCTGACCAACACATATTTCTTTGGTTTGGGGTTTGGCAAATTTAAAAAGGAAGGAATAGATCAGATTAATAATTTAAGGGTTTCCAATTTGTATTAACATTGTAAGCATGAAAAATAACAATTATCTTCATGATGGCTATCACATCCAGTGTATAAGATGCAAGGTTAATTTGTTACCAATGAATGTGGGACGTGAATTCATGCATTTTAAATACACTACAGAACTGAGACATATCATATGCAGAAGAAATAATAGATTTGTTGGGAAAATCAAGGCCAGCAGAGAAAGGAATGAATGAATATCTACCAGAGGAAACAGCTTGTATGCATGTGGATTTTTATGACATTCACAGGACCTAACTAAAATGTGTTTTTATGCTGTAAATTCAGAAATGTAGAAATAAACCCATACATTTTCAATCAAATAGCTGAACAATGTATATATATTTAAAAACTGAATAATTAGGAGTTTTGCTATAAATATTAGCTTAAAATGCTCTACAAAGAGAGATAAGGTTAAAGATGCAAAGAAAAATGTCTGAAGGAAACCACAGGGCAAAGTTTTGTGGACCTAAGCCTTGAATGGACTTTAGAAGATGTCCCAACAGTATTAACATAAAAAAAAAATCTATTTGCCAAAATGCCAAAACCCAAAGCTGCAATTATGAATTGTAATGGCTACTGTATATTGTGCTGTGTAAAGAGGTCAGTGGTGAGTCTGACAATATTTTTTATAACCTATGCATTTCTGGCCAAGGGGAATGGTAAATCATTTGCAAAAGGCTCCTTAACAGTTTTCATGTAAACCAAAAATATATATATATATATATAAAT
>CM044431.1:164251328-164294714 GCA_024363595.1 Xenopus borealis | reverse complement strand
GAACACCCGATGTTCACGCGAACAAGTTCGCCGGCGAACAGTTCGCGCCATCCCTAGTTATTTGCTCACATCATTTTGAAATAATAAGATTTCATTTAAATATGTACAAAAATAGCAAATGACTCTTTTTTTAAAAAAACATCTGTTTTATTGATGAATTGACATTCAGTACATCAGAAGGCACTACAAAGTTATACAGGTACAGGTACATTCACCGCTCTTATTTGGATCACCTTGTTGCAAACATTTGTATTATTTTTACAAAAATGCATGTCTATTTTTTTTGTAATATCCATTGTTACTTCATACCGTATTTTTGTATTCTCATAGCAGACACCCTCTTTTATCACCCTCCCTGCTTCCCACGTAATACCTGGAATGGCCTATTGTGTTACGATTGATGGTTTGTATGATTTGTATGTCGGGGAGTTCCTAGAAAGCGTTACCTTAATACTTATTGCTTTGCATTTAATATGTCTTTTAGGAATGATCTTAATTATGTGCCTTCACATAAACAGTGGATCAATGCCCGTTGCTTTTCATTGGTTAACACTGTAATATAGCTCTCCCATGCCTCAAAGAATTTTTTAAAACTCCTTTCCTTGTATGTATGTGAGTATGTATGTATATTTTCATTTGTATAGTGCTCCTTGAGGGAAAAGCACTGTACAGCAACAATAAATTAGTTGTAACAAACAAGTGTTCACTGCATCCTTTTGCATAGAGGCTTCTATCCAATCCATATTAAACAGGTGTGATAGTTTTGATTTAAACAAGGCAATGGATGGGGGTTGTGGTTTAATCCAGTCCTGGAGAATTGTTTTTTTTTGCCACTGCTGAGATTATGATCAATAATCTCTTGCTACCTTTTGGTTAATTGGGATGGTAAGTGGGATGTAAAGCCTAGTGTGGCCCACTCTGGGGATAGTGGAGTGTAATTTAAAAGATGTATATTGGAGAAGTCCTGCACCTCTCTCCATAATTTCTTAACAAGTGGACAATTCCAAAGGGCATGAAACATGTTGGCCTCTTCCAAATTACATTTCGGGCATCTACTGAGTTGCCACAATTTTAGTTTTGAGGAGAGTAGTAGGAACAATGAAAGATTTTTAGGAACATTTCTCAATAGGAGGGTATGGGAAGTGCCTTTATACTGTTCAGAATGTCTGCCATGTCTATGTCAGGTAACCATTGTGTCCATTTTCCTGCCCTTCCTTTCTTTTAGTATAGTCATATAGCTCTATATTTCTTTTATAGTATTTTGAAATAGCTCCTTTGTTTGTACCCCCCTTCTCCAGAAAACTGTCAAAGTAATTGTCCCAATCTAAATCAGATAAATAATTACAAACCCTTTTTGTGTAACTTTGTAGTTGCATAAATGCCATGTTATGTGCTTGTACAGTAGGGATTTTTTCTTGGATCTCTTGGAAGGTCAGTGGCCTTTTCAGGTTTTTATTCACTGTGTTTTTTTCACTGTGTTTTATGGCTGAAAGTCCATCTTCCCTCCACCTTGTGAATGGGTATGAAGCCTGACAATGTTGAAATTCCTCATTGCTTAAAAAAGTGTTATGTATTGAGTGGTGTGAGTTTAGATTGTGTTTGGATTGTATTGTGTGCCATACCTGCCATATGGCCATTATCAGCGGATTTCCTGTGTAATTTCTTGTCTGTGAGTTGTCGGCTGTTGCAATTTTAGCATACCAATGCAGGGTCTTTTACCATTCCAAATAAAGGTCCAGAACAGTGCAGTGACTTCCTTCAGATCCTTTTGTTTTATCATGAATGGTAATGTTTGTAGAGGATACAGCAGTTTCGGGAAGGCTATCATTTTGATTAGGTTGGCTCTTCCTATGTATGATAGAGTGTGATGTTTCCAGTTGCTAATTTCGTCTTTTAGTGTGGTTATTACTTGTTTGATGTTAAATCATATAGTTTGTGTTAATTGCGTGTGATGGTGATACCTAGGAATTTTATGTGATCCTTTGCCCATGTCAGCTTATATGGTTTGCTCCATTTTTGTGTTTCGGAGTTAAGTGAGAGGGCTGTTGATTTTTCAAAGTTAATAAGAAAACCCAATATGTCTCCAAAGAGTTTTATTTCTTCTAGACTGGCTTGGAGAGAGTGTTGGAAGTCTGATATGTAGTGTAGGAGATCAAGTGCAAATGCATTGATTTTTAGTTCAGTGCGTCCAAAAGTGATGCATATCTTGTAAGATTCGAAGTAGGGGATCAACTTCTAGATTAAATAGTAGAGGGGTTAATGGGTACCCTTGTCTAGTGCCCTTACACAAGGACTTGTATAGATTGCCTTGCTGTAGTTTGTGAAGGTGTGCCCAAATTCCCTTTGTTCCAGTGTTAGATGTGGCCAGAGGACTTTGTCAAATGCCTTTTCTGCCTCTAGGCTTAGTAATATGTTGTTGAGGCTTTCCTGAGGGGTCTGAGTGTTGCCACTATGGCAGCCCGAATGGTCTGCCATGTACAAACCCTAACTGATGGTCTGCTAGTATGTCTGGCAGGACACTTTGTAAGCTGGCAGCCATAAGTTTTGCTAGTATTTTGAAATTGCTGTTCAGGAGAGATATGGGACGATATGAAGCAAGTTGTTCAGGGTGTTTGTTTGGTTTAGGGAGAAGTATGGTGTGTGCATCACTGAAATGCGGGGTAAGTTGCGATTTCTGAAGGATACAATTAAATAAGTCTGTTAATATAGGTTGTACTTGAGATTTCAATTTTTTTTGTAGTATTCATAATTGGTAATGAAGGTATTAAATGTCTCCTGCGCTTCCCTGTATGTGTTTTCCAGCTCTGTGGTTGAGTTGAGTGTGTACTCCATATATGCCTGTTTGACTTGATTGTGTAAGTGCGTGTACGAATTTACAAATTCAACATGGATGAGGAATTTTGAAAGCACTGGTCTGGATCTGCTGGCATTGTTTTACCGTTCTGGACCGACCCTGTCTGCCCTTTTAATATTGACCAGGGGCATTTTTGGGATGTTTAGGGCATGGCATACATCCGTTGCCAGGAGTTTGGATAGGTCTGTTTGTTTGATTGTCTCTGGGATACCTATGAAGCGAAGTTTATTCCTTCTACCTTTTCCTGCAATTCATGTATGAGTTGTGTTTCAACACTGACCTGGTTTTGCACTTGAATGGTCTGGTCTTCATTATCACTGACTTTGTTCAACCACATTTAAATGTTGGCTATTTGCCTCAATTCTTAGTGTGGTGTTAATGGTTAATAGGCCCAGGCAGAGATGCCAGCCATGGGTGGCGCACTTTGTATCGTGCTCGTTGTTTTTGGCCTTACGTCCCTTCTGTGCGAGTTGCGGTCCTGCCCTCCTTGAGTCTGTTTATTCTGATTGGAGGTTTGCAGACTAATACTTGCGCCTGAGGAGCCAGTGTTATTGACTTGGAGGTTGGAGCAGATGCTGAGCACTCGTCGTGGCTCTCTCTCGGCGGTTCCCTGCTTATCCCCAGTCCTTGGGTCGCAGGCCCCCGTTTTTGCCTTTTGATGCTTCGGCCCTTTTTCTGTTCGATGGAATGTAGGTGGTAGTCCTCTCAGGCTCAGCCTAGGAGTTGCGGCTGTTAGGCAAAGTCTAGGTAAAGTGGCATGTGTGGGATGTCTCTTTATTAGTTCCTGGTTTGTTGTTTTGGCAGTTTGTGGTTGATGCCGCTTCTGCTGGGTCACTTCCCACACAGTTTGTTTGGCCCAGGTTAAGATGGAGTAAGGTCCGCTAACTCAGTCAGCTCCCTCCATTGAGGCTAATTACCTTTAGGCGGTAGGGTGTCTGCAGGCTCGCTTTGGGTTATGTCTACAAACAAAAGAAAATAACAAATTTGGAGGTCATGGGTATTATGTACTCTACCAGAGTTGTAGGCCTGTTTGCACACTTCTCATGTGTGGGACTCCAGACTATTTGTTGTGCAGGAAGCCGGGCCATCCAAGTCTTCTTGTCTGCACTTTTATCCCCAGTATAGTTAACTGCGTCCTCTCCAATTATGTTAATCTCGATAAATTAGCTGTTTTATTTTGAGACTTTTGGAAGACAGCGTTGGGAGCTTTTTATAATGGTATCCGTTTAATAGGACCGCCCACGGAAGTAGCAAATAGTTCTTATAATGCATTATTAGCTAATAAATATTCTGCATTTCTTTAAGTGTTTTGGAAATGTTATCTAATGTATTCATATGAGTTATTTAAATGTTGATATTGTATTTCTTTAATCTATACTTAAATATTCAAATGGATGAAGGTTTCGAAATAGGAACATCATGCATCTAAATTACTAATCTACCATGGAAACCAGAGGCCTTTAGAATTTACTGCTAAGTAAATAACAATTCTTCCTTTTGGTAGCACATAGTTATATAGTAATGTCTTAATGTGTTTACATTTCTGATTTTGTGGCAAATTTTTATTCTTGGCAAAAATACTTCAGATTTTACCCTGTAGTAAATATGGCCTTAATCTCAAGGGAAAGACCTGCACAGGAATTGGCCATGTATTGGTCCATCATCACTAGAAGAGCTTAATTAAGGGGTTACTATACCCCTTTGTTAAACACAAGTGCATTAGAGCTTTTGTCTATTCATTTTACAAAATTTGGCAGGTTATGAAAGTTTGAAAATTTTTCTGTATTTTTTCCAGTTATTACAGTTTTTCTAATGAAGGTGAATTGCCCTTTAAGCTGTGAGTCTAACTTTTCCCAAGGGACCTGTTATCTTATATTGTTACAACTACTTATTTGCTTATCTTAAAATTGTTACAAAAGTATCATGTTTGCTTTTGTAGCTGTTCTGGGCTCTCCGCCATAAGCCAAATAAGTTAGAAACATTGTTACTTTTTCTGGCTGTTCAGTGCAGAGAAAAACATGCCTTTCCAGTACAAATGAGGGACTGCAGGTTGAGCTGTCAAAAGAGGGATTGTCCCTGTAAAAACTTGACAGTTGGGAGGTATGTTTAAGCTATAGTAAATAGGGCAAACAAAACAAATACCAAAGGTACTCCATGTTGGTCCTTGCTAGATAAGCACCTAGAATGCACCACCCCACCTCCCATTATTGTGACATTTTTTTTTTAGCAGTAGTCCATTATGCAGGGGCTCATCTGTGCTTGGTAATCTAATTAGCTACCTCCTAGGGTCCAACATTGAGTAGATTCAATTTCCCTGTTTGTCAAACAATCACACAAACCACATATTTTTTATGATTAAAACACAAGGCAAAAGACACCTTCAGTAGAAGCCTTAGTCACTGAATGTATGTTGAACAATTGGGTATACTGCCACTTTAATCTCAACAAGTATTTGAGGCCTAGACTCTGTACATTATACACATTCATCAGTTCTTAGCTAAGCCTTCAGCAAGTAAGGTTAGCAAGTAACTAAGGTTATAACTAAGGTAACTAAGCAGTTACTGCCCCTATCTATGCATGTTGGAAGTTTTTGTTTTATTCTGCCAAGAGAAACTACCTGCTGTGTTGAATAATATATGTAGGGTGCAGAGGCTAACTTCCCATTGTCGTGCATGACTAGGCAAGTTATTTGATTGACAAAAGAATGTTAATTGACATATTGAGGGTTAAAACTAGCATCATATAAATCACATAATTTGTTGTTAAGTGATCCTAAATCACTTTGCGTCTGAGTAAAGTTATACCTACATTTTTCACCAAATGCAGAATCCATGATGGTGTTTTTTTCTTAAAATATGATATGATACAGACATTACAATTCAACAAAATGGGACATCTCTGGATGGTTCTCTGAAGATACGAGACATAAATTGGATCAGCATAATGGATTGTGTGGATTTCTATTAACAGTTGGTTCCTTTGCTCAAACATTAACACACGGGGGAGGAAGTTGGTAGCATTCACAGTTCTTACATTATGGTTCCTTTATTTAATATTTTTTAAAACAGATTTTGATAATGTCACCCATGTTTTCTCACAATTGTCAAGTGTCTTTATAACTTTCCATCTTTTTTTTTTTACAGAACAAAATAGTTGACTTTGATATATATTTTTCTATTTCCTGCCAAATCAAATGAGACTTGTTCCAAAATGCATAAAATCACAGTGTATTATAACCATAATGTGATTTTCTGATATGCCCCATTCAGCTTAGCTTACTTTGCCAGGTAAAGACTATATGTTACTGTATTTATAAGCCCAACCTATTTTGTCAACTGTGTCAGTTATCATTGCCAGATATTGATGTATAAATAACATATTTAGCAATTCTGCAGTTTGGTAACTACATTGCAGCATATTCAATGATTGCTGAAAGAAATTCACATTTATTACCATTTTACAATGGAATTCAATATTATGTACCATCTCAACAGAATTGTAGGTCCAACATATTTTCATCTACATAAGTGCTATATTTGTTTCATATTTATTAGAATTGCTCATGTTTTAATATATTCCCTTTCAAACCTCACACTTCTTTCATCAATATTTTATAAGCAATTAAATAAGTAGAAATGACCTCTTGTGAAAACCTTGTAATTTGTCTATATTTATTTATTGAAGTATGTGAACTCCCATATTTATTACTTGATACGTATTAATGGTACTGTTTTTTAAATACAAAATATCTACTTTGTTTGTAGAAGTCACATGCACCAAAATCATGATTTATAATTGAGAAACAAGTTGCACTACACTGAATTTCATATACAGAAACATAGGCCCAAAAGAGCGAAGCGCTAATTCGCCAGTGTGACGTCATTTTGCAACTGCGCAAATTCACTAACACTGACTCTGGCGAATTTTAGCTAGCGATGTAGATAGACTTGCGCAACTTATGCCAGGCGAAGTTGCGCACTGATGAAGGATCGTAATTACGCAAATTCAAAAAATGCTGCCGTGTTTTACCATTGTAGGGTGATAGTCTGAAAAAGATCGTTTTTTTTGGGGGGGGGGTTACCCGCCTTCCCCCCTACATACAGTATGGCAACACAACTATATAGGGGGCACATGTAGGGCAATAGGACAACTTTATTTAATTTATTAAATGTTTACTGGGCTTTTGTAGTCGAATGTAGTGGCTGTAACATATACTTCTATTATACACTTAAGTTCCCGCCATATGCAAATTAGGCATCTCTAGTGTAACTGCGCTTTGCCTGCCGAAGTAACACTAGTGCAACTATGCTACAGTTCGCCGACCTGAGCGTAACTTAGCACTTTAGTGAATTTGCGTAGCGCTGGCGAAAATTCTCCTGGTGAAGTGCCGTGAACGCTAGCAAAGCCAACGCTAGCGAATTTTCGGATCTTAGTGAATTTGCCCCATATAGTTGCATAAAGTATTTATTACAGATATTGGAGGCAGAATTTTGTGTGTGATGTGAGTGTGTAAAGGTATAAAGAGATAGCTTCTCAAAATTTTCAAGTTAGTTCTAGTTTAAATTAAGTAAAAAAAAATATTTTAAAGGAAAACTACACCCCTAAAATAAATACTAACAGCAGTTTATATCAAGTTAAGTGGCAAATTAAATAATCTTATCTAACTAGTCTATAAATTTAAGTAAATATTGCCCTTTACATCTTTTGCCTTGAATCACCATTTCATGATGGTCTGTGTGCTGCCTCAGAGATCACTTAACCAATTTTACAACTATAACTGTAACAGGAAGAAGCATGGAAGCAAAAGACAGAACTCTGTCTGTAAATTGGCTCATATGACCTAACAAGTATAGTTTGTTTGGTTTGTTTGTGTGCATTGGAATCATACGATCCCAGAGGGCTTCCCTTATATTTTAAAATGGCAGTATTTATTATTCTAGTTATGAAAATGGCACATACTTCTAAAAGAGTATATTATTATGATAATTATTTATTTAAATGAAGCAGAGTTTTCTATATGAACTATATGAACTGTTTCATGCAATATCTTTTTATAGAGACCTACATTGTATGAGGGGTACAGTTTTCCTTTAAAAAATGTCTTGCAATTGCCTGCTTATAGAGAAAGAGCTGTTGCACTCTTTCAGTGAGGAGCTGTACCAGTAACCCTTCACTTTACAAGGGATGCCTGGTTAGGCAGCTGCTACAGTCCGTGATCTAAAATCCTTCACCATCACTATATTGGTGAGAACAAGACAGACTATCTGAAATCTGAATCGAAATCCTGCAAAAAGTGTTAGGATCTGTGGCATTGTTAAAGATTGAATCATATATAAAAATAGGAGAGAGAAGAAAGCATAAAATAAACATTGCAGTGCAAGATGCACAGTATTGTAAAATATAAAAGAATTGATAAAGGGATACAGTATATTCCTAAGCCAATAAAAAAGCGCCCTATTTCACATGTTAAAATCATATGCAAATGAAATGTATCAGATGTATTGCTATCTCAAATGCATATACTCCATTTTCTTACTTTAGAAATCACAAGGGCTGGATTTACATAGCAGGTGCCCCAAGCCCACTGCCAGTCATCCCCCCATCTCTTCCCCTTCCTTCGTGTACATGCGCAAATTTTCAGCATCGGGTCTGGAGTACTGGGGATTGGATACACAGGACATTTCAAAAGCTATTGTATCTCGTGTGGATCCCCAGTGCTCCCGAACCAATACAGGTGTGGTTGGGTGGTATACGCCTGCTGATTATTGCTAAAATGATGAAATGACTTAATGGCAAAGAATCCTGTCCAGAAAGAGCTCACACGCAAGGGTATTTGACAGATAATTTATGCACAAGTGCTTTAAAAATATGCTCTTAATATAAAACCATTTTACGCATATAATTAACATGGCTTCTCTATAAACAATTGGCAGCCAGCATCATATGATGTAGTTGCTGCATAATACCTAATAAATAAATACATAAATGGACTTGTTTTTATAGTGTGCTGCAGTTTTTGTGATTTATCCAAGATTCAGTCAATAACAGATGCCCATTCTCTTTTTTTGTATATCTTTTTGAAATATTCATCACCCAATGGTCTGATGCTGCACAAACAACTAAAGCTGTCCTCGACTTCTAAGAAACTCACTGATGTATCATCTTGTCCATACCACCTGAACCTTTTTCATCTGGGGATGAATGTTCTGATATACTATGCATAGAACAAAGTAGGGAGACAACTGTGAGAAGATTGTTTCCATAGCCTAATTTATTTTACAATTAATTAATTCAAGATGGATTATAAGACAATTAATTTACTGTAGTTGGAAGTAAGTTGTAAGACGTCCATATAATAGAATACACACTAAGCTAAGAACCTAACAATTTACATATATCAATATACAAATCAGATGAAGTCAGAGCCTTTGTCTAACCATAGGCTGATTTTCAGTATTCTGTAGTATTTATTTGATTCAAAAATAAATCCAACACTATGATGATAAATCTGGCCCTCTGTCCTGTGGCTTCTTGTAGCCATATAGGACTAACAACACAAAAATTATTTTCTGTGAATTACTGATAGGAAATGTGATAACAAATACTGATAAACTATCAGTTCAGCACATGCTGTGAGGAAAATTACAAAAGACCACAGCTATATTTTTATTAGTAATGCTTAAACATGAATGGGGACACTGTTCAATAATAATACTTTTATATACAGAAATAACAGCTATTGATTCTTTTTTTCATGCTTACATGCTGACTCCAAGAATCTCAGTAAATGAAGATTCTATTAGCCTAGGAACTAACTATTTGGTTTAAATATCCACTTCTGTAAAAGGGGCATAGAGAGGAGGGGGTCATTCTTCCACTTTATAGAGCACTTGTAAGGCCACATCTAGAATATGCTGTACAGTTTTGGTCTCCCTCACTCAAACAGGACATTATTGTATTAGAGAGGATACAGAGAAGGGCAACTAAGCTGGTAAAAGGTATGGAAAATCTTAGCTATGATGAAAGACTGGCCAAATTGGGGATGTTCACGTTGGAGAAGAGGCGCTTAAGGGGTGATATGATAACTATGTATAAATATATAAGGGGGTCATATAATAATCTCTCTGATGCTTTATTCACCAGTAGGTCTTTCCAGCTGACACGAGGTCACCCATTCTGTTTAGAAGAAAAGAGGTTCCGCCTAAATATTTGGAAGTGAGAGCTGTGAAGTGAGAGCTGTGAAGATGTGGAATTCTCTCCCTGAAACTGTTGTAAAGGCTGATACATTAGATAGCTTTAAGAATGGGTTGGATGGCTTTTTAGCAAGTGAGGGACAGGGTTATGGAAGATAGCTCATTATACAATGTAAGATACGGGTGTCTAAAGGGCACAATATCATTTGTATTTCACCAGTATTAGGCTGGTGAAATGTTAAACTCCAGGGAAAACTGTGTTGCTGAAGCAAGTAATGATTATTAATTGTGAACTGCTCAGTAAAAGCTGGATTAAGGGTCCCTGGAGTGGATGGAAGAGAACAGGGTGGGCTTCCATCCCTTGCTCCATGTAAGGGTTTGCAGCTGCCTAAACTAGGTAGCTAGCTAAGTAATTAGTTCATTAAGAATAGTTAAAAGTAGGTGTGGAGCAACACCTCATGGCTGGCTGTGGCTGCTGCTGTTTTCCTCTAGAGACCTCCTGGAGTGGAGGAGAGTGAGGGCCACTGAAGGAGTGCTGCTGAGCACCAGGGAACCAGAGAGTGATCCCCTGAGTTGGAGGGAGATCCAAAGGTCTGGGAGAGGACCAGAGAAACTACTCCCAGGAGATCAGAGTGTCTCAAGTGTGTCCAGAGAGGATTCTGGGATTTGTGGTCCAAGTACTACTGTTCTATAACTTGTCTATTTGTCAATTAATATATATGGTGAGAATGTATTAAAAGTTGCAAAGAGAAAACATTTTTGCACCAATATAAATTTTGCAATGTAATATTGCATTGAAGATTTTATTTGCACATTGATGTGCTTGAAGGTGTCATAATCTTTTGCACCAAACAATAACTTTTTCAGTAAGATGTTTTATTACATTCACTGCACATTGGCACAAACTATAACATTCCCAAACTTTCTTCCACTGTTGGGAGCTAAACAGCATTTGGGATCACAAAAGCTAAAAATTTCACAAAGCTTAAATTTGTGCAAAGGAGTTTGAGGCTGTTTTAAAATTTTTATAGGCTTATCTATTCTCGATAAATACCTCTTCCAGTCCATTTTAGTAACCAGATATTGAATGCAATCTTCTAACTGCACTATATAGATTTAAGCTAATTGTTGATTAGTTATTTAATTGGTATCAGAAAACTGTCACATTTCTTACTTTTACACAGCATACACAGCACCATACAAGCAGCCCTATACACTTTTCTGCTAGGGATGAAAATCAGAGCCATACACTCCAAACAATCCCGCAGACCAGGACTGGACTGAGAATCAAAATAGGCCCTGGCATTTCAGGTACACAGAGGCCCAATAAGCCCACATAGAGGCCCAAACAGTCCCCACCAGCCCACTAAATACTGACTTTCTATGGCACCTTATAGCAGCCCATCTGGCATTTGCCCTAACCCACAGATTGCCAGTCCGGGCCTGCCGCAGACTAACCACTCACATTTTAACAGCAGCAAGATCTCTACTAGCAGCAAACTGCAAACAACCAAGTATTCCAGGACTGCAAGCATTGATAACAAAGGTAAACTGGATGAGAGCAATGGAACCCATCAGAAATATACTTCTAGACAGGAGCTATGAAGGGATCAGGAGTGGTATCTGTTTATCTAACACCTGGAGAGAATGCAAGCTGGAACTAATAATGTGACTGGGATATTGTATGCAGAACATGACTTACTGGTTTTCTATGAATGGGTAAAATGTTACCATTTATTTTCCCTATCTCCCTTCCTTACCCTTCCTGCATTTTTTCTTACAAACCCAAATCTATTTTCACTTTTTATTGCTAACCATTGGTTGGTTTCTATAGGAAACAAGACCTGTAGCAAACATTGCATCTTTCACCATTACAAATATTTTATACATTTTTCTTCATCCTGTGGTTAAGTATTGTATAGTGCATAATATTACATAACAATTAAAACAATCAGTAACATACCAAGGATGCAGGTCATACACATACAGCTGGTCGCAGAGTGCTTGTTTTTTTGTGCACTTCTGTTTAATATTCAAAGAACACTAAGGGGCACATTTACTAAGGGTCAAATTTAAAAGTAATTTTGGGCTCTTCGACTATCGAACAGCCAAAAATTAGAGTTGAATTGAAAAAAATTAGAAAATTAGAATTTTCGAATTTAGAAGTACTGGGCCTTTAAAAAGCTTTTGGATTGAACTATTCACCACCTTAAAGCTACCGAATTATCATTTTAGCCTATGGGGAACCTGCTCGAAATTTTCCAAAGTTCTGAGAAATCGACGGATTCGATTCGAGAGATTGTTTGATTGGAAAAATTGTAATTTGATCAAATATGGCCATTTTTGATCGAAAATTTCGATGGTCGAATTTTGAAATTTTTTCACTTCGGAATTCAGCTGTTTTCAGTTGAATTTCGATTTTTTTTCACTTCGAAATTCGACCCTTAGGAATTTACAATTTTGTTTGTTCAAATTGAACAATTTGAAGGATTTTGCACAAAATCCTTTGAATTCCTAGGATTTACAAAAAATTTCAGGACAGGTTCTAGGTGGTCCCCCTAGGCTAAAATGGCAATTTGGCAGCTTTAAGGTTGCGAAGTGTCGAATTTGAAGGATTTTAAAAAGCCAGTACTTTTTTCTATTCAAATCGAATTTTGGCCTATTTGATAGTTGAAGTAGCCCAAAATTACTTTGAAATTTGAACTTTTTAAATTCAAATTTTATTTTAATATTCACTTAAACCCTTAGTAAATGTGGCCCTTACAGTTACTTGACAATATAATCTACTACAAATTCAGATTACACACAACAGGGGATCTATATCATTGTGTACAGTGAAACTATTGGAAAAGATGTATTTGATTGATTCAATGTTCTTTTGCTAATATGGTCATTAAGATTGGACTATAGCTAACCAACTGATAGATTCAATTAAGTAAATGCTTAATTGTTTTGGTTGATTAGATATCTTAATTACACCTCTAGCTACTGGTGGCTCCTACAACTGCCAAAATCATTAAAATAAATGAATAACAAAAGTAGCTGGAAAATGTACTGATTACTTGATCACTGGCACAACATACTCCATTGCTTGTCAGAAGGGATGTGTTTGCTAAATATAATATCAAATCTCAAGAACACCAGTTTTCAGAGGGGATTACAATCAGTTTTCATGCAACAATGTTCAATTTCGTCAGGAGCCATGAGTCTACCTGTATAAATCAGGGATGAATGACACCCTGAACTGAAGGATTATCTTCAGCAAAGCTTACAGACATCCACAGGTGTGTATAAGGAGACACTGTGAGGGGTTTTGCGGAACTGTGTATCTACTATGCAAGGACCAAACATGGAGGAAGTTAACCTCCATTTGCTCTGTTTAGCTCAAGAAATAACAAAAACCATAGATTTTGTCATTAAAACTGCTGGCAAAAAAATGTATGTTCAGCACAAACCCTATTCACTGAAGTCATATTGAATATGCAGGCCTGGAATTGTGGCAAGGCCACATAGGCCCGGGCCTAGGACGGCAGAAATTCAGGGGTGGCATGCCGCATAAAATTCAGTTGTGCATGCCCAACTTCATATATTCAAACTATATTTATATGTGCGTGGAGAGGGACACGGACAGGGAAGGGGGACGCAATGCAGAAGCAGAAGCTGAGGGGGTATCAGAAGAGAAGCAGAGCAGAGAGGGAAGAGACGCTGAGGGAAGAGAGACACGCTGAGGGGGAAGGGGAGGGAGATGCAAAGGGGGAAGCAGAAGGGGAGGCGGATAGGAGGGGAGAGACATGCGGAGAGGGAAGCAGAAGCTGAGGGGGTATCAGAAGAGGAGCAGGACGGGGAGGGAAGAGAAACACTGAGGGGGAAGGGGAGGGAGAGATACAGAGAGGGGAGATTAGCAGGCATGGCCTAGGAGTGACACATTTGTAAATCCAGGCCTGTGAATATGGGGGTCTACTATACATTTACAGTAATTGCAAACTGCTTTCTTGTTACCTCTTGGAATTGCAAAATTACCAATATTACAGTATATTATACACAAGGGTCTTATTACAATCTAGCCTTTAAGAGCATTCTATACTGGCTAGTTTGCATGCGAATACATTAAGGAGTAAGTTATAAAAAAATTAAATTAGGGGATTTCCTCCAAATTTCGTAAAACTGTCAAATATATTCATTTTTCAAATTCAAATGTTCTCTCATGATTATATTGAAATCAATTCTGATGCACCTGAAGCATTCAAGCAAGTTGATTTTTATTTTTTATTTTTTAAACAATCGAGATGTACAGCCTTAAATGCTTGGTACAATGCAATTTGCAATTTACTTTTCATCACAATTACACATAATCAAGATTAACCCATTAGATTTCCCTTAAGTATGCTAACGATCGAGGGACAAAAAGTATTGATGGCAAAAAAAAAGTCGCTTTAGCTGTGTCATAATTGTTTTTTTTTTTTAAACATAAACTTGATGTCTTGATAATGCTTCTCTGTGCAGGACCAAAAGGTAGACTTATGCCTTTAAAGTTTTGCACATAAATTAAGTCCCATGAGTGCTCCATGTTATTTATGCTTTATATGTAATAAACTGTATATATATATTTACACATCTATATTTAATATAACATTCTAATATACAAGCACATTGCTCTGCATTCTTAAGCACTGACTACATCGTCTATGTCTTATCTAATCTCTTAAGGTAATTATGTGTACCTAATCTAATATGTTCACAAAGGTAAGACACGTTCAAATTAAGCAGTATCATTTTATTTCTCAATTAGTGTTTAAAATTAAATTGACCTTGCTTTTGAAGTGCGGAATAAGTTATATTAAGATAAGATTTACGAAGGCCTTTTATAAGATTCATGACTAACTGAAAACTTTCAGACAAAATGTTATACTATGTGATGAGATGTAAACTTCTGCAGGTCACTACTGACAAAAAGAAGGATGATTTTATACAGTTATATATATTTTTACAGTTTGTGCTAGATGGCACAGCATGACTGACATAACATTATATGTATATATGTGTGTGTGTGTGTAGAAGAGCTGTGTATACTTTTCTCTCCTCTGTATTGATTATGTGCAAGGAGGGGGAGGAGCCCCACACAGGAAGGAAGAGGGACAGATGAAGTGCTGCTGTGGGGTATAAAGGGCTGCTGGGTTTCTGTGTGGGAAAGTACAGTAAGTAGGGAACCCCAGTGGTAGAGCGGTCCTTGTCAGGACTTGTAAGAAGCAACAGGTTAATTGTCGTGAAACCTTGCTACGTAGCCTCAGGAAGTATATTGTATTAGGAAATACAGGTATTTGTAATTATAATTAACTTTCATCTCAGGAAAGGGCATGGTGATGTATGCAACAGCTCACAGCTATTTTTCATGATGTGATATCCTTATACAATATTTGGGTACTTACATGTTAGCAATTTCAAACTACCAGTGTAAAAAGCACCAAGAATGTGTATGTCACGACTGGCACCCTAAACCCAGAACTAATGCCAAGCACCCTGGTCTAGGCTCGTGCTTCTGCCTATAACAGCCGCCTTTCACCTTGGGAGGAGCCCTTGGCTAATTGGATGCCGCCAGGTCTTAAAACGAGAGATGCAAGGCAAATAGTTCTGGGCAAGCAAAGGGGCACAGCTGTAAAGTCAATAAGGCCAAAGGTCACGGTACAGACAGGTATAGACAGGTTCGTGGTCAAACAGGCCGGGTCAAGGCGGGCAGATTGCTAGGAGTAGTCAGGCAGGCAAGGGGTCAAACCAGGTAATCAATCAGACAAGGATGAGGCAAGATCAGAGTCGGTATCAGGCAGGAGTCAAACCAGGGAGACAAACGAGGGGTTAATCAGAATCGTAGTCGGGATCAGGCAAGGGGTCAGGTTCCAGAAGTCAGAATAGTCAAAACAACCAGGCAGGGTCAATACAGGTAGACAGTAACAATAGAAGCTTTTCAGCACAGGTACTAGGCACCAGGAACAGATCCTATCACGGGCAATGAACATAAAGCTGAACCGGCCTTTTAAGAAATTCAAATTTCGCGCCAATGCGCGCTGACGTCACACGTCAGCGCGCCTGCGCCTTTAAATGAAACCCGGAAGTGCGCGCGCGCGCATAGGAGCCGGCAGAACAGGAGGAAGCAGCGCACGAAGGATGTTGGCGTGGCGGGCGTCCCCGCCGAGGGGCAGCAGGCGTCCCTGCTGTCCCCCCACTAGACCACCAGGGTGAGTCCTTACAGTGTACACTGGTCATTATATACCAATATTTTAGTGCTGGACCCCTGAAATGGTACAATTCCATGAAATACCTCAAAATACTATAAAGTATAATAGCAGCCTAACAACATTTAGCTTTCGAAGAGAGGTCTTATAAGTTTATAAAATACAATCAACAAATTAAGAAAAAATATTTTCCCAAGTTTTAATAGCAGCACAGATCATTAAGAATATGAAACAATTTTCTTTAATTATTTTCTTTAAAGGGATACTGCTGGGGGAAACATGTTTTTTGAGTTAATAGTGCTGCTCCAGCAGAATTCTGCAATGAAATATTTTTTTTAAAGAGCAACCTTTTTTTTTTTATATTTAAGTTTAAAATTTGGCATGGGACTATACATTTTGTCAGTTTCCCAAGTGCCCTCAGGCCATGTGGTTTGTGCTCTGAGAAACTTCAGTCACTCTTTACTGCTACACTTCAAGTTGAAGCTATATCACCCCCCTCCCCTCCCTCCCCAGAAGCCCATCACCAGCCAATGAGCAGCTAACTGGATAGCAGCTACCTTACACCTCTACTGAAGGATTTGTTTGAATTGCTAGTGCTAGATATGAGAATAGCACCAAAACAGGGGCTAGGGAGCAATGTTAGCACTGCAAACAGGACCTGTGTTGTGGTATAATACAATGGGAAGGGGAGAAACAATAGCTGTCTCAAAGCAGCTCCATCCTGAAGTGATGGCTCCATCTCAAAGCTTAGGATCAGGCACACTGATATGGCTGCCTCCACACCACAATTATGAGCAATGTAAACAGTGTGATCTAGAAATGTCTTTATAAAACCATGAAATGCAATGTTTGTGTGAAGGGGGTAAAATGGAGTATATATGGGCTATAAAATCCAATTAGGGGATTAGGTAGAGGCCCTGGCCTAGCCACTTGCCAGTAATTTACAATTTGAAAAAGATAGACGCCAATACCTTGTCTGCTGCAAATGGAGGATTCCCAATCTTTATTCCATGGTGCTCACAAGTCACTGAGGAAGGGCCATGTGGTCCTGAAATGTTTGATCACTGTGAAGTGTAATGAGCACCAAGGAATAAAGATTGGGAACCCATCATTTGCAGCAGACAAGGTATTGGCATCTATCTTTTTCAATTATATACAGGCTATAGACAGCTTGGAAGGCTAACCTTTGTCTGTTAGCATAACCAATCAGCCCCATAGACACAGTAACAGGTGGATAACCCTATCTGTAGGCATGATGCAGACTCCTGGTGGAAAAATGCGGTGTTTTATGCTGTAACCCTAAGGCAGCATGTTCAAAGCTTAATGTTTTAATGAACGAGTTGATATTGAAGAAGTGCTATAAGGTAAAGTGTTCCTATAGGAATGGGATTGTAATAATTAGCATTTTGCAGAACAATAAAATTTGAGGAGAGATGATGATCTTAAACATTCCTTTGGCTTTATTTCCAGTGCAACAGGCATCAATATATATTATACAGTATATAGCATATTTAGGGCGCATTAGAGTTTAATCGGTGCCATTACTGAACTGACCAATATGCCATAAGCTAAAAAATAGAAGTTGCTCCTATCTTGCAATTAAATATTTTTGTGCTGATTCAAACCTTTATATTTTCACAGGGACTCAAAATTGCCCCTATAAATGTTACTCACCAGTACTGGTATTTTGTCTGTTATCACTCATTATGTATTGCTTGGTTTGCCATCCTTATCAGTTATCCTGTTTAGTGATTGTGTCTTTAGGCTTCTCAGTGGCGTGCTCATGATTGTTGTGATTGAATCCATGCATCTTGTTGCTTATAGTCATCTTCCTCTTTTCCCTTTAAATCATCTAAACATACCTGTCTTTTGCAGAGCAGTGAGCACAGTATTTACAATATGTCCACAATAATTCAGCTTTGGTCTTATGTACTGTAATTGGAAATTCAGGCTTGATTCCATTTCTTTGTTGTCCTTGCCACATTTTTCAAAAATTGTTGCCAACATCAAAATTCATCACTATGCTTCCTGTCCTGCTTCTTTATTTTAAATAATTTTCCAAATGTATGACCTTAATCCAAAGGACTACAAAGGCTTTTAATAAGCATTGTAGCTTATTTTATATGGAGAAAAAATACAGCCTTATATGTGGTGTTTCCTCAATCATTCATATTGAAACATACACCTCACCACATTTTGGGCTAAAAGGTATTCAAGACATTATGTACAAAACAAGTCTGTAAATGCAAGTGGAACTATTGATGTGCTTTCAACGATAGCACTCAGTATTAACAACCTGTCAGAGCAAAGAAAAGAGCTGAGTTAGCAGCAGGGTTGCCTTCTTTTGTCCGAATAAAAATCCAGACAAAGGGGGTGGCCCTGTAAAATCAAAGGCATGTTGGAAATGGGGGAAAAGTGCATTCATCGCTAAGCGCTTAACATTTGGACATTAGATTTTAAAGAAACAAAAGGCTTTCTTTTGTGAACTGCAGACATAAATACATGATTTGCAATCAGCACTGTTATACTGCACCAGACACCAGATGAGCAAGGGCAAAGAATATAATTTCAGGGTAAAAAATTGAGATAACTGTTTTTTTATTAGCTGCTGAATATCTAGTAATTGTTTCACAGTATAACATATATGTAATCTCTATTTTCTCTTGCAATGTTGTGCCTTTTTTATGCTGGGGGAAAGGCCAAATGATTTAACTCTGAAATTAAAACCATTCCAACTTTTGGCACATACCCTAGTCCCATAGTTAGCTTATTAATCATTATTGATGAAGTGCACATAGGGGCTGATTTACTAAAGGTCGAATTTCAAAGTGGAAAATACTTCGAAATTTGACCATCGAATTAAAATACTTCGACTTCGAGTATCGAAGTCAGAGTATTTTTAACCGAATTAAGCATTCCTGCGATCAAAGTAAAATTGTTCGATAAATCTTAGAGAAATGGTCTAGAAGGTCCCCAAAGACTAAAATAGCACCTTGGCACCTTTTATATTTTAAAGAGACAGTACTTTGAATTTTGAATTAGAAGGATTTTACTATTCGACCTTTTGAATCAAATGGTCGAAGTAGCCTATTCGATGGTCGAATTTTTAAATAAATTTACTTCGAAATTCGAACTATTTGCTTTCAAATATTCACTTTGACCCTTCGTCATTCAGCCCCATTATGTTAATAAAAACTATGGTCATGGGAATCTGAAGCCATCACATCTACATCAAAGTAAACCCTGTTCTAACACAAGGTCATAGTTTATAAACTGACATCTATCTATTTAGTTTTCCTCTCCTGTAAGAGAGTATTTATTAAGGTGCTATAAAAAGTATATCTCAAAGCTACTACAGTAGTAAAAGTAATTATTACACAAAAACAAATGTAGTCCATGGGATACGTACAGTATGTGGAACGAAATGCCAATGTTATTATCCCTAGCAACAATCCATAACTGCTACCATATAAAATGTACATACTGTGTAAGAAAGTAAAGAGTGAATTAATTAAAGAAATACTTAAGGTAACGCTAGCTGCTAGTACCCACACCACGCCCATTGGGGGATAGTTAAGAATGTCTTTTTCCAGGAACAGTACATCATTTGTTATTATATTTTTCATATTTCCATGAAGGATTTTTATATTAAAATTATTCTCTTCTCATCTTGAATGTTTAGTATGTTAAAATTTTACTTTTAGTATGTTGCTATGCAACCTACTACTAACAAAGTTTTATTTTAATTACTAGTTTTTTTTTTTTGAATATACCTATCCTGGTTGTCAGGTCACTAACCTGTGTAACTTACAACCATTCATTTTTTATGGCTTGTTTTTTTTTCATGTCCCTTTTCATTTTACAAACTGCTTTAAGGCTCCTTGGAAAATTAAGCCACCAGGTAAGCAAATACTCTGTAAGTGTGTTATTATTGCTACTTCTCATCATTCCTCCTTCTATTCAGGCCTCTACTATTGCAGTCTCTCATTCAAATCAATGCATGGTTGCTAGGGTAATTAGGACCCTAGTAACCAGATCGCTGAATTGCAAACCGGATAGCTGCTGCATAAAAAGCTAAGTAACTCAAATAAAAATCCACAAATAAAAAATGAAAACCAGTTGCAATTTTTCAGAATATCATTCTCCACTTCATACTAAAATTTAATTTAAAGGTAAAAAACCGCTTTAAGTTGCACCCATACAATATTAAAATATTAAAACTGCAATTTTGTATTTATCTGGAGGAGAAGAGAATTTCTGTAAAATTCTCCAGTTCATAGGTTAATGTTTGAAGAATTCTTTGTGGAAAAACATCTATTTGCGGCATTACAGATGTGACCCCATTTGACTGATAATTCACACAGCTTGAAAAACATGAGAAGAAGCAAATATAAAATGTATCACAATTTTTAAAGGAGGACTCATCCCTAGGGAGTTTGTGCTTTCCTATTGTGAACTGTTGGCAGTGATATTGATTTTGATTTCTCATTAATCAATGTTGTCAAAACCTACTAACTTGATTGTCCATGAAAGACCATCAGTGATAACCATTTGCAGGTTTGATTGTCCTTTCACATCTTGGTTTAAGTCAATTACAAAACAGAAATGCTACATCAGGGAACACATTTATGATAGGGATTTTTATTTCAATATAATTTTTTGTAATAAAATAAATAAATAGTGTAATCTTAATTGCCTTTGCAATGTATAGGATTAAAAAGCACTACTAAAATATTAGAAAAATTTGGGACAACTTTATTTAGACATTTGGCTCTGATGGCTCACAATATCTCGCTGTCACTTGTAATATGCTGTGCTGTGATGCTCCATTTGCACTGTGTGGGCTGTGTCAAGACAAAGTTTGCTTTATCTGTACATGAAATATTGTCTTGCTGGCTCATGTCTGTGATGAATTTTGTATTTAACTGGAAAAGACACCATTTTAAAATACCATCTAACACTAAGGGGCAGATTTACTAAATTCATGTGAATGATTCGAAATTTTTGTGAATTTTAAAAAGATTTGAATATGAATTTTCGATTATTTTTTTCTGGCCACTCAATTTCAATTCAATATCAAAGTAATTTATGGCTACTTTGACTATCAAATAGGCCAAAACAACGAATTTTAAAATTCGACCATTCAAAAATCGAAGTACTGTCTCATTAAAAATTTTTTAATTCAACACTTCACCACCTTGAACCTGCTGAATTGCTATTTTAGCCTATGGGGGACCTCCTGGTACCTTTAAGGAGTCTTTTTGGAAATTATTGAAATTTGAAGTTTTTTGGCCAAAATTATTCAAATCATAAAAATTTTATGATTTTTATTAGATCGAAAGCGGACCTGTTTGAATGAAAAAGGTACATTTTCTATCAAAAAATCGAATTTTGAATTTATTTCAATTCAAATTCGACCCATAGTAAATCTGCCCCTTAGTGTGACTTGTGAGCTTATATATTTTGGACTAAAATGTGGTACTAACACCTCAAATTTTGTCAGATATAATTAAAGGTATTCTCAAAGGCTGATTTTTTGCCAATTTTTCTGTCTTTTGTGGGTAAACTTCTTATGATGGTTTAAAATGTAAGAATGTATGTAACAGTTCAGAAAAAAGAACTGCTCCTGAACTCCCCACAGAGCTGAAGTCAAACACATTTTGAAGGATAGATGCAGTGGTAAATGTAAAACATGACTGGCACAACAGGGCAACTGCAAACAGAGATTGTGCCCCTGCATGTTTAATGACTGTGAATGTTTTGAGGACATGCCACTTCAGCTGAAACGTTGCATCACATTTATTAAACATGCAAGGGCACTGTCGCTGTTTGCAGATGACTTGTTGTGCCAGTCATTTTTTGCGATTAGTTGGTTGGGGAGGGTGCTAACCGAAAACCGGAACCGGGTCACAGAAGAGAAGAGTCACTAGTGTGCTGGTGAATTCCCTTATTGCATTGGTATTTACTGTTAAAGGGAAAATGTCATGGGAAAACATTTTTTTTTTTAAAATGCATCAGTTAATAGTGCTGCTCCAATAGACTTCTGCACTGAAATCCATTTCTCAAAAGAGCAAACAGATTTTATTATATTCAGTTTTGAAATCTGACATGGGGCTAGCCATTTTGTCAATTTCCCAGCTGCCCCAGTCATGTGACTTGTGTCGGCACTTCAGGAGAGAACTGCTTTCTGGCAGGCTGTTGTTTTTCTTTCTCAATGTAACTGAATAGTACGCAGTGGGACATGGGTTTTACTATTGAGTGCTGTTCTTAGATGTACCAGGCAGCTGTTATCTTATGTTAGGGAGCTGTTATCTGTTTACCTTCCCATTGTTCTTTTGTTTGCTGGGTGGGGGAAAGGGAGGGGGTGATTTCACTCCAACTTGCAGTACAGCAGTAAAGAGTGATTGAAGTTTATCAGAGCACAAGTCACATGACTTGGGGCAGCTGGGAAATTGACAATATGTCTAGCCCCATGTCAGATTTCAAAATGAAATATAAAAAAATCTGTTTGCTCTTTTGAGAAATGGTTTTTTTAATGCAGAATTCTTCTGGAACAGCACTATTAACTGATACATTTTGAAATTTTTTTTTTTCCCATGACAGGATCCCTTTAATGCAAGTCTAGACTGTCAGGAAAATTTGGGGAAAATATCAAACATATGGGAATCTCTTGTGCTTCGATAACTTGACATCTAATAAATCTACCTCTGAGTAGGTTCTTCAGGACAATTCTGCATGATTTATGATAATAATTTTATGATCAAGGTAATGAAAAGATATTAGAAAATGTAAAGGGTTCACAGAAGCAAATGCCACTAACAAATACTGGTTGTAACAAATACAATATATTCTCCTCATGGACAAATTCATACAATTATAGTATTTAGATTTTTCTATGGATTAACAGCTATATTTTTTAGTCTTTTTAATTTTGCAGAAACTGTATTGATGCATGCTGAGTCTGCCAATCAAAGCCCTCAGTGCCATCTGATTGCACAACTCCTGTGCAGGTGTTACATGACTGTATAACCCTAATAATCATAGACTGTAACTTTTAGAGTGGTAAATATAATTACATCTGGAAAAAATTTATTGATTTCTGAGTTATTGATAATATACGATTGATAGGAAAAGCCTGATAAATCCTTAAATTCTTTAAACACTCTCTTGAGTGTCAGGAATTGCTCTTTAAACCCAAATCTGTGATCCGACTGCCTCAACATATGTGTGCACACTTCCCACTTTCAGTGCTTTCTGTATTTATACAATCCTGACATGAAGATAGCACAAGTGACAATAGGGATGCAGCTCTGGAAAGCTGTTTTCCGTCAATATAGGCTTGTTGGCTTTTGACAAGTTCTATATGAAAGGAAAAAGATGTTGGTGCCTTGCTGGCTTTGAAGCTGTAATAACAAAGTATTACAGGTCATATACCTTACAGATCCTAAAGATTACTAAAGATGAATTATAAAAAATCTCATCCTGATTGTTGTTTGGAATAATATAATCAATAATGTGCTGATATTTGCTATGATGGAAATATAATAAAGTTTCATCAAACTTAATTATAAACTTTAAGGTCATGACTACCAAGATATACTCAAGGAAGAGGCATCAACTGGTAGATATCTTAGAGTTGTACCTACTGGGACACATGGAAAGCTTTTGGAAAAAAAGTAATCTCTACTTGTAGCAAGGGTCACGTAGGCATAATGATAAGTATATCTGAAAGATACAGACTAAAATATGGAATAAACATGTATTAGAATTAAGATATAGAAGCTATGAAGATATGAAAAAATATGGATTTAAATGAAGTGGGAATAAACAACTCAACACAAATGTGCCGCCCATACATTCATATGACTGTTGAGGAAAGATACAAAGATAGAAAAATAACTGTTATTGAAAAGATAGAAAAACAGAAAAAATACACCCACATATGCAATCTGCCAAACCATATGGAGATGAAATCTCAAGAAAATACCACTTGAAATATAATGTGAGCTAAATAAACTTCATAATATTCTTTTTCATCATCTGTATTTGTGGGACATTTAAGCATAATTAAAGTTTCCTCCTGATATAAAGTGCAATAAAAAAGAATTACAAATGTGACATTCATTTATACATCTTGATAATTGGATTTTACATCAGTGCTGAGAAATCATTGTTCAAGAGATTCAACTCTGAGACTTCTGCTTCCTCACAGGAAATGTAAAAAAATCCTTTTGTGACCAGTAACCTGATATCGTCATCCCACTTGTTGATGGAAAAGCATTGCTCAGACATAATAGTGATTGATAAGATACATCACGCCATAATGTAAGTATTTCATAGGTTTATGATTAGGGTTTCAGGAAGAATCAATTTTGATATACTGGTACTGATGTGTCCATGGAGGGGGGAACCCATTTGTCAAGTCAAGATAATCGAAGCAAAATCCAAAGTAAGTTCAGGAACGCAAATGTGGTTTCAATAAATAAATCTGCTACTTTTAAGGTGCCTGTTTGTGCCTCCATTGAGTTTTTTTCACTTTCCAATAATTTTAAACAATGCAAGACATCATGGGTGAAATTCACTAAGCGGCGAAAATTTTCTAGTGTTGCCTTCGCTAACGTTCACCACACTTCGCCAGGAGGATTTTCGGCAGCGCTACGCAAATTCACTAAAGTGCGAAGTTACGATAAGGTCGGCGAATGGTAGCATAGTTGCGCTAGTGTTACTTTGCCAGGCAAAGCGCATTTACGCTAGCGATGCCTAGTTTTCATACAGCGCAATTTCATGTTACAGCCACTACATTGCACTACACAAGCCCAGGAAACCTTTAATAAAAAAAAATAAAGTTCTATTGCCCTACATGTGCCCCCTATATAGTTGTGTTGCCAAAAAAAAGTCACTCTTTTTAAGACTATCACCCTAGAAAGGTAAAACACGCCAGCGTTTTTTTGGGACTTAGAAAATTTTTTTTCAAGCTCCTATCTATTGTATTGAACTTCGCCAGGTCTGACCTGGTGAAGTAACATCTAGCATAAGTGGTAACATTCAGGAAAATGGTCATTTTAGTGAATTTGGGGAATTACGATCCTTAGTCAGTGCGCAACTTCGCCTGGCTTAAAGAGTCGGCGTTAGTAAATTTCCGAAGTTACCAATTGACGTCACACTGGAGAATTAGCGCTAGCATTAGATGCTTCACGCTTCAGTGAATTTCCCCCCATATGTAACTTATTCTAAACTATGCTTGAGAAATATGTAAGAAATAAAATGAAAAATCATTACGATCAGAATTTTCTTCTTCTTTAAAATAATGTCTATACCACATTTATTAGTGTAATATTTTGCCTGAATTGAACATATCTTCAGAACAGTATGTATTGCATCACTAGAATATTTTATTTCTCTTTGATGACAAAGCCTCTTTATAGGCCAAAGAGATCTTTTTGACATATCAATATTTTTCTTTCATTCAGCTACTGTATTTTTCATATCAGGTAGAGACTTTCTTTTTTTATTGCTTGTTTTGTGATGATGAAACCTGTTTGTACCAGGAATGTCTTGTATGCATTACAATTTCCTTGCTGTCTGGAAAAAAATAAGATTAATCTTTCAGAAAGAAAATAAAACAAATATACAGAAAATACTTAAGGAAATGTACCAATTTCTCTGTATGATAGTCTATTAAAAATGCAAGAATTAATCACCTCATTTTATTCCAGTTTATATAATTGTAAATACCCTTTCATGTAATAGCAGGATATATATTATCTGGATGATCCAAATGAACAGATTTTTTCTGTGACATCATTTATGATTTGTGTATTCATTCATGATAAATATCTTGCATCGAGGATTATGCAAAGAGCAAAGAGTGATGTGATAAGCTCAGTGTCCCACTTTCCACCTATGCACAGTGTATTTGCTTTCTAGAAAATTTACCAAGAGCATAAACCTTTGAAAAAAACATTTGCTGCCAGCTTGGCTACTGCAATATATAGGTACAGTGTCAGTTAATGTCATTGTGGTCTTCTCTTAAGTTAATTGTTATAACTAGCCGGCGCCGATTCTAATGAAGATGCCGCCTGAGGCAGCTCCTAAAATACCATCCCTCCCCTCACCTGCTTACCTTTAGGCATCCAAGGCAGGAACACTAGTGTGGAGAGCGCAACCGCACTCTCTCACACAAGTAAAGCCGAACTTACGGTTTTAAAACCAAAATTTGGCTCTTAGAAGTACCCAGAGCAACTTTTTTGCTACCCCTAGACACTTATCTGGCGCTGCCCACCTCATTGGTGAAGCGCCCCTGTAACTAGCTAAATATAGCTCATGCATAGTTACAACACAATTTTTTGTCATAGTTGTTTTTGTTAAGAAATCCTTTATATTGAAGCTAGTTATTCAAAATACGGTACTGTACTGCATATTTTGCATATTTTGCAAAATGTCAGGAGATACCTTCTTTATCTTTGAATATTATATACTACCAATTAACGGTATATGGATGTTGTTCCTGAATGTGCTGTTACTTTGTGGTTTCTGTATCTTTATACAGTTTAGTATTGTGAGAGTCTGGATTGTATTAATTTATGTTAAATGAATGATGTCACGTGCTTGATCCAGGGAATGTTTCTGATCCCCATTGGTGTCACAAAGGATTTTTTTCCCTCTTGAAACATAATTAGCACTGGCTTCAGATTGGGTTTTTCGCCTTCCTCTAGATCAGCGCTGTCCAACTTCTGTGGTACAGAGATCACATCCACATTAAAAACAAATGGTTGGTGCTCACTGCAGAGATATCTCTCATATGTGAAAAATTTAAGTCAGACATATGCCTAATCCTCCCATGTGGATAATACAGAAACCCCCTGACACATGATTAAAACAAACCCCTACCAGGCTTACATCCCACGCATAGCGCAAGCACAGAATGACACACACAGGTAGCACTGGCCAAGCAGAGTATGGCACACACAAGCAGCACTGGGCAAGCACAGAATGACACACACAAGCAGCACTGGGCAAGCACAGAATGACACGCACAAGCAGCATTGGACAAACAGAGTATGGCACATAAAAGCAGCACTGGGCAAGCAAAGAATGACACACACAAGCAGCACTGGACAAGCAGTTTATGCCGCAAACACAAGCACCACTGGGCAAGCAGAATGTGACACACACAAGCAGCACTGGGCAAGCAGACTATGGCCCACACAAGCAGCACTGGCCAAGCAGAGTATGGCACACACAAGCAGCAATGGGCAAGCAGAGTATGACACACACAAGCAGCACTGGGCAAGCAGAGTATGACACACACAAGCAGCACTGGGCAAGCAGAGCATGGCCCACACAAGCAGCACTGGCCAAGCAGAGTATGGCACATACAAGCAGTACTGGACACGCAAAGTATGTGTAACCCTTTCTTGGCCAATATTGACCAAACCAACTAGCATAGGTAGAGCATTGGTTACACGCGACTCTTTCACTCTCAGGTAGGGCTTTCGCTAAGTGGAAAATCACGTGTGATGTAGTAGAACTACAACTCGATACTGCATATGGTGTGTAATAAAGGTTGTTGGACGCCAGGGGTTCTTTGTGCAAACAATATGAACAATTTATTTACAGTAGCAGCACAGGGTATTATATACTCACAGACAGTGGTATTATAGCAGATACTTAGCACAGGTACAGCATAGATTGTGCCCTCAGGTAGGATACCAGGATGGGAGTTATAGTTGCACCAGCCAGGTTATCAATGCCCATGTGGTCCGGATCCCACCAGCAGGTTCAGGTGACTCAGGGGTTAAGTACTTTTCCTGCAGTCCCTATGTCTGAGGTCCCTTCACTTCAGGCAAGGTAGAGCCTGGGGGAGAGCTACTCCCTACTATCCTCCTTGATGGGGCTTGAGCTGCCCTTTCTCACTTCCCTCTCTTTCTCACCTCTCCTAGAGAGTGCTATGACAGGACTAGCCTATCTCTGACTAGTCCTCATTCACGGGGCCCTGTTCCCCGACTTGATACTTGTACAGTACCTCTAAAGGTGTGCTGTCCCTTTAGGGTAGAGCGCCTCTGGGGCCCGGTTGGCACCCAGGCTCAATGGAGCACTGCCCTCCTCCTCTGCTGCAGGCCAAAGAGGAAGTGCCACTCCCTGCAAGCACCTTTATTACTGCACTGCAGGGGTGGATCACAACCTGTAGCCAATAATATGAAACAAATCTAACCACCTGGACTTTAGTCCAATAGAAGGCAGCTAGTGAAAGGGCAAGGGAAGAAGCCATAAGGGCCATGGTACTTATGGGTCCCTACATATGGCACACAGAAGCAGCACTGGCCAAGCAGAGTATGGCACACACAAGCATCACTGGGCAAGCAAAGTATGGCACAAACAAGCAGCACTGGCCAAGCAGAGTATGGCACACACAGGGATCATAGGGAAGGCAAAATAGAGGAGGAGACAGGGAATCCTTTCAGGACCACTCTAAGATGTATGGCATACAGTGACAGTAAAGTGTGACAGGTGAACAATTTGGGCAGTTTCAGTCTGGGTCTCAGGTGTGAACAGTACAGGGCTTTAGGGGTGTGTACAATAGAGGTGATACAAGTGTGAACAATGTAAGGGGAGTGGATAATGTAGGACAAATGGAAGATAAGGCAGTTTAACTGCTGAAGTGCATATTTATTTTCAAGCCACACTACATGTTTCGGACACCAACTGTCCTTTAAAAAAAGCTTGCTCCACTCCCTGTGAACCAGTAATAATTACAATGTAAGGGGAGTATAGGTGTGAACAATACAGGGGATTAGTTTGAATTTGAGTCTTAAACAATGCATGGGCCTGTTACTCTCTGTGGTGATACGTTTTAAAGCTTGCACATGGTAAGCAGACACAGCAGGCAGACTCTCATGGAGGGCCACAGAAGGGACAGCCCTGCTCTAGATCAAAACAGTGCACATATGATATTACATTTTAAGTTTGTTTTGTCACAGCAGCAGTAGGACCTTGCCAGAGTACTGCACATGTAAGTTTAGAAGAGGGTGAAAGGAGGTTCTCTCCTGTGAATGCACAATGTATTGATTGATACAGACACTACTACATCTTGTGCTAGGGGGCAACCTGCTTGGATTTCCTAATTTCAAGACACTGCAGATTCAAGTCCGGCAGCAGGGCTGCTGAACTTCTCTCATGTTGGCGGCAGAGCATAGTAGCAATCTCTTGTTCAATTCTGGCTTTAGAATATTAGAATATTGCCTCAGTTTAAACTGGCAAGGTCCTATTTATTTGATCAAATGTGAATAAATTAAACCCATCTCTGTCTCCTGGTTTCATCAAGGTATATAAGAATGGAGTTCAGTGGGATGACTGAAAACGAAGGGTCAAATTTAGGAGTCTCCTCGTCAAGTACCACTTACAATTTCTATTAAACAGGATTGCATTTTTGGCTCAATTCCATTCACTGAGCCTTTCGTGTGTATTAACCAGATATGCATCTTTCATTCAAAGGCTTTTTTAAAAAAAAGAAATGAATGAATGTTAATGAAGGTGACACCATAGTCATGATGACAACTGGGTGTAATACAATTATAATTTTACTGTTGGGAACAAAATGAGGTATGAGAGCTACAGGCCACAAGTTCAGTGGGTCAGATGTGTTATAACTCAGACATGTGTTTCACTAGAACCGATACATATGAATGCTATTCCTTGTAAAATCTGAGCACCTTAAGTAGCTCTGTAAGGAAGCAAGGGCGTACATGTACATCAAGGGATTTATGAAACTGTGTCTGCAGTACCAATGCAAGAATTTCCTTGTTTCTGGCTCACTTATTTATCACTGTTTGCTGATGAAAAGTAATTTTTAGCATTCAGTTACATAACTGATGGTGGATTTGATTTACAGTTAAAATTAATAATTTTTTCCTCTTTGTGTGATTCTGGATTGATTTAATATTTCATTTGTAGTTTTTACTCTTTAAACAGGGTGGAAAGCAAAGAATGACTGATGGATAAACACACTTTCCAGCTATTTAGTTGGTGCAAGGACAAATGAAAGCCAAACAACAATTAGCTACCATTGTTTGTGTTTTACACTTAACCACTAAAAGTAATTTGAAGTTGAGTAGAAATTATATAACAAGCCAGATGTGTCATGATATCTAGGATGGAATCACATGGAGACGTTTGCGACTCAAAAGTGAACACCACCAAATCCTTGATTAATAAATTCAAATGGAGGACTAGCCACAGTGCTTCCTACCTTGTTAAAAGTTCACAAAATGCCTGCAATGTTGCATGCATGGTCTGAGCCAATGCTTTGCTAAAGAAACACTTGTTTAAGAAGATTTTAAGGAATTCTATTTTAATTTATATTGTCCTACCTAATGCCAAAATCAAAAGCAAGCCATGATTTAATTATTTCAGCTCAAGTAATGGTTCTCTGATGATATAAGCTAGTGGTTTAAAGGAAAACAATGCCCCCAGGGCAATATAGGTCTCTATAAAAAGATATTGCATAAACAACTCATATGTAAAACCCTGCTTCATGTAAATAAACCATTATATAATAATATACTTTTTTTGCAGCATGTGCTATTGGGTCATCCAAAATAGAAAATATCCAAAAAATAAGGACAGCCTCCTGGGATTGTATGATTCAACAGTGCACACAAACATATCAAACAAACTATAAAGTTAGGTCACATGAGCCAATTGTGTCTTTTGCTTCAACACTTCTTTCTGTTACAGTTATGGGCAGATTTACTAAGCTTGGGTGAAGATTTCGAATGCAAAAATTCGAATTTATTTTGGGCTACTTCGACCATTGAATTTGCTAAATTCGATCGAATCAAATGATTTGAATAAATCGGACGATTCAAAGAAGAAAATTGTTCGACCATTCGATGGTTAAAGTACTTGCCTTTAAAAATTTTTTCGATTGCCTAGTTTGCCAGATTAAATCTACCAAGTTCCTATGCTCCCATAGGCTTTTTCTTAAGTTTTTTTGATCAAATAGAAATCATAAGATTTCTTAAAAAAATTGTGAAATCGGATGTTTTCTATGATTTTTTTTGTGAAATCAGATGATTGCTATTTGATCGTTTGAATAGCGGTAAAATCCTACGAATACGATTTCACCGGATTTTACTTCACGAACAATACGAGGGTCGAATCAGAGGATTTCTAGCCCTCGAAATTTGACCCTTGATAAATCTGCACCTTAGAGTTTAAATATTTCTGGTCAGGTGATCTCTGAGGCAGCACACAGACGATAATGAAATGGTGGTTCAAGGCAAGAGATGTAAAAGGGCAATATTTACTTAAATATATATTCCAGTTTGCTAAGAGTCTTTAATATGCCACTTAATATGATATAAAATATCTGTTACTCAAGTATTCATTTTGGGGGTATAGCATTCCTTTAAATGTGTAACAGAGCTGCAGCTTTTTTTCCACTTCCTATTGGAAAATTTCCGGTTGAAATTTTTCATCCACCAGGATTGCATTATTATAAGACTAAACGTTCCCCAACTGCTCATACATGCCCAGATGGTGGAGGAGTGCAGCTGAAATCATCCAAACTGCCCAAACAATTCTGCACACATATAGCCCCCTCAACTCTATTAATTATAGGTGATAGCAAAATATTGCTCTGTTACTCCTTTATAATAAAAAAATTAAATTAAAAGAACAGCCAGTAATGTCTTTTTTAGCAGAAGTATTTTTATTTTTTATACCTTACAAATAACTAGGAAACTAGGCACATTTCTAGCTATTCATAAGTGAATTAACAGATTTATTAAAGCACAGTAATGTGTCAATTTGTCAGAATGTCTTTCTGTTCTGTGAGGTGTTAGAACTTAGCAGCAGTGCTGACTCTAACACTGCCAGAATCTATCACAATTAAAGTGAATATAATGGAAGGTAATTGTAACGAGTAATGACTTGGAATGATTTGTTCCTGCTTGGAAAATAGACTGGTAAATATGTTACCTTATCATTGTTATCTTTTCAGTGTGCTTAGCATCATTACTACTTAGTAAATACTATTATGTATGGTTTATTAAAAAATAAAATTTCAGTTAAAACGAATGTCAGAATTGCCCCAAATCTCTGAAAGGTTTACCTCTGTAATTTCCTGATGGTCCTTTAATCCACTGTATGGTATAGCTCTTGTCACTGCCTGTGATGCCAGACAAGAGAAAGCAAAACACATTGATTGAAGCATGTTCAGAATTGTGCTACAATAAAAGTTTCCTTATCCAATAGTTTTTCCACTTTAATATACCCATACTCATTTTAATCAGTTATTTAGCTTTGATTTCAGTACCAGTGTGCCTACATATTTAATATGAAATGCTTTAGTGTACTTGTTTTTTTAGAAACATTGCTAGTACCAATAATTGGGTGTTCTTGAAGGAAGCTGCATTAATTTCTCATATACTTAAACTTTGTTTAACTTACAGAAGCTGTCGGTAGATTATATTTAAGCTTTCTCTGAGATCTTTCATTACAGTTGTATAATCTTTTTCAAAAAAAGATTGCTGTTCATTTGAAGCTGGAAATTACCAATAGTGAACATAACTTTTCCACTTTCATTGTAATTGTCTTTCAAGTGGAAATATTGAATGCTGTAGAACTATCCTATATAACTGAAAATGAATGTTTTTAATGCAGGTTTTTTTATTGTAAGTTACAGTATGAAAAAAAGGAAAATATGTTTCAAACATATGTGCTTTATTCTGTAGCATGATAAATGACTTTATCAAACTGGTGACACAACTGAAACTGAAAGGACAAACCAGAATATATATAAAATCAGGAGAATCCCAAGTGGAGCAGCAACACATCAGAAACACAAATATAACTGTACAGTGACCCTTAAATTAGGGTTACTAGGTCACTTGAAAACTCAGGGACATATCTAATAAATGCATGTTGCTGGGCTGCACTGATTGCATTAAAAGTGCATTCAGTGCAGCCAGTGGAATAACTAAACACACCCAAACCTTCTGTAAAAAAAAATCGTTGGGGAGCCTGGTGCATACAGCATACCTCTAGTTGTTTTGTTGCCTGCTAGCACCCCCCTCTTCCTGCCCCACTTGCACCATGCCAGGCAACCCAGGGAGAAGAGATTTTTAACAAGTCTATTCCCTCTATAGTTATGACAGTGAGTGCAGCCCTTCTAGATTCAGTATATACCTGAATTTAACTAATCTGGAAAGCCTGCCTTAAAGGAAAACTATACCCCCAAATGAATACTTAAACAAAAGATAATTTATATCAAATTAATTGGCATATTAACGACTCTTACCAAACTGGAATATATATTTAAATAAATATTGCTCTTTTACATCTCTTGCCTTGAACCACCATTTTGTGATGCTCTCTGTGCTGCCTCAGGGACAGGAACTTTCGGTAATGTTTACAAACATTGGAGATTAATATCTGGAGAGCTATCTGGAGATGTTGCCCATGGCAACCAATCAGGAATTAGATTTAAACAGCCACCTTTAAGTTAGAAAACAAAAGCAATGATCTGATTGGTTGCTATGGGCAACATCTCTAGAAATCTCTCCAGATATTTATCTCCATTGTTAGTAAACATGCTCCTCTGTCTTTTAATTGGCTCATGTGACATACATGTGGTTTGTGTGGCTTGTTTGTGTGCACTGGGAATCCTAGGAGCCCAGGGGGTGGCACTTATTTTTTAAATGGCAATTTTCTAAAAAAAGTATTTTTAATGAAAATTGTTTATTTACATTAAGCAGGGTTTTACATATTCACAAAAAGTTATTTTGTCCTTTAGTTGTATTTCCTCCTGCCGATCCTTACACAGTCTCCTCTTTGGGTATAGGCATTCTCATATGAAAAAAGATGGATCAGCGCCTAAGGCTACCAGGGAAATCAGAAAAAAGCACTATATGGTGTAGTAAATTAATTGTATTTTAAAACACCCAGTGTGTAATTATGTTTATAATAGTGCAATTTCTTAGGAACACTCCTTTGGTTCTCTCTCCTTAATTATATCACCCCCAGCATGCTCCAAACAACTTCAGGGCTGTGGCAAAATTGCCTACTTACAAGACCAAGTCTTGGAATATCACATAGAATGGTTCCTTATTGTGTTCTTCCTCCGATCGGGCCGTTTTTAGACACCGGCATCCATTGTTTGGAGGCTGGCGCCCATTGCCAGCATCTAAAAAAACTGACGCTTGTGTCCGGATGCCGGCCGGCGAATTATAATAATTCATAATTTTATGTCTGTCCAAGAAATCATCCAAACCACTCTTAAAATCATTAACAGAATCAGCCATCACAACATCACCTGGCAGTGCATTCCACAACCTCACTGTCCTCACTGTGAAGAGCCATCTATGTTGCTTCAAATGAAAGTTCTTTTATCTAGTCTGAAGGGGTGGCCTCTGGTGCAGTGATCCTCTTTATGGGTTAAAAGGTCCCCTGCTACTTTTCTATAATGTCCTCTAATGTACTTACACAAGGGAAAAACATACATCCCATCATGTAAAACCATTTATTTAAAAGCCATTTTGATAAAAAGTTGCACTCACATTTAAAAAGAAGTTCAATCGCATATAGGTATTTCAAGTCCATTTATAGGTTTGTCCAGGAGTGGGGGGATTAGTATTCTTTTTGCCAGTAAAGTTCTTTCTCCCCTTTTTCCTTCTCCTCTTGGCCTGTGTCACTACCTGTGATACTCTTACTTCCATCCACGGATCAAATTAAACATGAAATCCAAATGATATTTTTTATTAAAGCATCCATGCCTGTTATAACTGTGTTTAAAAATCTCAGCAGTTAATCATATATTTCCTGCCTCTCCTCTATGCCTTAGGCATAGAGGTGGGGTAGGCAATTACTTTCAGTTTAAATACTGCACTTCCTAGATGTCATTGGCACTCCCCACATTCCCCCCTCCCTCCTTATCATCTAATTGTGAAACAAGTGCATGGGCATGGCCATCAGGTTCCCCATTCTGGCGCATAAACAAGATTTTTGTATGATGCAAAGCTTGCCTTAGTAACAGTGCCAAGAAAATGGTGACTGTCTGCTTGATGTGATTGTGATTTTCCAATTATTTAGAAATCAGATAATTTCTCTGCATTGTAGCTTTTGGCTTAGCTGCCTCTGCAGATAGTGAGCATTTTTGACAGTTGTTATATCGGTCCTGGAAGAGGATTGTCGCAGGGCCGTCCTAAAAGCAGCAGATGCAACAGATTGCACATCTGCTGCTCTTCAACATTTCTGTTCCTGTTAGTGCCGCCCAAGCACTTCCTGTTGCACAGCACTCTACAGCAACAGACTTCCAGGAACCCTCCAGCCAATATTGGAATTCATCGGAATGTGTACTTTACAAAAATATATGGTTTGGGGTCTTATATATATATATATATATATATATATATATACATATTGGGCATCAAACTGTTCAGTAGACCATTTCCATAAAATGTTATGTCATACAAACTGCTGCCTTCAACGTAGATTTGCAGTATGGTAGTTTGGAGTGGAAAGACATAATCACCTTCCCAGTTAAGGAAACTCCCAACACAATGTAATTTAGTGTATAACTTGCATTTTCTAGTTTGCTACTAGATCACTCTGCAAAGTGGCAGCATCCTGCATGGAACTTATATCTGCACAATTTAGTATCATCTGCAAAAATAGTACTTTCAATTTCCACCTCCAGGTCATTAATAAGCAAGTTTAAAAGCAAAGGTGATTATGTCTTTCCACTCCAAACTACCATACTGCAAATCTACATTGAAGGCAGCAGTTTGTATGACATAACATTTTATGGCAATGGTCTACTGAACAGTTTGATGCCCAATATGTTTTTAAACTTGCTTATTAATGACCTGGAGGTGGAAATTGAAAGTACTATTTTTGCAGATGATACTAAATTGTGCAGAACTATAAGTTCCATGCAGGATGCTGCCACTTTGCAGAGTGATCTAGCAGCAAACTAGAAAATGCAAGTTATACACTAAATTACATTGTGTTGGGAGTTTCCTTAACTGGGAAGGATCTATGGGTTTTGTAGATAACAAGCTGTCTAATTCTGGGCAGTGTCATTCTGTGGCCACTAAAGCAAATACATTACTGTCTTGCATAAAAAAGGGCATTAACTCAAGGGATGAAAACATCATTACGCCTCTTTATAGGTCCCTGGTAAGGCCTTACCTGGAGTATGCAGTGCAGTTTTGGACTCCAGTCCTTAAAAGGGATATAAATGAGCTGGACAGAGTGCAGAGATGTGCAACTAAACTGGTTAGGCTGGGGACAGACAGGGAGATTCGGGGAGATTCTGTCGCCTGGCGTTTAATAGCAGGCGACAATCTCCCCGAATTTCCTTCTCCCTGTCTGCCGCTAGTATTAATGACAAAGCGCCAGCGACTGTGCACATGGCGCGGCGATTTCCGGAATTGCCCGAAGATACTTCGTGAGGAAACTTCGGGTGATTCCGGAAATCGCCGCGCCGCGTGTGCACAGGCGCTGGCGCTTTGTCATTAATACTAGCGGCAGACAGGGAGAAGGAAATTCGGGGAGATTGTCGCCTGCTAAAAACGCCAGGCGACAGAATCTCCCCGAATCTCCCTGTCTGTCCCCAGCCTTAGAGGGATGGACTGTCAAGGTTGGTGTTGTTTTCTATGGAAATTATACTTTACAAGTACATTAGAGGACATTATAGAAAAGTAGCAGGGGACCTTTTAACCCATAAAGAGGATCACCTCACCAGAGATAAAAGAACTTTCATTTGAAGCAACATAGGTGGCTCTTCACAGTGGACAGTGAGGTTGAGGAATGCACTGCCAGGTGATGTTGTGATGGCTGATTCTGTTAATGATTTTAAGAGTGGTTTGGATGATTTCTTGGACAGACATAAAATTATGAATTATTATAATTTGCCTGGTTCTCGTTTTGGACATATGCAACGCCGGCATCCAGACACCAGCGTCAGTTTTTTTAGATGCCGGCAATGGGCGCTGGCCTCCAAACAACGGATGCCAGTGTCTAAAAACGGGCGCGTGTCCAAAATGAGATGCTGCAGTGTTTTGTGTATTTTTCGCCATTTTGTGAATTTCTCTAGGAATTCTGGAAAAATTCGGCAAAGCGAAACACCGCTGATTCGCCCATCACTAGATTTAATGAAAAAAATGTGCAAAACAGTTAACCAGTGAATAAGCAGAATAAACTGAGATACTGGCAGGCAAAACATGTCCAGTCAACGAGCCAAACTTCGGGACAGTGAAGGTCCAATAAACAAGCTGAGGTTGAGACAGGCAGAAGTCCAGAGGGAAAGTTCAGAGAGCAAGCCGAGGTCAGTACCAGGAGTTCACATGAAGTAGGCAGGGAGTCAATGAGAATGTCCAGAGAGCAGGCTGAGGTCAGTACCACATGAAGCAGGCAGGGAACCAGGACAAGGGTACAGAAACAGGGTACAGAAACAGGAAGAGAACTCTGAAACTAGGAACTTGAACAAGGCAAAGAGCAAAAAGTTTCAGGCAAGATCTGGCAGAGGTGGGTCGTGCTGCACCGGTGCCCTAGGCAAGCAGTTGCAGCACTGACCTAGCACTCCTGCGCATGGCGGACTTGTGCTTGCTCTTACGTGAACATGCGCTTGCGCACATGCTCTCGCTCGCATGCGTGACCATGCACGAGCGTGCAGTAGTAAAAAAAAAAGCAGAAGCTCAGAGAGACACCAAGAGAGTGGACCGGACTGGGGGTAGGACTACTCTGCCAACCCCTTGGCCTGGCCCTGATATCTGGCTTGGGAGTTTAATGATCAAGCAACAAGGAGTTGTTTTTAACAGGCTTATTAAAGGGGCAAGATTGTTAACTGGCAACAGTTGAAGTTAATAAGGAAGGAGGGGCAAGAGAGCGGCAGAGAGATAGCATAAGTTCATTATATAACAAACCCACACAAGTCCATCATAATAACAAACCCACACTGACTCTAAGGGACCCTAGTGGCTCTGGACAATGGTGCAGGTATGGTTCAACAAACAGGCAAGAGTTTGATTCCTGACATTAGCCCCCTCCCTTGAGGATTGACCTTTGGGCGATCCCCGGGTCAGGTGAGAGGATACTTCCAGAAAGTTGTTCGGAAAAGTTCTGCAGGCTAGAATCAAATAAACAATTTCTATAGTAAATGAACTGGGAAACTGATCTGTATACAAATTTGAAAAGACAAACTAGTGAACAAATTGCATAAAGACAAAAAGTAACAGAATCAACCAATATGGACCAACAATTTTAAAGCAAACTTAAAAGAAAGGTCTATTGAATTGAACTAAGCAATTCAGAAGCCACAATAGATGAATTGCCAAAAGTTGGCAAGACATTAAAATCAGGAGCCATCGTGGAAGGGAAGCCAGGACCACTACAGGTGGAGAACCAACACAGGCACGGATTACAGGTGGCAGACCAGCACAGGCACCCATTACAGGTGGTGAACCAGCACAGACACCCCCTTACAGGTGGTGGACCAGCACAGGAACCCATTACAGGTGGCGGACCAGCACAGGCACCCATTTAAAAGTTCTTCATCAGCAGCATGGTCAATTACCCTAATTGTTCATTTACATTTTCAGGTTCTGAGCAATGTCTTGTTACCCTACATATTTGGCCCAAGGGTATTAACTGAATCTACTGGGAGTCAGGGGCGATCCTGCCCAATTTGCCGCCCGAGGCAGCCTTAGCTTTTGCCGAGTGGAGTCTTTTAAGTATGTCGGAAGTGTTAAAACATATTTCTGTAAGATTCTATTCACATACTGTGAAAGATAACTTGTAATTAACCCTTTCCCTGAAACAATTAGCCTACATAGTGGCTTATTTTTATCTTTATGTATTTTCGGTAGGCAATAAAAAACAGGGATAATAGGGTTTTTTAAAATACCATTATCTTTAGCATGATCTATTAAATTTTGTAATTTATAAATTAAAAGCTGTACCCAATTTCGATTCAGGGGAATGTGTACTTTCCAAAAATATATGGTTTTCTGGCATACTTTTTTCTACCTTTACCTCCCAAAATTATTATCTGTTGATTTTGCAGTACCTGGAATGACAGACCATATGAGGGGGTCTTCATTTTGGGGCCCCTATATGCGATGTACTTAGGTAAACCCATACATATTGGAAATAAAACTGTTCAGAGGACCATAGGCTTTCGTATTATTTGAGATTTGTCTTGATACCGAAAAGTATGTGGTAAATAGGATGCTGTAGGGTGGAAGTTTTGATGTGAATTTTAGGAAATGTCAATAAAATTGCCAAATTTAGGAAAGGTTTGAGGCTTGGTGCTTTGGAGTAGAAAGACATGCATACCCAATTTGGATTTGGGAGAGTGTGTACTTTCCAAAAATATATGGTTTTCTGGGGTGAATGTCCTTTTTTCAACCTTTGCCACCCCAAATCATGTAAATGTATTTATTTTGCAGTATCTGCAATTACAGAACTGATAGATCGTATGGGGTCTTTTACATTTTGGGGCCTCTATATGCAACATGGTTAGGTAAAACTATACATATTGGTCATCAAACTGTTCAGTAGACTCCTGGAATTCATATTTAGGGTGTTTTACATTGGTTACAAAACAATTTCCCAAAAGAAAGGAACCACCAGGAGAGTTCTAAACGTTGCCCCATCCAAAATATAGTGAAAAGGAAATATGTGTCTATTGTATATGAAAAATAAACATTGTATATAATATAATACACTTTTGTATGTGATATATCAAATCATTCATATAAATTCATTAAAGGAGAACTGTCATGAAATATAAACCATACCATTTTCTCACTGATATATAACATTAGTACAATAAAATCTATACACAACTGCTAAAATTTGTGTTATATAAAAACTTACTTATCACTCATTTCTAAAAGCTCTCCAGATCAAGCATATCCAGAATATCAAAGTAGGAGTGTCCATTCAGTTCAGCAACATTCACTTAGCCCCGCCCATGTTCCCTGAGTCATATTTCCCCTCCCTCATCCTCTAGTTACATTATATCTTCTCTGTCGGCAGACAGGCAAGCAGTAATGAAGAGCTCATTTATGCCTCTGGTTTGGTTGATAAAGAACTTTTCAAACTGATTGTAGAGGATAATTTCAGCAGTGCTCCTCCTTATTGCTCCAGTATTGTTCATGTCTTTAAAACCCTGTACTGTTCACACTTCAGACCCAGACTGCATTGTTCACCTGATCAAACCTCAGACAAGCTACTGGAGTATGTATGAACATAATTTATAGATACACACACACACACATATATATATATATATGTACTGTTATGTACATAACAGTGTCCTACACTGCCTGTGTGCTATACTTTATGCTGTATGGCTGGGATACTAGATAAGTTTATAACACATTATTTCACACTGACACAGCTCATCTCTGATACCCATTAAAAAAAGCATCCCTGTCCTGCTTTATAGCTGAGATTATAGCTATTATTGTATTTCCTCTCTGATCCCCATTATAACCAACAGTGGAGGGTTAAACATACCAATGGAAAGAATGTCACATTTAAACTTCAATCCCCATAATTCATTGCAAATGGCAGGTTTCTGATGGAGGGTGCGTCTTTATGACATCAATTTGGCGGAGGGGGGGGGAATCAGCCTGATTGGCTCCTCCAGGGGGATGCAGATTTGAAATCATGCCAGGGGGTGGACTTTGTCAGGAAGGAGGAACATACTGGGAGCTGTTTATGATGACACTTTGTCCCAGAATATGCTGCATTTGTGTTTGGCTGCGTGGGATTAGTAAAAGCTTGGTTGAGGTGATATAAGGCAATTTTTTCATTAAGTAATAGGTTTTAGTCTGAAAAAACAAGGTATTCTTTTTTTGCTGTTAACTTTACTGTGTATAACTTAAAAGATAGAGAACACAGTTCCCCGTAAAAAATTCATCAGGTGTGCAAATTGGATATCTCAATAACAAAAGATAATCATGGTTATTTACAAACAGATATATATAGGAAAGAAACTGCAACAAATTACATTTTTCCAAGTACCAATTTTTGAGGGTTTGGAGGAACTGCTCAACTGACAATCTTTTTAGGCAAAGATCAGCAGAAGTGTCTAGTAGACTAAAAACACGTGGCTATAGTAACAACATTATTAAGAAAGGACAAAAAGTGCATATAAAACACCTAGATCACATACTTTAACCCCTAAAAATAAGACTAGCACAGACTCAGTGAGATTTATTACAACGTCTTATTGTAATTAGTGGAACTCTATTAGATCCATTCTTAGTAAACACTGGCATACAGTATTTTACAGACAGATTTGAGCTTACGGGACTATATTGGTAGTCACCCACAAGTAACATCCAGACGTGCTCCCAACTTAAAAGACATATTAGTACAAAGTCATTTTAGTAACATAAAAAAGGAAATAACAATTTTCTAGTTGCCTTAAAGGCTCCTTCCCATGTGGATTTTGCAATATATGTCCATATAGTGTATAAAAAACATCACAGTAATAACGGATCGGTTTGAGAAGGTACACCATCTCAATATGTTTAATAATTGTAATACCTCATGGGTGATATATATGATTACATAGGGAATTACATAGGGAAAACTAAGAGAACTTTAAAAAAGAGAACTTAAAGGGCAAGGAAAGTCTAAAATAGAATAAGGCTAGAAATGCTGTATTTGTATATTAAACACAAACATGAACTTACTGTACTGCACCACAAGCCTAATCAAACAAATGATTTATGCTTTCAAAGTTGGCCACAGGGGGCTGTCATCTTGTAACTTTGTTAAACATCTTTGCAAGACTAGACTACATACACATGCTCAGTGTGGTCTGGGTTTCTTAGGGATCGTCATAAATGATCAAAAAACAAAGCTGCTTGAGTTCTGCATGGCTGTTAAGTAAGGCAGGGGATTCCCCTGCTGTTCATAAGTATGATTGTTTCCCTGCCAGAATTCAGGGACTGTCTGACAATTCCTATCCACAGCACTAAATGAAAGGAGAATTTCCCTGCATACAGTCAGGTTTCTTATAAAAATGGTACACATTTTTAAACTAAAGTATATTGGAGATCGATTTCTTTTTCATTAAAGAAAGTAAAAATTGTATTTTACTTTGCCTTTCCTTGCCCTTTAAGAACATTTATCCAGTATCAAGTCCACTTACATGACGTTAAGAAATATACAATTACAAGGACAATTAAATAATCTGGATAAAAAAGAAAAAAATTGAAGCAGGTGACACCCTTGGGTAAACATTGTGATGCCTCTTAGACACTAGCAATAGGGACTAGGCCACACAATATAGGTGCCTATGAGAGGACACAGTGGTTGGAGATCCATATTGGCACACTAGGTACGATTTGCTCTGACTCACATTTTCACCTAATAATTAAAGGGGTTGTTCATCTTTGAGTTCACTTTTAGTATAATGTAGAGAGTGATATTCTGTGACAATTTTCAATAAGTTTTCATTTTTTATTGTTTGTGGTTTTATAGTTATTTAGCTTTTTATTCAGCAGCTCTCTAGTTTGCAGTGTCAGCAATTTGGTTTCTAGGGTACAAATTACATTGTATTAATTTGAATAAGAGACTGGAATATCAATAGGAGATGGACTGAATAGAATGATAAGTAATAAAAAGTGGCAATAACAATATATTTGTAGCCTTACAGAGCATTTGTTTTTAGATGGTGTCATTGACCCCCATTTGAAAGCTGCAAAGAAACAGAAGAAAATTGCAAATTATTAAAAAACTATGAAAAACAAATAATGAAGACCAATTGAAAAAGTTTCTTAGAATTGGCCCTTCTACAATATACTAAAAGTTAACTTGAAGGTGAACAACACCATTACATTTTACTTATTTGCCTGATCATAGACAGACTAGGCGACTGCACTGCACATATGTCTGATCTTATGGTTTATAACTGTTACCACCGTGAATTTATATGACACTACCACACCATAATAATTTCCCGACATTTATATATTTTTTCAAAGGTATCGGATTTTAAGAGGGCTTTAAGTGGACCCGTCACACCAAAAAATTCTAAATCATATTTTATCACATTAGTCAAGCAAAATGAACATTAATTACACTA
>CM044431.1:164219645-164248094 GCA_024363595.1 Xenopus borealis | reverse complement strand
TCCCTTTGTGTTGCTCTTTTCCTCTCCCTCCCTCTCTTCATGCTGCTCTTCACCTCTCCCGGCCCTCTCTTTGTGCAGCACTTCTACTCCCCCTGCCCTCTCTTCATACTGCTCTTCTTCTCTCCCTGCCCTCCCTTCATGCTGCTCTTCTCCTCTCCCTGTCCTTTCTTCTTGCTGCTCTTCTCCTCTCCCTGTCCTCACTTTCTGGTGTTTTTCTCCTATCCCTGCCCTCCCTTCGTGCTGCTCTTCTTCTCTACTGCTCTTCTTCTCTACTTCTCTTCTTCTCTCCTCTCCCATTCACAGTGATAATTATGGTTAATTATCAGAGGAGCCTGTTTTTAGCATTTGTGTTTGGTAAAACTTCATATTACTTTATTTCACCAGCCTTATTTAGAGCACAGCAGCTCAAGAAATCTTAATTGCTGGTCGGAGTGCTTGACAAAAATCATCAATCTGCTATACTAATTTCTCAGATACTACAATACACTCTTCCCTACTGAAATACAGTATAAAGAGAAAACTTTGAATAAAATATAATTTAAGAGGACAATCTGATAATAAATAAGTCATAATAGTGCATTTTTTGCTGATGGGTTTAGAGCACATTTTTGCACCAGCTTAAAAATGGGACCACACAATCAAGTATTAAAAAAAACTAAATAAAGAAGACATTCTGGGAAGAATTTTCAGTATTCATGGAGCACTGACAATCTCAAAAGTTTTAGCATTTTAAAGATAGATTTATTAAGGCTAATATTGCTTGCAATATGTAGACATCTTTTGGGAGCATCTCAAAATGTTATATTATCATCAGAAATTGAAATCAAATGAACTCTTTGGCTATGTGCTCACTTAAAAGTAAACTCACAAAAATGAATATTAGATTATAAATTAGATTTATATTTATAAGTTTCATCATACTGAAATAAGATACTTTCTAAATATAATAAATTAAAAAGGTGTTGATAATCAAGTTACTCTTCATCTATTTCTTATTATCTTCATGCAGGAGACATTTGACAGTTAGGCTAAGGCCAGACGGGGAGATTCGGGGGCATTTTGTCGCCTGGCGACTTCTCGCCGCGACTTGTAGCCCCCGAACCTCCCCGAATAGCCAAGTAAGCAAGCGCACCGGCGTTGCTTGAAAACGCCGGCGCGTATCCACACGGAGCGGCGCACTTTTTGAAATTGCTCCAAATTGCCTGGCGAGGCTGCTGGGTGGGGGAAAAGGAGGGGGTGATATCACTCCAACTTGCAGTACAGCAGTAAAGAGTGATTGAAGTTTATCAGAGCACAAGTCACATGACTTGGGGCAGCTGGGAAATTGACAATATGTCTAGCCCCATGTCAGATTTCAAAATGAAATATAAAAAAATCTGTTTGCTCTTTTCAGAAATGGATTTCAATGCAGAATTCTTCTGGAACGGCACTGTTAACTGATGCATTTTGAAAAATTAAAAAGATTTTTTCCCATGACAGGATACCTTTAATTAGATGGGTTGCTGTGATGCAATTTTGTTTGTTCAATTGGAGAAGTGGTATATCTGGGTTTACTTATTCTGTCAAACACACAAACCGAAGTGGCTTCATCTGTAATCTTTTTCAGTTTCTGCCATTGCTAAACAGCAGCTTGTTTTTATGAACTATAGTAGTTTCACAAAAAAATTAGAAGATGGCAAAATGTGGAATTTCACAGTGAATCTATGGCTGTCAAAAATTTTTGCACTGCTTGGAGATTTTGAGCTGTGCAATTGTAAAATCTACATGAAACTATATATATATTTGGTATTGGCCCATTCAAAAGACATAGAACTTTCCAAATCTGCTGTGTTATTATGTTTTTTATATATATGCTTGTAATATGGGAAGCATGATTTTATAAACATTGTTAGACATTTATAAGCCAATGGGGCAGGTTCACTAAAGTGCGATGTGGCCGATGCTAGCGTCATTTCAGCAGAAATCTCATTCACAGGGGACATTGCCAATTCACTATCAGGTGCAGAGGACAATTCACTTGCACGACTGCCGTTATTGCCAGGAAACTTTTCGCTATGGCGAATGGTTGTTACTCTGCAAATTCACTAAGATGTAAATTTTACTGAATGTTTCTTGTGATGGACTAGTGATGGATATATCGGCGGCGTTTGGCTTTGCAGAAGCGAAAAATTCATGAAGCGTCGCCGTGTCTCGTTTATCAGAAGTGTATGCATTTTCCCTTGTTGGAGCTCTCCACTCCATGACAATCAAAGCAGGCAGCTGTGGTCCTAGGCATTTGTGACAAATTATATCTCCTTTAGATTTAGATTAATTAACTTTCCTCTGCCTCTGTGGCAATATTAGCACATGTATTTCTCCCTCATGGTTAAACAACAATTTTATTCAATCAATGTTGTAACAACTCTTGAAGTTATTTTGTATCTCTCTTTACTTGGCTATTATGCTTTTCTGCCTTTGCTTTTCCTGTCACAAACAATCATATAATCTCTTTATTTCATTTATTTCATTGCTCCTCTCCCTTTCTCTCTCTGTATTTGAATCTCCTAGCCTCATAGTATTATACATTTTACCTTACTGGGGCTCTGAAAGTCATTCAAAGTACTAGGTGTGGTCCTAGGCATTTACACTGCTTGTGTAACCACCACAGCCAGAGGAACAGTAGGGATGTGTGGGTCAGGAACAACTCAACTCAACAAATTGTAACCCACAAAAATTTAACCCACACCCGACACGTCCCATCCCTATTGATGGGATTGATCTGGGATCAATGTTAAAGCAAGAGATCCATTCATGCAGAAACTGGTTACCAAATGTTTATAGGTTTACATTACAAAATCAATGTGCCACCATCATGCAGTATAAAGTAGGGCTTTGTTTAATACATTATAAAAATTGGCCAATATAGGAAATTGACATAATAGGTAGAAATCTCACTTTATACATCACCATTGTAGATACCATTTGATGCAATAACACAGGCTGCACCTGTTTCAGAGATAATTTCCTAGGATATAGATTTTTTCTTATGATTTAGATTTTCCTAATGCTTTTTCCATTAGGTTGATCAATGTCATTACCTGCCTAATGCAAGTAGGCCTATTCAGACTTCCCTAGTGGTTGTTTGAAAAGATGTAATTATGTAATTTTCCTGGTTATTTCCCATAAATGCACCTCGTGTTGTGTTAACTGACTTCTCTCCTGTGTAGCTAGAGAAGAACATAGGTTTGGCCCATTAGAAGGCTCAGTTTGACTGGGCTATGTTCCAGAACATCAATATAATTCTAATAACTATAAACATTTGTTATTCAGTTGATTCTTTTTTTCATATGACTCCTCAAATGAAAATGTCATAATGTACCAATATTGTATTTCTCTACTTTCTATACAAACATTCTCTACTTGGAGTAATGTTTTTAGTAGGGTTCCACAGGGTTCTGTATTGGGTCCACTTTTATTGAATTTCTTCATCAGTGTCTTAAGGGATAGTATTGTATGTAATGCATCAGTGTTTTCAGATAACACAAAAACATGTAAGTATGCAATTCGTTCCAGCTAGGATGTTGCATGCTTGCAGTCTGGACAAAGTGTCAGATTAGATTTAATGTTGATAAATTATCGTAACCAGGTATGTAAAAATATGCAAGCCGTTTATACCCTTAATGGAACCGCATTATACAAATCCACAATGGAGAAATACTTTGTACATAATAAACTTGGCTGTAGCAGGCAATGTCAGTCGGCAGCTGCAAGGGCAAACAAGGTCTTCAGCTGTATTAAAATGGGAATAGTTTTGAGGGAGGAGGGGTCATTCTTCTACTTTACAGAGTGCTGTTCAGACCTCATCTAGAATATACCATGCAGTTTTGGTCTCCAGAGCTCAAACAGGATATTATTGAATTAGAGTCCATAAAAAGGCAACTAAGCTGGTTTAAAGTATGGAAAGTCTCAGTTACAAAAAAGACTGGCCAAGTTGGAGTTGTTTACTCCTGAGAAGAAGTGCTGAAGGAGAGATATGATATAAATATATAAGGAGACCACATGACAAACATTGCAATATTTTATTTATCAGTAGGTCCTTCTAGCAGATACAAGGGCATCCATACATTCCTGTTAGACAAAGGGAGGTTCTATTCAAAAAGGGTGGTAATGTTGTCAAATTCTCCCCCTAAAACAGTTGTACTGACAGATACATTGGATAGCTTCAAGATGGGTTGGATGCTTTCTTCTTGTACAATAATTAAATAAAATGGAATATAATATTGTTTACAGGAGCCTCATTTATGAATGCTTTGTTGAATAAAAGTGTAAATTGCTGCTGCTAAATTGTTCTTAGTATATAACTAGTTCTGCTATATAATAGTATTGCTCATCAGATTATCATATCCAGTTTTTGGCTCCCAAACAGAATTGCAAAATTCCTCATTTCATGTGGCTTTTTCATAGGCTTTTTTTCTCACCTTAAATTCATTGAAGTCAGTGGGTATTTTTTGGTGTCTATGGTGCAATAAAATTAATGGATAGATTCTATTAATACTATTGTCACAATAAACTGCCCAAAGAAAACACATGGTTAAATTCTAAAGCTGCCATTAAGTTTTTGAGTGCTTATTATTGTGAACACATTTGTGGCACATTATTTCAGAGTTGGAATTGCATCATGTCCTGCATGCCAATATGAGTTGGTAAGAATACTGCATTCGTATCCAATTCGCTTGGTGCAAGTCACTTTTGTCTTTAGGTGAAACTGCCTAGGGGATCTGGTGGTATTTCCAGGGCACCCTAGTGTACTTCTATCAGTCTGACTAAAGGGGCACATTGTCACTTACCATATGTTTTTGGAGCATGTATGTGCAAGTGCTTAGTGTCAATGCTCACTCAAAAAACTCTGTTATGTGAACATTGCTCTTGTATTTGTTACTGAGTAGTGATGGGCGAAATTATTCACCATGGGCGAATTCACGGCTAATTTCCGCGAATCGCCGCTGGGAAATCGCTAAAAAAAGAGTCGCATGACCAGGGGCAGCTGGGAAATTGACAAAATTTCTTGCCTCATGTCAGATTTCAAAATTGAATATGTTGAATACTAACTGATGTATTTTGAAAAAAACATGTTTTCCTGTGACAGTATCCCTTTAAGTGTTAAAAATAAGGGTTACTTACTGTAGTCAATGTTTACTTCCAATTCTATAGAAAGGAAGATGTTGATAATGTTTCTGTAAACAGGAAAGAGCACCCTCACATAAAAAGCTATTTTATGTGCTGAGGACAGTAAGAAGTGTTTGGAAGCATGTAATGTGCAAATTACACTTGTCTAGCAAATAGATAGGGGCAAGCAACAACCTTACAATGAGTTTACAGTGTGATATAAGCTACAGTAAATGAAAATAACATGTTAGTATGTTCATAGATGAGGTAACAGCAAACACAAGACATTTGTAAGCTAACCAATCACAATCTCATGTGTGAGAGCACTTACAAGAGACCTGGCTCTGCCAGACCTGGTTCTATTTAGGGATCTTGTTTAAAAGGTACGTCAGGGCTATGCAGTGCACAAAGGGATAAGTAGACAGAAAAGCATTATACAGTTGAACAAAATTTGTGTCCTGTCTTTTGCACAGTACTTTGTATTGAAGCATTTATCATCTGGTGAAAAATGATCAAAAGATTAAAAATCAGCAGTCAATTATAATTTGATTAAAAAAGAAGAAAATAGCATTAAGGAAATGAATATTAAATAATATCATTAATAGGATGGCAATCACGAATCAGATAGTACCATATGTACATTTATATTAAACAATTTTACACAGGGTTTACACAGGGGAGGGTTTTTTTCTTTACAGGTTGGATTCTCCTTTAAGGGGGTTAGTTATCAAACAGCGCTACAGCGCTATGAAACAAGTTGGCGCTATAGAAATACATGTTAATAATAATAATAATAATAATAATAAACGTGGAGTGTTTTTTTTTCCTTGAATGACCTTGAAACGCAAATAGAAAACTCGAATTTGAGTTATTTCCAGGGTCAAGGTATGGTAAATATTGAATCTGAATTCTAGTTTGGTTGTTTCCAACTTGAAAATGTGAGTTTTGTCCAAAAAGCCAACTCGAATTCTAATTCAGTATTTACCATTAAAACCTTAGTAAATCTACCCCTAAGTCTAATTTAAATAATTTCATTTAACCTAATACTTTTGCCTCCAATAAAGATTAATTAAAGCCCAGTTAGGATCAAGTACAAGGTACTGTTGTATTATTATAGAGAAGTTATTAGATTACAATGCATTCTATAGGAGATAATCTTCCCATAATTCTGAGCTTTCTGGATTTCCAGGTAATGTAACCATACCTGTATCATTGCTTGTACCATGGGTATGGTAATATAAATATTACAAATATATTTTTAATTGTGAGAGAAAATAATTTATACAGCTCCTACTCTTCCTTTGTTCTTCTGCACCTCCCTTTGGGGGAAATTTATCAAAGATTGAAGTACCGCCACTAGAGTGAAATTTTGCCGCTCTCCATTTCTATGGGATTTTGAAAGACGTATTCATCAATGGGTGAAGTGAAAGTTCACCCTTTGATAAATAATTTGATCGATCGCTTAAAAATCATTCAAATATTCGTTTCGAAATCGAATTCGAGCGATTCGATCAAATTTTCCCTATTCGATAGATCGAATTGCGCTAAAAAAATTCGAATTTGAAATTCGAATTTGAATTTTTTTAATTCCCCACTATCCCCCCACTATCCCCCCACTATTCCCTGGTCGAATTTCAAATTTATTTGGCATTCGAAATTCGACCTTTAGTAAATCTGCCCCTAAGTGTATCTAACTTTACAATACTTCCCTCAAAATTTATATTCAACAGAATTAGTGAGACATCGCTCTCTTTGATGTTTACTTGTGTTTTCTCCGTTATTATTTGCAAAATTTTACTCCAATATTCTTTAAAAACTGGGCAATAGTACCATATATGTGCATGAGTACCAATATCTTCGTTACATCTCCAGCACCTGTCCAGAATATTTGGGAATATTTTTTAAGTTTAGCCAGAGTATGAGGCCATCTAGTTGCAAGTTTATAATTCATTTCCCTTATTCTTACTGCTCTTGATGACTTATGTGTTATTGCCAGAGTTTTTTCCCACGTTGAAGATGAAATCATAATATTCAAATCTTTTTCCCACTCTATGTGTGCTACAGTTTTAATAATTTTGGTATTAGACAATAATATTTTACATAATTTTGATATTGCTTTCTGTAACTTCTCTTTTCTTTCAAGTATTTCTTCCCACCTAGTGAGTGGTTTATTCCAATCTAGTGTCTTGTTCTCGGAGATATAATGGTGCAGCTGTTGGTAGTTCCACATATCTCTAGGATGACATCCCCATTTCTCTTGTATAACTCCAAGAGATATAATTTTACTATTGCTCATAAAATCACTTGTAGATCTTCCCTCTAGTTCTCACCATTTATTGAAAGCACCTTGTTCCATATTGGGATTGAATAAGGGATTATCTATTAAAGGTTGTAGTACATATGGGGCTTTTGCCAGGTTCATCACATCTCTATACCTATACCAAATCATATATGTGGGTCCTATTAACAGGTGTTCCTCCACTAAGTTCGGTATAGATTTAGACTCTGTCCATAGATAATTCACCATGGGAATTTCTAAACACATTTGTTTTAATTCTACCCAGTCCTTCCTGTCCTCTCTTAATGACCATGCTTTTATTCGAGCTAGGTGAATTGCAATGTAGTATATCTGTGCATCGGGCAGAGCCAGTCCTCCCTTTTCTTTCGGTCTTATTAATAATCTATATTGAATCTTAGAGGGTTTCCCTGCCCATATAAATTTTGTAATGATTTTTTTTATTTTTTTTTTAAAAAAACATCCCTGGTATCATAATTGGTAATGATTGAAGGTAGTATATTAATTTTGGCATTAAAGGGGTTGTTCAGCTTTGATTTAACTTTTAGTATAATGTAAAGAGTGACATTCTGAGATATTCTGAGTGATATTCAATTGGTTTTCATTTTTTATTGTTTGTGGTTTTATTGTTATTTAGCTTTTTATTCAGCAGCTCTCTAGTTTGCAGTGTCAGCAATTTGGTTTCTAGGGTACAAATTACCATAGCAACTCTGAATTGATTTGAATAAGAGACTAGAATATGAATAGGAGAGGGTCTGAATAGAATGATAAGTAATAAAAAGTGGCAATAACAATACATTTGTAGCCTTACAGAGCATTTGTTTTTAGATAGTGTCAGTGACCCCCATTTGAAAGAAAATTGCAAATCATTAAAAAAAACTATGAAAAATAAATAATGAACCACCCCTTTAATGTCATTTTTATTGCTTGGATTCTTCCAAACCACGATAGCCTCAGTTTATTCCAACCATCAACCAATTCTTGTAATGCTTCCAGTAAATCTTTAAAATTTATGTTGTAAATATCTGCCATATTTGGAGTAATATTCACCCTTAAGTATATAATATTATCATTTACCCACCTAAGAGGAAATTTGTGTTCATTGCCTGATATATTAATATTGAGAATCTGAGATTTGGAAATATTAACTTTAAAATTTGACAAGGAACCAAAACTCTTTATCAAATTTAATATGTTTGTCAGGGAATAATAATAAATAACAGGAAGTAATTTGCAAAAGCCACTATTTTATATTCTTTTTCTTTTATCCTAATCCCCATAATATTTGAATTTAACGTTATATGGGATAGAAACGTTTTCATCACCATTATAAAAAGTAAAGGGGACAAGGGGCATCCCTGTTTTGTTCCATTATATATATGGACTACAGGTGATAGGGATCCATTGACTTTTACCCTAACATATGGTTCTTTATATAATTCTAATATTCAATCTATTATTTTTTCACCCAGCCCTAAGACTCTCATTGTTCCTTCTAAGAATGGTCAAGCCACCCTGTCAAATGCTTTTTCGGCATCCGTTGTAATTAATCTAGAGGGTTCTTTTCCAGTTTTGGCCAGTTGTCTCAATGAAATATTATCGTCACGCGACTCGTTTCGCGAATTTTTCGCCGATTCGCGAATTTCTCTAGAAATTCGTGAATCTCTAGGCGAAGCGAATCGCGGGAGATTCGCCCATCACTATTTGTGATGCATCTGTTTGTAATTTATATAATGTTTGATAGTATTGTTGGAATGTTTTTACTATATTTTTTGTATCATAATGGGTTTTCTGGTCACTATCCTTTATCGAGGCTATATGTGTACTTGGATTTATTTTCTTTAGTCTTTGGGCAAAATGTTTACAAAATTTGTCACCTAATTCATAAAACATCTGCTCACTGTTCATATAAGCCTTATATGTGTGTTGGTCAAGTATGGCTTTAAGCTGCAATCTCTTTTTTTCCAATTGAATTATTTTATCTTCCTTTAAATTCACTTTATGTTCTTGTTCCAATTCTTGTATTTCTTTAATTAAGATGTTAATTTGTTTTTCCTTTTCTTTTTTAGATTGCTGCTGAGTACCACCAACTGACCTCTTATAACACATTTTTTCGTTTCCCATAATGTTGCCGGGCTTATATCTGAATCAAAATTTTCTTTTATTATTTGTTGGATCATTTCACCTATCTTGTGTTTTATATATTTTCTATGAAGTAATAAATTATTAATTCTCCATGTAATATATATGGATATAACATAATATTAAAATCCCCTCCAAATATAACCAAGCCCTCCATAAAGGATCCCAAATCATCCAAAACTATGGCCAGATACTTTACTTGTGCTTTGTTCGGTACATAAACATTTGCTATGGTTACTCTTAATACCCCAATTTTCCATTTTAACATAACATATCTATCTTCCTTGATTCAAGTAGGAGAAAAGAAAAAGTAGTAACCCCACATTTAGGTTTCTAAAATAAATACTATATAACATAGACGTTTTTATTAGATTAATTCTAAAAGGGCTAAATAATAATATTTAAAAATTCAAATTGCTCGTTGGTCTCCAATTCCTCTGTCACACTAAATAGTTCTTAATTCGGTAAAAAATCGGTTGATCTAATAAAGTGCTAGTGCTTCATAAATGAATTACAAGTTCATTAATTAATCAAATAAATAAAGTGCTAGTGCTTCATCAATTAATGTGTATCAATATGGTTCATTCATTAAGAATGAATTCATTAATCGCTTAATTGTAATACATAATGTGTAGATAATCATCAATTAAAAATTCATTAGAAAAGAATCAATTATCATTATGAATATGACAAAAAAATCTGTCTATATAGAATCAATTACTAAGTTATTTTGTTAAAAAAGGAGAATTATAGTGTCCCACCCTTAAAGTGGACCCGTCACCCAGACATAAAAATCTGTATAATAAAAGTCCTTTTCAAATTAAACATGTAATCCAATTTCAAATTTTTATTAAAGCATTCATAGCTGTTTTAAGCTCATTTAAAAATCTCAGCTGTCAATCAAATACTGTCTGCCACTCCTCTATGCCTAAGGCATAGAGGTGGGGCAGATAATCACTTTCACTTTCCATTCAGCACTTCCTAGATGCCACTGCTCTCCACACATTCCCCCAGTTCTCTAACCATTTAATTGTGTAGCCAAAACATGGGGATAGACATTGAGTACCCCATTCTGGTGCACAAACAAGATTCTAAGATGATATAATGCTTCCCTTAATATCAGTGTCCACATAATAGCTCCTGTCCGCTTTCTATAATTATGAATTCCCAGACTGAAGAAAACAAGATTAAAATAATTTATATAGTGTAATTAATTATCATTTTGCTTGACTAATGTGATAAAATAGGATTTTGAATATTTTTTTGGGGTGACGGGTCCACTTTAAGGAGCATACATGTGAGCCGAATTAATTGAATAATTCTTAAAAAGTGCGATTAAATTAATTAAAAGGCAATTCATACAGTGAAAAGATTGGGAAATTGAAAATTGAGGGCTAGAGGTGGAGAAGCCCCTTCTCAGGGACCCCACACAGGGAGAAAGGCAGAACACTGGGGACTGCAGTCTCGAATGTTTAACTGCACTTTTCCAAAGAGCTACAGTATCTAAAAAATCGCAAATTGCCAGTGCCTTGAAACTGAAGAGGTTTAAGAATGAATTGCTTGTGAAGCTGTTGCACCCAGGATGTTTAGGAATTGCTAGAAACCAGCGAACACTTTTACAATTCTGAAGTGTCAGATAAAGATTAAAATCAGGACAGTTAAAATCTGGCCAATTTTGTACAGTATGATGTAGAGAGTGCTATACTGAAACAATTTGCATCTGGTTTTTATTATTTGTGGTTTTTCAGTTATTTAGCTTTATATTCAGCAGCTCTGCAGTTTGCAATTTCATCAATCTGCTTGCTAGTGTCCAAATGACCCTAGCAATCATGCATTGATTTGAATTAGAGATAGGAATATGATGAATAGGAGAGGGCCTTAATACAAAGATGAGTAATAAAAAGTTGCAAAAACAATACATTTGTAGCCTTATAGGGCATTTGTTTTAGATGGGGTCAAAAAGCTGGATAGAGTCAGGTGAGGCAAATAATTCAAGTACTATTTAAAAAAGAAAAAATTAAGGCTAATTTGAAGTTGCTTAAATTTTGCCATTTAATAACATACTAAAAGTTAACTTACAGATGAACTACCCCGATAATCATTAATCTAACTGTACTTTTTATACTTATTTGTATTTATTATTGTGTATTGTGTATTGTGTAATTACACATTTGTTCTATTAATTTATTGCTCTGCTGTACAGTACAGTATACATAAGTATATATATATATATATATATATATATACATATATATATATATATATATATATATAGATATATATAGATATACATATATGAAATAAATACCACACACAACAGGCTCAGTTAGAGTTACTGATTTTAATAGGAAAACAAAATAAATTTCAAAGTCCCACTGTTAGTTTTTTCCCTGAGGAAGATCACTATGATGTGATGGAAACATTGGAATTTCTTTTGTTTTTCTATTAAAATCAGTTACTCTAACTGAGCCGGTTGAGTGCCGTATTTTCTTGCTATTTTGTACACATTTTACCTGCACCCAGGCAAGCTGTGTTTTTTATTTTGTGAGTGCTCCTCCATATTCCATATATACAGTAAATAATTAAATATAAATAAATATATATATATATATGAATTAGGTTATAAAATAATTTAAACAATAAACAATCAACTGCTTCTTGCTGTGTCATATTGTCTCTATTTTGCCCCATTTATTATTGCAAATGAAGCTAGTGCCACTATAACTCTCATCATTTCCTTTGGCTGAACTCTCTTTGTGAAGCAATGTACCATACAATTCAAAAGCTCAGTTGGTAAAGATGATCTACTTATGTTTCCCTAAAAATGTAGATTAATAAACTGTTTAAATGTATTTTTGATCTTCAACCCGACATATAACGACATGCTTTCTCTTCAGTTTATGTCCACCACTGGCCATCGACTGTATAATTTGTTCTTCAGCTTCTGTACCTTACCTTTAACAAGTTTAGCACTGAAGGTGTGCGAAAAGATTAAAATTCAGTCCAGCACCTCTAAATGAGCAATCCGATTATACCTATTTACATCATTACTTTATATTTCATAGCAAAAACCTTTTTAATAATAGTGTAATTATAATTTACATATTTTAATAGTCTCCTGGCAGTGTGCATTACTAAACAGTCAAGGTAGTTAATTTGAAAATTGTTTAGGTGTTGGAACAAACATATTGAATTTCAAAGAGAGAGAGAGAGCATTTGTGAATATAAATAAAGGCATTAAATATATAATATCATGATTATAAGGCAAACAAGAAAACCATTTATGTTCCACATTCTAGCACCCAGACTCCATACCAAAGATAGAACTTTCATCCTTTGCATATCCCTGTAGAATTTATAGCCTCAGAAAACTCATAAATGCCAAGCCTTAACTTGATGTATGAAACAGGGAAAACCTCTCTGGATGTTTCAGGCTATTTCTTCATTCTCTGCACTGGTCTGGTGCTCATAAAACTGTTTCTGCTCAACACTACAGGACTTTTAATATCCACATAAAACAACCATTTGGAGGTTAAAGCACTTGTAAATTAGATGGATTTTGTCCTTTAAAAGTTGTCTTTAATTTGCTGTCTTAATTTTCCTGATAATCCCATTTCATTGATAATTATGGGAGCATCATTAATGCTGGTTACTAATTTCCTCAAAACCGCACGAGTGTTCTGCAAGAATAATTTGGATAATTCTAAAATGATGCAGATTATATTTCTTCCTGTATAAAAATGTATCATTATGTATTTAAATTGCTTTAATTCGCTGTTGTTAGATATTATCTCTAGTGATGGGCGAATCTATCCTGTTTGCTTTGCAGAAAATTTGCGACAATTCCAGCGAAATTTGTGAATTGGCGAAAAACGTTTTTTGTGACATGCGTTGCGTCGTTTTCGGCGCGTGACTCATTTTTTTTTTTTTTTTTAAACGCCAGTGAATTTTCACGCCTGGTGAATACATTCGCCCATCACTAATTACAGTATTTCATTTCAAGTTAAAAAAACCTTGGTTTGTTCGGGTGCACCGTCAATGTTAATGTATAAAAATTATACATGTTGTGGTATTTGTTTAAAATAAAATCACAGGTTTTTTTTTATATAGGGTGTGCCAGTATATATATATATATATATATATATATATATATATATATATTATTAATGTGTAGAGTATTTTTCTTAACCAGTGTATTTGTCTGTCTTTTCTACCTTTTTTTTAATATTCTGTTCCCCAGCCAATGCATTGTATTTCTTTTTTACCAAACTGACACGTTCTCTTTTTTTTGTAACTCATCTGCCTTTTCTCTCTTTCTGAAGCCAGTTTATTCTTTCCATTATTTTCCAATTTTCCCCTAGGTCAACCAGTCCTGCATTTCATCAGCCAGGCAACTATGTAGACATAGGATAATTTTTCACAAAAGAAAATATTGCAGAATATCCCATTTTTACTGTACATTATTATCTTCATAGTGGCATTCTTAAATGTAACACATGTTTTAGATTAATTCTCATCAAACTTAAACTAGCTATGAACTATTTCCATCAAGCTTAAAAAGTGCCAAACACATTAATGCAGCATACACACAGAGGTCCTTGAATTCAGTAAATAAGAATGGAAGTGTGTGCAGGCCTGTGATTGGCCTTGACCCCCCCCCCCACTCCGACGCTGTGTAGACCTCATGGTGGGCCCATGGGGGTGGCAAAAGGGGTGGTGGGGAACCCAGGGCATTGTGTTCAGGCCCCTTTTGCCAGAACCCCCCCCCAGTCCGATGTTGTGTAGACCTCAACCTTAGAGTTGAGTGTTTTCATGAGGAGATGGAGATAAAATTGGTCCATTTATGACAGAATGAGTCATGGTTCCTGGGAGAGACTAGAGTACTAAGTCAAGGTGGCTGCCTTTATTTGGCAAGTGAATACTTAGTGCATGAGTAACTGCACATGTGTGAGTATTATAACCCTGGGCATAGGTTGTGAGTTCCAATAAAATTAGAACCGTTGGGCGAATCTGTCCCATCTTGCTTCACCAAAAAATGAGTGAAACATTTTGACATGCAACACATTTTACTGCACAACTTTTTTGTACAAATGCATTAAAGTGCATGATTAATTGCATATGTGAAAGTATCATAACCCTGGGCAGAATTTGCCATTTAATATACATTCCTTCACTTGAGAAGATAGGTTCAGTATTTTTAAAGGATATACTGTATATAGCTTTATCTGGAATGAGAACAGGAACACGTAGAAGATTATAGTTTAAGTGTTTGGTATATGCTAATATATACTTTTCAACATTTGAATTTTAGAAAGAGGGACAAAAAGTTCTGCATGGTGAAAATGCTTTTGACCACACCTTTTTTGAGACCAAACTCCCTAAAAACCATATTAATTTTACACAATTTTGTGGGTTATGGAAATCCTAACACATTTCTGTGGGTTTTATGGTCATGTTTTATGTGTTATTACACTTTGGCTAACAAAGGTAAATTGCCTTTTCAGCTATAGGTCTCATTTCTCTGAAGAGACCTGCATATCTTAAATAGTTACAATTATATCTTTGCTTATCTTAAATTGTTACAATTGTGTCTAAGTGCAGGTGCTGAGTTTTCTAGGTTGTCTGCCAAAAAGCCTCATATTTAATTTAGTTTTACAAACTTTGTATCTTTTTCTGGTGTCTGTGCAGGAGATATATATGCACATTATAGCAGTACTTCTCTCCTATGTTTCCATGTTCGACAACACTATCCATTAGATCTGATGAGGATGTAGCAGCTAGAGCAGCTGACAAGTTATATGTTCTAACACTAGACAAGGGAAAGAATCATATACAAGTAGCAAGGAATCCATATAGCATCAACTTAGATAGCCTGATAACTTAAACCAAATCATAATGGCAAAAGAGATCATTTGATAAATGGCCAGTTGTAGAAAGGACCTTACTGATGTGGGGTGCACAGGGTTTTTACATGATTAATTTTCATCCTGATTTGCATAATGGTATTATGCATTGGGTAAAAATAATCTTCACCTGTATAATAATTTATTCATTATCTGACAGAAAGTGACAGATGCAACCTGTAACATTGCTTAAGTTTCATCTTTGCAGTTTAATGAGACACTATGAATGGATCCAGCATTAACTCCAGGTCAACTAGGTGTGCAGCTTTGGAACAGATTACTGTTTTCTTTGCAGGAGAATATTAATGTCTAAAGTTGTCAAACACTATAACAAGACGGGGAATGTTTTTTAAGTGAAACAATGCTTTGCCAGTGAAAAATTGCATGATGCTCGACAGTCAATCAGTATTGAGCTTTTCCTCCACAGGACAATGATTACCAAACTGATTTATGTCTGTTGTTTGCTTGCACTCCTCTTTACAGAGGAGAAGAAAATAACTTGTCTTTGCATAAAAATAGTAGGATGTTATGTTTATAATTTGTGAAATTAATCTGATTCATCCCTGCACATGAAAAAAGTCTGTTCATTAGGCATACAGCGACAGCTTGTACCCGTGGGAGTCTGTGATGCTACAATTCTTTTTGAAATTAATTTCTCTTTTTCTTTCTACCTCTCTTTTTGGTATAAAGAAAACACATTGAAAATAAATGTATTTTATTTTGAAAATAACAAAAACAGAAAACATGGAAAAATCTACAGATTAAGAAAAACATTGTGTGTACACTGTATGTGTATATATATATATATATATATATATATATATATATATATATATATATATGCACTCTACTACACTTGGTTATATACTACACAAGGCATTTTTTAGTAGCTGTATGCACAAAATGTCTCAATGTCTTAAATATATTGATAATGGGTTGAGTGCAGAGGACCTCTTGTAATTGTCTATATGTATTTTGTGGTTACATCCTCATTGCACCCCCGCCTAATGGTTTTAGAAATTAGTGGTGAGCACAATGTTTTCTTGTGTGTTATAGTATATACAGTATAGGAGTTGTGGCCAGCTCCATGTTGTAGCTCCCACCCTTTCCAGCTATAGTCAGGTTATCCCACTGGTGTCTAATAAAAGGGCAAAAAAGTTTGGGAGTTTTACTTTGAAAGCAGCAAGTAAGTTGCAGGTAAAATTAGTCCTTATGTAAAATGTATAATAAAGCAATAGAATCCTTAATGAATCAGCTGCAATTTGAGAATAGGACTGGCCAGATATGGGATGACTTAGACATAGATGGCCATCTTAAATATATTGCAATATATGGACAAAGAATCCCTGTTTTGTTGAGAAGGTAACACATTTTTAGTAGATGTATGGACAAAATGGCTCAATGTCTTAAATGTATTGATAACGAGTGCAGAGTATTGTGTGTAATTCACATTCTTTGTTCAAAAGAAATATGATCATTAAGCACAAAGCAGACCAGAAGTAATAATCCATAATTGTAAAGGAAGAAAGTGTATTGCTTTGTAAGACAATTTTAATACACTGTTTGCATTTAAATATTAAATGTAGACCAATGCAGAAAAACTGTTATGGGTAAATTATTCACTTTTCTATATGTTCAAGGACCGGATTATAATAAAAGGATACCATTCCAAGAGGTTAAACTCTTGAGCAGTATGGGGTTCATAAAAATCTCACATTTAGCTCCTACACTGCACCTCTGTCTACTGCACATAGCAATTCTGGTATAACTATTCACAAAAACAGCCACCACTACCATCACCTTACTCTGTAGTTCTCCACCAGCATCCTGTTCTGCACCCCTGCCTCCTCCTTCCCATCTACATAACTTTTTGTCATTTTGGCTATGATAAACACCCCCACTGCTCCATGCTTTCAGCTTTTCGTGTCAAAGCAGATGTTCACTGGGTTTGCACTGTTAGCATCAGAACGGGTCTGGGGGGCGGTCACAGATGTGCATTGGGCTTTGCACTCTACTAAATTGGTGTACTGGACATATTCTTACTTTGATAGCTATAATAGGAGGAGTGATGCCTCACATGTAAAAAAATTTTTTTATCAAACTTTTTCTATCCTTTCACAGACTCAGAGGCATCTATACCATTTTTTTATAAAGACCTCAGAGCACTCTTTCAGTCTAGTCATGGTGATACCACACACTTCAACAACAAAGAGCAAATCAAACTAAATGAGCTTTAAAGCAAACACCAAAAAAATTAAAGTGTATCAAAGTACTTAAAATATTATATACTGTTGCCCTGCACTAGTAAAATCTGTGTGTTTGCTTCAGAAACACTACTATAGTTTATATAAATAAGCTGCTATGTAGACAGGTGAAAAAATTGTAGATAACAGATAACCTCAGTAAAACACAATTATATTCTGCTGAGCTTATCTGGTATCTCTTATGCAACATGAGACTTTTTGCCTTTTTTCATCTGGAATGGCTTCCCTTGTGGCTACACAGCTGTGTATTTATATAAACTAAAGTACTGTTTTTGACACATAACACATAACTTTCACCAATTCAATTCTCTAATGATGTTATAATCATTTGAACCTGATATGGTGTAGCTAGTTCACATTTTAGGTATGTAAGCTACTGAAAAATTTAGTTATATATACTCACTTGTCCAAATGCAAAATATACATTTATGTTTATTTAAATTAAACAGTGGACTGCCAAATGCAAATGGCACATATTTGTTATTATATTATTTTTATCTATCAGTATTAATGCAATAAATGTAAAAAAATTTTATGCTGAAAAATGTAGGTGTACTTACTTTTCCACATGACAAGTTATCAACTTTTTCCTTAACTATGGAAATTAAGACACAAATCTCTAACTGGATTTTAGCAATCACATCCTGAATGAATCAATGCAATCATAAAAAGACCCTTATTAAAATTGAACAGATTATCTTTCCACCTAAACCTAGCACTATTCTGTCCTTTACATTTGATACTGATTGCATGCTTCTTAAACCTGATAGCTCAGCATGTTGTTTAGGGTTTTTAGTCTCTGATACGTCCTTAACTTTGCTCAAAACTTCCTATGCAGTTTTGCCAAAATACATCAATTTCTTTCACAAGCAACAGCTAAGAAACACTCACATTTCTTCCCTACAGTCTATACAGTTCTGCATCTAGAAGCCAACTTCTCTCATCAAGACAATAGTCCTCTTTACTGCTGAAAATCCTAATAAGTGTGAGTATGGTAAATTCAAGGTGAAATGATTAACAAATGTAAGTATTTTAAGTCTTGAAATGACAATAGAAATAATTTGGAAAGGTATCATATGGCCTCCTAGCTGTATAGAACAAGATACCCACAAAAGGAGATGAAGATGATGGTATGTATTGTTTCCAATCACCCACAAAAGTTTTCTTCCAGGTTGTTCCCTTGTTAACAAATAAAAACAATAAAGGCCCCTTTTTATAATGTAGAATGGAATTATTCTTAGTATAGTAGAATAAAGTTGCAGTTCATGCTTCACAGGTAAAGAATAATAAAAAACTGTCTTAAGTATATCAACAGCAAAAAAAATCTGGTTGAAATAATGAATCCATTAGAAAAAGAAAATACAGTATTTTGGTCACAAGGGATTCTGTAAAAAGAACAAGTGTTTAGTCAGTTCTCTTTTATGTATACAATAAAATCATTTAACTGAATCAAAGGAAGCAAAACTGTAAAATCATAATCAGAAATATAGTATTATTTTTGTTCTGTCTTTAGGTACTTATGTCAACAAATATTTTCATTTTCAGTAATAGCCATATCTAGGTTTCACTAATTTGAACAAAATATTTTCATTTGTCAATTGGCAACATAAATATGTAATAATAAGATAAAAATACACATTTTAAGAAATATTATGTCATTTCTACCAATGGACAAGAAAATAAATGATTGGTTATGTAGAGTCTTTTCTCAAATGAATAGGTTGGTGATTCAGAAAGATAGCTAGATGAAGGATCAGCTGGCTTTTGTGAATTTCTCTGATTTTGACACAATTTTCCTAAGAAGAAGAAAATGTTCATGTTTGACAATGGGCTTTAAATAACTCATAAAAGAAATATGGTCTTTCCAACTTTTTGTCTGTAAGCAATGGTAGATACAATAGCTATACCATACAATAGCTATACCTTTTTATTATAAATATGAGTTTTGTTGCCATATTAACAACTTTGGTTATGGAAGGGGCCCGCTAGAGCTTGACCAAAGAGCTAACTTTCTGTTCTGAATACAGTGCATCATAAATTATACATTATTGATATATTTAAGAAAAGGTTTTTATGTTTATTTGCAGTAATTCACATGCGCAGTATAACCTACATCCAGCACCAGTAATTTAGAACCAAATTATGCCCAATAATGCTTGACAGAGCTGCACTTAAAACCTATGCTTGTATATTATTACCATATTATTATATACAGGAACAAACAGCTAGTAATAATTGTAGATGTTTAATATAGTAGTAGTTATAGGCTAATGAATACATAACCTTATCTGTACAAATAAATCAAATCAAATGGACTTTCTTAGTTTTTTCCTTGAAGATGTTTCACCAGTCATCCAACTGACTTTCTCAATTCAGAATAACTTGTAAATAGGATATTTATGCATTAATATATCCTCTGAAATCAGCATAATCTGTTTATCATAATTCGCAAGGATGTTATGAAGCACAGAGGCTTGAAAGAGATGGAACATCTCAAAGGGGCCATGAAGACGAGTGGGTATCCAGATTGGGCCTTTGTGAAAACTAGTAGAAAAAGAAACAATCATACTTATGAACTAAATAATTATGAATTAAAAACAAATATCACTTCAAGAAAAGGTTATGACCCACGCCCTGTTATAAAAGAATCTGATATAAATCAGATCTAAATTAGGATCATCTGCTAAAGATCCTGTCATTTCCCAGAAGTTGACACACTCTGAAGGCAAACATGTTCATGGGTAGTCACGTTTAGCCAACAAGTGTTGGTTATGAAGTGATGGAAATTTACAGTTACCAATTTTTTATGTACTTCATGTAATCGTAGTTGCACAACACCCTCACTCCACACCAATGTGAGCACTCACTCCTGAGTGTAAAGATTCTCATCTGGCAATTAGATGCTAAAGCTTATAGCTCAAGAGAACAGGTGCCATTCCATTTTACTTTAGCTTTGCATACAGAAAAACCCAGGTCCCAAGAATTCCAGATATTAGATCCTTTACCTGTATAAGAAATTACTTCTGGCATCTTAAAATATGGTGGCAATAAGCCTTTCTACCTTCTCACACCAGCATGACACTCATCAATAGATTCTTATTAAAATAATCAGACCAGAGTAGCCATCAAATGCTTCACCAGATTTCCAGAAAAAAGGCACTCAGGATTGTGATAGGTGTCAGATACATCAGCTATTTCATTTTTTAACATTTATAAAACTGTTTTGTTCCAGGAGTTTATCTGTAAGTTTGTTGAAGCACAACTAGCTTTATGTTTCAGTGCTTTGCACAACATTCTATAAAGTTTATTCATGGATTGATTTCCACAACTACATGGCTGGCCCCAAAAAGCAACACCATTAGTGATGGGCGAATCTCACCCGTTTCGATTCGCCGAAAAATTAGTGAATTTCCAGCGAAATTCGCGAAACGAGTCGCGTGTCATTTTTGACGCAGGGCACGTCAATCGCGGCGCATCGCATCATTTCTGACACACGTCGCGTCATTTTCGGCGCGCGTCGCGTCAAAAACGACATGTGACTCTTTTTTTTGGCGAATTTTCGCTGGTGAATTTTTGCTGGTGTTTCGCGAATTTATTCACCAGCGGCGAATCGCGGGAATTCTCCCATTGCGAATAAATTCACCGATCACTAAACACCATTTCTATTGTTTATTTTTTTACAAGAGATTAATATTTAAATCAACTAATTTATCTAAAATACATAAATATTATATGTAAAAGTTGAAACAATGTAAATTTTAACATTAATGCATGCCTTTTTATAATGTAAACTCTGATTTCTTTACCCTAAACATTTTATGTAGTATTATTCTGTTTTTGCCTTGGTATTTTTATTGTGTCTTAGGTTTCTGTTACTTTGTTAGTTCATCATCTGTTCTAATTCAATATATAACAGCCTTTAGCATTTTCAGTGTTGTAAACATTAGAGGCCCCATGACCATTTAACCTTTCCTTTATGGAGAGAGAATTGCCATAAAGCATTTTCTGACTGCAATTTTAACCCCACTGGAATAAGAGAAAACCTTGTGATTACTTACACTTGGCTGTAATAAACAAGCTGAAACATCTTTTAAATTTAATGTGCTAAGATTCTGAAAGGATCCCTTCACCCTTTGAAATAAATATTGTATTTACTTACAGTCCCTTGCTGCATGAAAAACCAAACAAAAATGCTTCAGTCTACATTTTAGGGCATTTTACAACATGTAAAACAACAGAATAGCTTATTGTCAAAATTTTTTTTTTAATTTGTGCATATTGAACATATTTGGGAAGTAACTATTATATATTATACAGCATGCTTTTTTAATTGCTCTTTAACTATACTAAATTATACAGCATGTATTAAAGGGGTAGTTCACTATTACACAATGTATTGTATTTAAATACTGTAGTGCACCACAAATAATATGTTTCTTTAATTGCTCTGTATTTTTTTAATAAAACAAGGGAAAAAAATTGAATAAACTACTTCCCTCTCCCTTATTTTTCCCACTCAAAACTCAGTAAGCCTGGTCTTTAACGTCACATACACTTTTGGAATCTTTTTTTCTCCATCTTGTGGTTTTTAGTTTGTCTGATTTGTTGAACAGGACTCCATGAGTAAGGGGGGGGGGGCAAATTTTCCATTATGTTTTCCTTCCTTTCCTAAACACTTGAATGGAGCTTCAGTGGGTCTAATATCTAAAATATGGGAACAACTTGAATTAATTAACAGCATACTGTACATTTGCTTAGGGCAGCTCCAACTGACTTCTACGTGACCTTACAAGTAGTGATGGGCGAATTTATTCGCCAGGGGCGAATTCCCGTGATTCGCCGCTGGCGAATAAGTTCGCAAAACACCAGCAAAAATTCGCCAGCGAAAATTCGCCAAAAAAAAAAAAAAAAGTAGCGCATCGTTTTTCACGCAACGCGTAGAAAACGACGCGTGCTGAAAATGACGCGACGGAAACAACGCGACGCACGTCGGAAGCGACGCGCGTCAAAAACGACGCGCGACTCGTTTCACTAATTTTTTTCGCCAATTCGCAAATTTCGCTGGAATGAGATTCGCCCATCACTACTTACAAGCTTTTAGATGCTAAAGTTTAACAAAAAAAATTTCACTCGGCATTGTAGTTAGGGAATTTTTATCTATTCAATGCAGACTTTTTTTTCTGAACTTCATTTAATTCAATAATCTTATTTTCCATTATTCAACATAAAAAAACATATAGTAGTATTTCAGTATAATGAGAGGGTTTCAATACTTTTACAAGGCATAGTATATCTGACAAAGACAGTGAGTGACTTGACAAAGTTATATTTTTCAAGTAGTAATGTACTGTGTTAGCCAATGTTACATTTCATAGTACAGTCGGTTAGTTTTCAGAGTCTGTTAAATTTCTAACGTGGTACATTAAACAACTGAAATGTGGTAGACATATGAATCATTGCAGAATGTCACCTCAACTTCTATTGATATGGGTTTCATAACCAACCATTTAAATAATATGACACATCCCAAACCATACAAAGAAATACAAAAAGCTAGAGGGACAGAGAATGGGTATTGCTAAAGATAGATAGACAGCACCTATATTACAAAACAAAAAGTCTTACTAATTAGTGCCTTCCTCCTTCCTGGGGCACTTTTTCATAGACCAACAAATTGAAAGGAACCAACACAGAATTTAAAGGAACTTAAACCAATGATAAAGCTTCTAATTCTAACCAATCACAGACTAGGTTACAAAGCTATAGTACATCCAATTACACATGGTCAGACTGGTCACAACTCTAGTTTGCCTGGCCTGTCCCCAGCCCCTGTAACACAGTGCTTGCCGGGACTGGCAGGAGGTTGGCAGCAGGAAAAATATGACTTGCATGGAGAGTAACATTTTGTCCGACCCTGCAATTAAAAAATATCGTACTGTAGTTTACAAATAATACCATATATACACATATATATATATATATATATATATATTCCAATTTACTTTAAGAAAATTAGTTGCTAGTTAAATCTTATAAAGTATTAGTATCACAAAATTAGACAAAACAGGATATAACAAATTCATCCCACCAGGTTCTCTTGTATCCATATTCAAAACATCTTCATAATCAGAGAATATATGAAATAATCTTACTAATGGAGGTATATTTTTATTAAATGATCAAGGTGACATGGACTCACATGAAATAATGTGTTGCTAGCACATTTTTTTATGGTAAATAGTCGTTGTTACCTTCTTTTCTTTAATATTGAGTTACTGTATATGTAAAAATTATAGCTTCAGAATTAATCTCTGATGTAAATTTCAAATTGCATTTTTGAATTTAATGTGGGAAACAAAGTGTTCAAAGTGTTTAACGAACAAACAACAAATCATCAATGTATCTTCCATAATAACAAATATAATTTTTATATATATTTGCCTCAGCATAAATATCACCATCCTAAGAAAAGATTGGCATAAGAGCACCCATAGAAGTACCTCAACTTTGCAAAAAATATATATAATCAAAAAGAAAATAGTTATGTGTTAACAAAAACTCAATTGCTCTAAGTTACAAAACAAATATTGTTGCAATTGTAAGTGCTATTTTTAATTAAGTGAAATGTAATTGCTCTTTTATCTTCCTATATAAAATTACTATAGTTATATATGTTATTGTATATATCAAATGCCCACTATTAGGTTGCAAATGAAAATCAATGTAGTCACAAAATTGTTTACCACGTGATTTTATTTCTGCAATTATTGGTCTACCTACTGTACTTCTGGTTTATCTGACTTGTGTAACTTAGGGAAGTGATGAATATTAGGATTTTCAACTCTCAAAAAATCAAGTCACTTTTGGAATGACATTTACCAAAAAAAAGCCTCATCTATCAAATAGTGTAAACATTTTAGGGGGTTAGTTGCTAAAACTCAAATGTATCTCATCTTTTTATTAAACTAAGCTGAAACAAATTCCTACCCATGATTTTATCTTAATTATCAATAAAATAACTTGAAAAAGTCAGGTCGGGAAAATGCTCAATAAAATAGAGCAAAAGCTCAAATCATATGCATTTTTCGGATTTGATGCCAAAATTTATAACTTTTTTGGGTTATCGCCCAAAAACCTTGATTTTTAAGGATTATAAGATGAAATCTAGTGCAGACCATGATTAGTGATGAGCAAGCAAAAATTATGCCTATAGACTCCAATGGGTGAGAAAAATTACAGATGAAGCCACTTTAGTTTGTGTGTTTGACTAAGAATAACTAAACCCAGATATCCCACTTATCCCATTTAACACAGAAAATTGTGTCACAGCATCCCATCTAAATAAAGTAAATTGTGACCAATGGTTCTATGGTATGCTAATGAAAAGGTTAAATGCATTAAATGAGTTACAATGAATTTAGATAGCACAGCTTCCTGGCTTCATCTGTATTGCACATCAAAAAAAGTGTTAAAAAAAAATTGTCATCCCTAGACAAATTTTCACAGTTTACAGTTTTTTTGGTAAAAAAAGGTCAGATTCACCCATCACTAACTTCACGATTTCTTCAAATTGTACAAGGGACATCTGCCATTGACATCTATCTGACCTTGGCAGGTTTGAGATGGCAGATTTGCAGACTTTTAGCAGCTCTAAAAATGTGCATTTTTGACCAAAAAACTTGACCAGAAAAAATAACTCCCTCAGGGGAAGATTTATCAAGGGTTGAAGTGATTTTAAATGTTTTTTTTGTTAAAATCAACTAGGGAATAGTCTAAATTCCATGTGAGTTGTTTTTCAATTCAAATTCAATTTTTGATATTTATTATGTACTGGCCCTTTAAGAATTCAAATTTGACTATTAGCCATTTTAAACCTGCCACATTGCTGATTTAACCTATGGGGACATTCTGTGATCAATTTGGAGGTTTCTGGCTTTCCGACACAAAGTATTTTTGGAGAAAAAAACTCAAATCGAGTTTTAAAATTCGAATTCAATTCAAATGTGATTCAAGTTTGTAGGACTATCCAATTCAGTGAATTAAAAAAATTAAAAATTTTAAAAATAATTGTTTTTAACTCAAATTTCGTGTTCATGAACTCTAAATTTGACCCTTGATAAAATCTGACAAAATCGAACATCAAATTTGTTGGATTTTACCACTATTCGATTTTTCAATAAAATTGTACAATCTAAAGATTTTACGGAAAAAAACTTAAAATTTTGTTTGTTCGAAAAAATCGTACCTAACAATCGAATCGTTTGATCATGCAATTTGTATTCGAACATAAAACTTAAAAAAAAAAAGCCTATGGGGGCTCCCCATAGACTTCTATTACAATTCGGTATCTTTAATCTGGTGGAGTAGGCCATCAAATAAAATTTTTAAGGGGAAGTACTTCGATTGAATGGTCTAATGATCGAATACATTTTTATTCGATCTATTCGATACGACTGAATTTAGCAAATTCGATGGTTGAAGTGGGCTAATTTGCATATTTGAAAATTCAAGAAATCGAAAAATTTTAATTCCGTTGAATTTCTTATCATTCACATGAATTTAGTAAATCTGCCCCTAAGTGTTGGATTATTAGGTAAAAGCTGTTAAGCAGAAGTATTGGACAGTTGTCTGGAGGCTTCATTCATGCAGAGTGATGGGCAAATCTCTCCCGAAATGGCAAACATTTGCGAAACATATTGAAGTCAATGGGTGTCTAAATAAATTTGAGGTGTGACAATTTTTGTCGATTGCCACAGTTTTCATACACTTGACTATTTTGTCCAAATGCATTGAAATTAAGTTACAAGTTAAGTTACAAAATAATTTTACAAATTATGCTACATTATATTTTCATAAACATCATAGATTTGAGAAGGCTATTGAATGGATTAATATATGAACATTTAATAAATCATATATTGTGCTTTTTCAATCATAGAAATCAATAAAATACACGTCTGGTGTCTTCCTTCTGGCTATAGAAGTATAGAGATATTTAGAATTTGACCTTTCTCTGCTCCTATCCTAGAGATTTCTTTCTGTATCTATTTCAAAGAGCAGCTAGACTGAATTAGCCAATGACCTATGCTCTTTGAGTTGAGGACATTGTAATTCCCCCTTAGAAATAGTGCTGATGGTTGCTCAGCAAGGGTCACTTAAAACCCTAGAGAGCTAATCTTTGTGAAAAGCTATAAGACCTTCAGAGAAACTGAACAATTTAAGTTAACTTCTGTCAAAATTTTCAGCATCAGTATAGAATAGTTTATATGTATGTACAAGTGCAATGAGGTATTAAAATAATTACATAGAGTATTGACTGCAAATTAAGAAATCTGGTAAGAGTTCTGGTATTAATGCAGGTGTTCATTGTTCAGTTCAATTACATTAAATAAACCAACACCTTTTTTGTCCATTGGTCCCTATCCATACATACAAGGATTATCTTTTTCTTTTGTAATTCAAACATCATTGAATTTTCATCTCTAGAGCTCACCAAAACAACAGTTAACAGTTAGGGGCAAATTTACTATTATTCCCCATAATTAGCTCGACCAAATTCGATATTCGATTAGCATTTGATCATCGAATGCTAAACGAATAGTTTTAGGCTACCTTTTATTCAATATTCGATCATTCGACGATCGAATACAAATTTATTTGATCAGTCGAATAATTTATTCGATCAGTCGAATAAATCATTTGATCATTCAAATGATTCGTACGATTCGAACGATCGAAGACTTCCATAGGCTTCTATTGCAATTCGGTAGGTCCAATCTGGCGAAGTAGGCAATCAAATAAACTTTAAAATCTAAATCCTTCTTTGATCGAATGATCAATTGATCGAATGTTCGTTCATTCGAATCTATTCGAATCTATTCAATCATTCGACCATTCGCTATTCGATGATCGAATATGTGAAAATTTCGACCAAACGAATAAATCCTACGATTGAAATTCGATCGAATTCGATCTATTCACGTGAATTTAGTAATTCAGCCCCTTAATGTTTGACCATGCATAATCCTCCCTTGACATTAAGCTGGATGGTTGTTTTGGGTGCTTGTAAGTCAAATATTCATATGTATAAATGTGCATATGTATGTATTCATATGCACTATATGAATGACTTTTATAAATGTTTAGTAATTGTGCTTGTAGGATTAAAATTTGCAAGGCTCATGCCTGTGAAGGTCATCCAGGTCATGTTCTGTTTATAGTTCTATACAATTCGGCAAGCCCAGTTGATTTGACTTATTACTACAGATCTATAAGGCACACGTTTGCCATGGTTGTTGTTTACCCATATTAAATCATTAATATTCACATGTCCACCAATAAAATACTTCTTATTTTCATCAATCAAAAAAACACCTTGCCATAGAGTGTATGCCACATGGATATATATTTTCACCCATACAGTGTTAACTCATCTGTACTTTAGACAGTATTCATAAATATTCAAATTTTTCAGCTGTAGCTATGCATTTTTGCAATGAGCAGCAGTTATATATAAACATTCCTATATTTTGGTTACTCCAAAAGACATTTTTATTATACACTTTTATTATGTTTATATTGTCCCTGTACAAGCAAGCTATACAAAAAATCACTACATATGCTATTAAAGCTGTCCCGATGCTTAAAATCTCTTACTACATAAACAATGTGCTACAAAAACACTTAAAGGAGACCTAAA
>CM044431.1:164166402-164214786 GCA_024363595.1 Xenopus borealis | reverse complement strand
TCCCCCCCCCCTATTGCATCCAAGGGAACTAGCGCCCACCTTTCCCACTTGATCTGTTTTTGATTTCCTCAACCAAATCTCCACCCTACTGCCGTATATGCTTACATCCCCCACCATTATCCCCCCCGGATGTGCTTTGCTCGTGCTAACTAATTCCCCCACCCGAAATGCACCAAATAAAGCTAGCGTGAATGTCACTCTGAACAGCAGTGTTTCCTCAACTGATGAGCAAACCCCATTGTAGAGTTTGTAAGATACGCTTCAGCAATTCATAAGATAGTGGTCTGCGCCCATCCTTCGCCTCTGATAACCAATTGCACCATGAAATGCTTAGTCAAATCCTGGACCCTTGTAGTTTGAACAAAAAGTAAAGGGCAGACAGGTCCCTGCCTACTGTTGCCCCAGAATAATCCTGATGTGCCCTCCTACAGAGGAACCATAATAATGCCTCCAGGCACGCATCTTCCTGGTCCACTGGTCCCACATTCCTACACAACTCCTCCCAAGCTCTCCAGACCTTATGGTATGCCACCCATGATGCTGGGGCAAGGGACTTGGAGATCACCGCCCCCAGTATTTCTGTCTCAAGGTCCAGAGCCAATTCGGACACTGACAGCCGATGTTCTCTGCTGTGGGGGCTGCTGATTGGAATCGCTCCCACTGAAAACAAGACAGAGAGTCTGCTATCACATTCCTGCACCCTTCCACATGCACCACTTTCAAGCAGGTGTAAAGCTCTAGGCAGCCCCAATACCAGCAATGAAGAGGCTGATAAGCTGTTAAAAGCGGAGACCAACACCATGTTGTCCGAATTAAAGTGAACTCTCCGGTCAGCCAATTCCTAACCCCACAATTCCATTGACACTAGTATCGGGAACAACTCCAGGAATGCTACATTTTTTAACAGGCCACTTTCCGCCCAGCTCTCAGGCCACGCTTCCGTGCACCATTTTCCAGCCCAGTACGCGCCAAAGCCTGCACTGCCCGCCTCGTCTGTGAACAGCTACAACGAATCTGCTGAAACCTCCCTTTCCTGAATGAAATGCCGCCCATTGAATGATTCGAGAAACTGTACCCAAACCTTCAAGTCCTCTCGCATCCCACTAGTTACCCTGATGTGGTGGTGCAGGTTTTGCACACCCGATGTGCTCAGGGAGAGGCGCCTGCTGTATGCCCTGCCCATTAGAAGGATTTTGCAAGTGAAATTTTACTTCCCTACCACTGACTGCATCACCCTTAGGGTCACTTTTTCCCAACTGGCAGCCTCTCTCACTCTTTCCTTCAAGTCCCCAGCTTGTCCTTGGGCAACATGGTCTCCTTTGAGATTCTGTTGCAGAGGCAACTCTATAAGGGAGTAACTAAAACATTGAATTTCAGGTGTGCAAACTTTGACAGTATAAGAGCATCTCTCATATTAAGTGGGGAATGCTTTTCACAGGGTTAAACACTGAACAAAAATGGGAAGTCTTTAAAATGCTGCTTAATAAATATACACATCAGTATATTCCGCTTGTAAGCAAGGAACGTTGTTGCAAAGCAAAACCTTTTTGGTTTCAAGTGTTGGTGTTGAGGTGGGTAAGAAAAGACGTGCTTTTAAGGCTTTCAAGTTAGCTGGGACAGCCAAATCATTTATAAGGTACAAGTAGGCCAATAAATCATGCAAAAAAGCTATCAGGCAAGCTAAAATTGATAAGGAAAAGAATATTGCAGTAATCAGAAAAAAGAATCCAAAATAATTTTTTAAATATATTAATAGTAAAAAATTGAAACAGGAAGGGGTAGGACCTTTATTATCAGAGGGGGGTCAGCTGGTTGATGTGAACAAGAAAAAAGCTCAGATTCTGAATGCATACTTTTCGTCTGTCTACACAAACGAGGAACCAGCTAATGAAGGTTTCCTTATTAATAGTCCCAATTATAATAATACATGTAATGATGCATGGTTCACACATGCTGAAATTCAAAAGAGACTAGAAAATGTTAAGATAAACAAAGGTCCAGGGCCAGATGGGATTCATCCCAGGGTAATTAACGAGCTTAGCTCTGTGATTGCCAAACCTCTCTACTTAATTTTTCAGGATTCATTGAGGTCTGGCATGGTGCCGAGAGACTGTCAAATTGCTAATGTGGTGCCGCTATTCAAAAAGGGATCCAATTCTCTGCCTCAAAACTATAGGCCAGTCAGTCTGACGATGGTAGTAGGAAAGCTTTTCGAATACTATGAGTTTGTTCCAGCATGGTTTTATGCGTAATAGATCTTGCCAGACTAACTTAATTTCATTTTATGAGAAGGTAAGCAGGGGCCTCGATTCTGGGATGGCTGTGGATGTGATTTACTTAGACTTCGCTAAAGCATTTGATACAGTGCCACACAGAAGGTTACTGGTTAAATTAAGGAATGTTGGCCTGGAAAAAATATAGACTACAAAGAGTAGTGGTAAATGGAACATTTTCTAATTGGACCAGTGTTGTTAGTGGTGTACCACAGGGCTCTGTACTGGGTCACTTGCTTTTCAACTTGTTTATTAATGACCTGGATGTGGGCATTGAAAGTACAGTTTCTATTTTTGCATATGATATTAATTCGTGCAGAACTAAAGGTTCCATGCACTATGCTGCCACTTTGCAGAGTGAAGTTGGGAAACTGGGCAGCAAACTGGAAAATGAGGTTCAATGTTGATAAATGCAAGGTTATGCACTTTGGCAAAAGTAATATAAATGCAAGTTATACACTAAATGACAGTGTGTTGGGAGTTTCCTTAAGTGAGAAGAATCTTGGGGATTTTGTAGATAACAAGTTGTCTAATTCTGGGCAGTGTCATTCTGTAGCTACTAAAGCAAATGGGGTTCTGTTCTGCATAAAAAAGGGCATAAACTCAAGGGATGAAAACATAATTATGCCTCTTTATAGATACCTAGTAAGACCTCATCTGGAATATACAGTGCAGTTTTGGACTCCAGTCCTTAGGAGGGATGTAAATGAGCTGGAGAGAGTGCAGGGATGAGCAATTAAACTTGTTAGAGGAATGGAAGACTTAAATTATGAGGCTAGACTGTACAGGTTGGGGTTGTTTTCTCTGGAAAAAAGGCGCTTGCGAGGGGACATGATTACACTTCACAAATACATTAGAGTACATTATAGACAAATATCAGGGGACCTTTTAACCCATAAAGATCACCGCACTAGAGACCACCCCTCCAGATTATAAGAAAAGGACTTTTACTTGAAGCAAGGACAGTGAGGTTGTGGAATGCACTGCCGGGTGATGTTGTGATGGCTCCTTCTGTTGATGCTTTCAAAAGTGGCTTGGATGATTTTTTGGACAGACATAATACCAAAGGCTATTTTGATACTAAACTCTACAGTTAGTATAGCTATGGGCATATATGGTTTGTGGGAAAGAGTGGAGGGGTGTGTGTGTATGCTGGGTTTTAATTTGGAGGGGTTGAACTTGATGGACTTTGTCTTTTTTCAACCTTTTTTCAACTATGTAACTATGTAACTATGTAACTATGTAACCTGCACTCTGTAACTTGTTGCACAGTATCAATTGTGATACCCAGAAATTTGAGGCAGGTAGTAGGGCCCTCAGTTTTATCTTGGGCTAAAGGGACCCCCATTACCTTGGCCACCCACTGGAGAGAATTCAGCAAATGAAGGCACTGCCCTGACCCTGTTGCCCCCACGCAAAGGAAGTCATCCAAGTAATGCACAATTCCTTTAACGCCCGATTCATACCGCACTACCCACTCAATGAACCTCGCAAAAGCCTCAAAGTGGGAGCAGGAGATGGAGCACCCCATGGGAAGGCTAAGATCAACATAAAGTTTTTCTTCAGATCTGCAGCCTAACAGATGATGGCAGTCTGGGTGCACTGGTAGGAGGTGAAACGCCAACTCAACGTCAGCCTCGACAAAGGAGATATATTGCACTGAAGTTAGACCCGGGAAATCCCGTTGTTTACCGACCCCCCTTTTGGGTGTGACAGGTGGTGAATCAGACGGAAACTACCAGGCTTCCTCTTGCGGACCACCCCCAGTGTTGATATATAGAGGTTATGAATAGGTAGTGCAACAAAGGGGCCTGCCATCCGCCCTAGTTCTACCTATTTTTTGATCTTTTCCCTTACCACATCTGGGTAATCACTCACTGACCACAAGTTCTTTCCACAATCAAGCCTGGGTGCCTCCTGGAAAGGGATCCAAAACCCCTGTGTGAAACTATCTCACAGCAAGGCGGTGTCCCCGTGGCTGCTGTAGCTACTTAGCTACCACTCCATCCCCCCTACTTTCACGGTTGTGTTCCCCCTTTCCACCCATTTCTGCCGCCCGGTTTGCCTTTCCTAAAGCATTTTGAGAAGGGGTGCCCCCCACCGCAACCCTAGCATTCGTGCATAAATCTGCCCCTCATTGAATTGGAAGCATATTGCTTTTCCACTGCCTGCTGGTTAAACCCGCTGGTGCACCCTTGAAAGGGTGGTCCTCTTTGGGATCCCATCAGTTTTAACCACAGGTTTATAATCCCAACCCATGGTGGGGTGCACCGCCTTGCGCTGACGAAAATACTCGTCATACGTCCACCAGGCGGAACGCCAAAAGTCCCTACTTGCTGACCAAATCTCGTCAACATAGCAGAAAAGGGATGAGCAGTGCTGTGGTTGCTTCTCCCCCAGTACGCTAGCGTAAATACAAAAGGCCCTCAGCCATGTCCCAAATACTTTGGGATTCTCCTATATCTCCTCCCGCTTTTTTGCTTTCTCATTCTCTTTTTCCTCATCTACGTCTATAAAATCCTCTCTGGGGAGTAATGAGTACAGCTCAAGATCTTTTTATTTCACTTCGGGTTTTAGGTGAACCCCCAAGGGACCTGCACAGCAAAAGTATGAGTCCCCTAAAGCTGTGTCCGAAACCTGCAACCCGACCCCTACCGCACTTGCTGTGGTGACCATTGTGGCCTGCTGCCCAGGAGACTCTGAAGCCCCTACCCTTGTGCTGGGCTGCTCTGTCCCTACCGAAGGGGGAGGGTTGGCTGCTAAACTCTGCCCCTCCATCCCTGAGGAGCCTGCCCCCCCACCCTGGCACGGGGCCGATGTGGTAATCCCCCCACTGCCAGTCTTCAATGCTGATACTATCTCCCGGAGCCCAGTAAGTAAACTTACCAATGACTCCTGTACCCCCCCAGGTAACGATTGCGATGATACTACTTGCTGCGACTGTGCTGATCATAAAATTAGCCATGTGGGGCCGTGCTTTTGTGCATGCTGCCTCAATGTTTCCAGCATGGCTGTGATGTCCTGGGTCACCATGCTGCTTCCACCTCGCTGCTCCATAAGAATGGCTGCCCTGACCAGTTCCAGCTGGATCCACCTTGCCAGGTAATCCCTCCCTACTCCTAAACTACCAATCCTGACCTTTCCTGACTAAGGCCTATCTAGCCCGGTCAAAGCTCCCGGTCAAAGCTTCCATAAAGCTCATCCGGGAATCCCTATTCTTCGGTGTATCAACTGCAAACTAACAGCCAGACGGAAAGGATAAATCCATCACTAGAGCAACATCTCAGGTGTTAAGTCTCCAGTAATCAATCAGAGTGGGTGGCCTTTCTTCAGTGGGCTGAGTTTGCATATAATGCTACACACTGGTGAATCACTATTTTTTTTTACTGTTTTTGGATTTTCATTTTCTGGTCATTCCTCAGATGTTCCTTTTGTCAACTCTTTGGTTGACCTCTTTTCTAAGATTTAGCAAAAGGTTCAAAACTCATTATTTTCTGCAGGAGCTGCCCAAAAGAGAGCATCTGATAGGCATCACAGCATATTGTATTGTTATGTTTTGGTAGCCGAGAATGAGTAGGGTATAACTGCTTTATTAACAGATTCATACAACCATTACATAACTGCCTTACTTCCTACTTTCACTTTCCAAGCTGTACAGAAGGTCCTGTGTATCTACATAGCACAAGTAATGTGCACAGTGACAGTGATGCCATTTGTATAGAGTTATCTTCCATGAAAATTCCTTCCACCAAGCTGGGACCCAAATTCATTAGTCCATTTTCTGTCACAGATATTATTAATACCAGCACTGTTTGGTTAAAAATTCCTCCTGAACTTAAAACTTCTAATACCTTTCATGTTTCTTGTTTAATCCTGTCAGAGCTGTTTGACAGAATTCTCCTCCTCCTCCCATTTCCATTGAAGCTCAACCCGAATATACAGAGGTTGATGGATTCATGCCTTTCCGTAGGTAAATTGCAAAATCTGGTACACTGGAAATGTTGTGGACCTGAGGAGAGATCTTGGGTCAAATGCCAGTTCCATGTTAAATCTTCTGATAAACCTAAGGGTCCAGTGGCACCCTCAAGAGGTGGGTAATGTAACGATACACATGTCTGTCCCTGACCTCTGCTGATTTGCTGCCTGACCATTGCCTGTTTCCTGACTCCTGATTCTGTACTGCACTGATGGACTGGTTATTGACCTTGGCCTGTGTCTTCAACTATGGTTTGCTCTAATCCCTTTCCTCCTGTCACACATTATGGTTCCCTTGTCTGCCAAGAACTCCCGCCCTGATTTTCTCATTTTAAAACCTGGTGGCATCTTTCCTCATGCAGCAAAAGAAGGTGTTTTAGGCAGAAATGGGAGACATAACAGGAGTCTTGGTGTCTGTTCTGGATTTTGGGATACCATACGTGACACACAGTCCAGTGTTATGCAGTCATGTGGATGAACCATCGCTTCATTGCATTGCGTTATGGGTAACATTATGCTCCAGGGATTATTTAATAGTTGTTCATACAATATACAAGAATATGCATAAAGAGAACCTATATCAGCAAAAACTAAAGCTAAAGCTTGAGCAAACCTAAGACCAAAGACCAGAAAGTTGAAAGTCCCACAATAACAATAACTAGCATTATGAAACTAAATGCATTCCAATCTACCCATACAAACAAACCCATCATGCAATCTCTTTTTTTCTCTATGGGACAGTATTAGCGATATCCCTAACAAGGAAAAAATATCATTCCCACACACATCTTTTGAGAAAGCATGTCGTGATGACACATGCCACTAAATATTTACCTCATCTCCACCCCCACATACCAGAACTGTGGTATTTCCCTGTTTCACCTTAATTACTTTTTTATTCTGTCACGAGTCTGGCAATCAAGTTTGTACATAAAACATGTTTTTTTGTTCTGAACAGAGCTTATGATTCATGCTGTAAAAATATATTTATGCAATACCTTCTTTTATTTCCACAGTGTTCAGCTTTCCCATCAAATTAACAGGTCCTTATTACTGAAAGATTACTGTCACATAATTTATTTGCACATGTGGTTCTCGATTTATGCTTGTATAGTTGGAAACTAAAGCCTTGTTGGCGAACAGCCAGAAGAACTGAGGCACTATGAAACCACTTAACACTAATGGTTGCAAAATTCCTAGTGCATTCTTTCTGTCTAGGACATAACATTTGGAGCAGAATAAGGTTTGAGTTGTAAATTCCAATTCAAATTTGAATTTTCGAGTTGGATTTTTGGTCAAAACTCATAAATTCAAGTTGAGAATAAACAAAACAAATTCAAATTCGAGATTTATCATACCTGGACTCTGGGATCAACTTAAATTCAAATATTCCCCACCTAAAACCTGCTGAGTTTATGTAGAAGTCAATGCAGAGGTCCAGTGACCCATTGGAAGATGTCAATAGACTTCCTGACTTCCTTTTCAAAGAAAAAACACGAATCAAGAATCTGTCTGGATGCCGTCACAGCTTGTGTAAAGGTGTAAGTTGCCTGGGTGCAAATAAAGCCCAAAAAGATAAATATATACCAGAAGGAGGCTGTAATGACCGATCTCCCTGGTGGTCTAGTGGCTTACCTTCATGCACGGGGAAGCGCCCGCCATGCCTCCAGCGGGGACGCTCACCGTGTGCATCCTTCCTCCCCCAGCGCCGGTCTTCCTATGGCGCGTGCGCCGGCGCACTTCCGGGTTTATGCGCTGGCGTGATGACGTCACGCGCAATGGCGTGAAATTCAAATACTATTTAAAGGGATCATTTAGTGCAGAGGATTGCCCGTTGATAGGTTCTATTAGCTAGTTCCTGGGTGTGTTTCCTAACTGATTCCTGACTGATCTACTGGTGTTTGACCCTTGCTTTGCCTGACTATTCCTGCTATTCTCCAATCCTGACCTTTGGCTTGTCCGATTACTCTGTTGTCTGGAATCCTGACCTTTTGCCTGTCCCCTTACTACTCTACACTCTCTAATCCTGATCCTGGCCTGTCTGACTATTCTACGCAGCTTGTGCTGTTCCGGCCTGCCTACTCCGCTTGGTGGTATTCTTCAATCCAATTCCTTGGTGAGACGATCGTGCCCCTATGCTAGCCAGAACTTTTGCTTTACACCTCTTGTTAAGTCCAGGTGGCATCTGAGTAAGCTGAGGGCTCCTCCCGAGGCCAAAGGCGGTCACTTAACTGGTGAAGCTGAGCTGAGACAAAGGTGTTTGGCAACTGTTCTGGTATTGGGTGCCGTTCGTGACAGAGGCTCTCATTTACAGATCTTACAAAAAAACAGTGTTTATTAGTCAAAAATAATAACTAACATTTCGGCTAGCACTCTAGACTCACTTTGAGAAAGGGTAAAGTGGTAGTCGAAACGTTAGTTCTTATTTTTGACTAATAAACTCCGTTATTTTTTTGTAAGACCTGTGAGTGCGAGCCTCCTTCTTCTGGTATATATATATATATATATATATATATAATTAGCAAGAGGTGCATAATAATGAAGTTTGTGGGGCTCATTTATAAACTTCACACAGAACAGAATGAGAGAATTGAAATATTTTCCCTGTGCATGGTTACTGTATATTTATAAAGCTGGATAAGAGTGGTGTACTTAGCGGCAGATTTACTAAATTCACATGATGAATTTGAAGTTCGATCGAATTTGTATCAAATTCAAATTCGAATCTTTGAATTCGAATGATTCGAATATTCTAATAAAATTTTAATCGAATATTTGAAAATTCGATGGTTGAATACTTCGCCTTTAAATTTTTATTCGACCACCTACTTCGCCAGATTAAAGCTACCGCATTGGGGATCCTTCCCTGAGATCGAATATAAAAAATTAGAATGTATCGAATTTTCTATATTGCAGTAAAATCCTTCGAATTCGATAGAAGGATTTTACTTCCCAACTATTCCCCACTATTCCCTTGGTCGAATTTTGAATTTTTTTTGCATTTGAAATTCGACCAATAGTAAATCTGCCCCTTAATGTGCGAACTGAATTTCAAATTGTTTTAGCACTGCGAATGTCCATAAGAGCTTTGGCAAAAATGGCAAAAAATGCAAATGGCAAATGTTTATGCAAATACTCTGTATTTGAGTGATGCTAAGACTTTGGTGGCCGGAGAATACATTTGCAACACAGATTTGAAAATTTAATTTAAATTACTGTCAAGGCTATTTTTGGACACAGCAAACTTGCACAGTGGGCACACTCACCAAACACCCATCTCATTTGCAAGCCATTCTCGAAAATTTGTATGCAATTACAATTCTGCTGTGCAGATGGGCTCAACAGTGCAATATTTTAACGTTGGTGAAAAAACATGGGCAACAAAAGCATTTGAGGATAAATATGTACTGCATGAACTTGATACATGGCCCTCACTATGTTTTTCAGCATGAAAACACCACAAATTTCACCATGAAACTGTACAGAGTAAAAAGGTTCACTCATCGCTACTCATGTCAAAGGAGTACTTACAGTATGCTTCAGTGTGTCGCTATACATTAAGGAAAATACATTCAAACTCTACTTTTTCTAAAAACAAAAAGTATTTGTACTGAAGGAAAATTTTACATTTTTTTTACTCAATTTCCCATTGGAAACTATGTGTGTAAGTAAAGTGTGTAAGTAAACCTGCCCTCTATGGTAATAATTTACCAATACATGCAAATATCACACAGATTAATATATTGCATTAATTTTATTTTATTTTAACTGGGTAGGGGCTCTACTCTTTCTTTAGATAACTAGATAACCTACTCAATAAAAGAGTGTACTAAATAACCCACTCAATATAAGAAGGTAGGAGCCATTGTCAGAGCTTGGGGATTACTTTTAAAAATTATAATTATAAAATTTTAAACCTTTTTCAAGATAGTACACTGACTGACACAGTGGTTTTAACAATGGCCCAGCTATTGTTAGATTTTGGAGAATAGGAGGGTTGCTTTGAATAGCACTGTAGCTATATAAGGGTAAATTTGGCTGATAGAGGGGTACTCAAACTACTCATCACAAAAGTCTGAAAATTTTAAGGAATGAAAAACTATTTCACACTTTATTCTTGTTTTATTGTTTAGTTTTTTTTTTTAATTAAGTGAATGTAATCACTTTTTAAATATGATATATTTTCTATTAACTATAGTAATTTCTTAGGTGTTTTTGTACCAGAAGCCCTTCTACAGAGATAGGTTACACAACAATGAAGCTGCTCACATATTTAAAGGTATACAAACAAATATATAATCTGATTTTTGACAAAAAATGTAGACATGTATTTATATTTTTTTTTCCTTTCTGTGCAATGTACAGATAGTACCCTTGATTTACAATCATAATTCCCAGGTGAATGCTTTACAAGGCTTGCATTGGGAATTCTCTGAAAATAATTAATATTTTGAGATGCTGGAAAGCAAACATTTAATTTGTTAATATTCATGCCTTTATCAAGCATTGAGGCAAACCTGACATGCATTACGGTATGTTAGCTGTATAATACTAAAATGTTCTAGAAAGCTGAATGTGACAGCTATGTATAAATAATGGAAGCATATTCACTTCATAGCTTTGGCATTCATACCACTGAACTGAATGTGCAACAATACTGAATTCTTTCTTAGGAATTGAATATGGATGTTGGTTTTAGTGGCATATGCATAAAATATAATAACTTGGTTAAAAAATAACAGTTGAAAGGCATGCATATACATGGAAGTGACAAAAGATTTTTTGAAAAATATGTTACGCTTGTTATTCCTTATAGTTTATGAGCTTCACATGAGAGAAATATTCTTATGTATTACAAAGGTACAGAAGGATGAATGTTCAATCTCCATTGAAAATATGTGTTTTATGTATGGCATTTGCCATTCTTTGGCTGCACATTCAGTGTTATGCAATAACTAAATCATAGCTAAGGCTATGACACCAGTGGCAATGGTGTTGGCTTTGGGCCCCACAGCATTACAGATAATCATTTATATTGAGATTGCATAGATCTCTGCCAGAGTACATTGGATATATAATTCTGAAGCAAGCTTCTGGAAATCTTGCTGTTCTCAAAAACATGGGCAGCCTGTGGTCAAAAGACAGGGGGAGGTGATTCAAGATAATCTGAGAGTACTGTTGATGTTATCTGACTATGCACTGTTTTATTTATGTTTTGGTAATTAATAAACATAAGTAGTGATGGGCAAATTTATTCCCCTTGTGGAGAATTTGCGGTGAATTCCCGTGATTCGCCGCAGTAGAATAAATTCGTGAAATTTCGCTCTGCCCTTCTCTAAAAATTTGTGAAAAATTTGGCTCCCATCACTAAACATCAGTTTAAAAAAAGGGCCTTTTTGTTATCTTCTGTTTTCGTCTGTATTCTCTCTTTAATCTGAACCGAGGTTCCATTTTGCTTCTTCTTCTCCTGATCCACTATTAACAACTAGCCTGATACCCAAACCAATGAAAGTCAATGTTTCAGCTTTTACACTAGCCTTTATTTTTGACCAACATAAATGAGTGTGGATCAACACATGGAGAGAGATAGATAGATGATAGATAGATAAATAGATAGATAAAATCAAACTTTCTGTGTTCCATAGCATAACAAATACAAGCCATGTACACATTAAAATCACATTTGGCTTCAGAGACTATGACTATAAATGCACATATCATGAGGAAGTACTTTCTGTGTTCGGGCAATGCATCCTAATTTTATGATATACCAAGAATACGGTACCTATGAATATCAAATTTTCCTAAAATGTCAAGTTGTTCTTCTTGTTTGAAAATACATTGACACATAAATGTATATTACTCATTTTGTTTCTATCCAGTTCTGGATTTATTGTTGCATGTTCAAGTGTTAGGTCTGATACTGTATGTCCATGTCATACACATTTTGACTGTTATCTACACAAAGCCTCTACTTAAAGGGATACTGTCATGATAAAACATGTTTTTTTTTTAAACACATCAGTTAATAGTGCTGATCCAGTAGACTTCTGCACTGAAATCCATTCCTCAAAAGAGCAAACAGATTTTTTTTATATTTCATTCATTATATTTTTTATATTGCATTCAATCTGACATGGGGCTAGCCATTTTGTCAATTTCCCGGCTGCCCCGGTCATGTGACTTGTGCCAGCACTTTAGGAGATAACTGCATTCAGGCAGGCTGCTGTTTTTCCTTCTCAATGTAACTGAATAGTACGCAGTGGGACATGGGTTTTACTATTGAGTGCTGTTCTTAGATCTACCAGGCAGCTGTTTTCTTGTGTTAGGGAGCTGTTATCTGGTTGCCTTCTCATTGTTCTTTTGTTATGCTGCTGGGTGGGGGAAAGGGAGGGGGTAATATCAGTCCAACTTGCAGTACAGCAGTAAAGAGTGATTGAAGTTTATCAGAGCACAAGTCAAATGACTTGGGGCAGCTGGGAAATTGACAAAATGTGTAGCCTCGTATCAGATTTCAAAATGAAATATAAAAAAATCTGTGTGCTTTTTGAGAAATGGATTTCAATGCAGAATTCCTCTGGAACATGACAAGATACCTTTAAATAGAATCTAATAAAAATAATTTTTTGTAAACTGCCACCAAAAGGATAATTTACAACCTAGAGGTGCAAATGCACTGGAGGTACAAGAACATTCTCTCTTGTACTCATTTACCAGCACTTGCATCCTGGCATTGCTGCATGGAGCAGAGAGCAAGGTCAGGAGACGCAGCTCAGCCCTATCCATGCTGCCTGCCTTAGGGCCTATGTGCCTCCCCTTAGGGCCTACAAAATGTCCCTAACTCACTTTTTATGTGAGACAAAGCACCACCTCCTACTGCAGCTCTCATGCCCCTTCATTAGCTTAATATGCCTCTATATGTTAGATTTATAACCTGGAATCTGTTGCATTGTAAACCCTCAACATACTTCAAGATCATATATACCTTTTTGGAGCACTGGCGATGTGTATGCCACCCTCTAAAAAAGTTGTTTTAATTTAAATTTGTAAAGGAATGGTGTCTGTAAATTACCCTTCCATTTAGAATGTAAGCCCTACAGCAGAAGTGGCCATACTTTACTACAGTAAAGAGTGCTATACAAATAAAAATATACATACATGCATAAACACACACTGTATTTTGAAGGTTTGTGTTAAACTGGAAATATTGATACTGAAAGGCTTATATTCACCTCAGTGGTTATTTTTTAATGGTGAAAATTATTTTTGCCTTTGTTTAGACTACATGGCAGAAGATGACCAAGTTTTAAATTTAAAGTGGTAATAAACACATAAATGTACACCTTTGGTATGGTTCATGAGTAACCATGATGAGCTCAACTTACACATTGATCACCTACACATTTCTTTGTGTGTGTGTGTATTTATATCTACACCTGTTAGATTGTTTACCATGTTTTCCAGTGGTGTTATCTGACAGAAAAGTCCATATTCCCAGTGGTGAGTCATTGCAGCAAGTGACAATTCCTATTACTACTGTCTATTGTCTATTCCTATTGTTTTACCATGGTCTAAGTGGGTAACACTGGGTAACTGTGTTTTACGTATTAATGATAATCCTGTAAGAAATTTAACTGCTATCATTTATTCTGGAGCTAAAATACTATCAATTTACAGCTTTTTTGAAATCACAAGAAGAGTAATTTTAAATATATATAGTCCCTGTACTTATTGGACAGCCGGTCCCTTGTGGCTCGTTCTGTTTTTTTAATAGACTAGCAGTAAAGTAAGAACAGTGCACTCTCTTTTCTCTTGTAACTTCCCTCTAGGATTCCATCAGAGCTGATTGAATCTCCCCTATCAAGATACTAGCCAGAGATGTCACTGTGATATCTGAATCAATTTATGACCGAATAACATCATGTGTCAACTTCACAGATAAAATTACCTGATCTCTATTGAATCTACTTAGTTGCATTACCTTTGTACTGTTGAATACGTAAGTTTTCCATTCCTTACAATAAATGAAAGGTATAAAACAAAAAATGGCAATATTTATATCCTGTTAACCTAATTAGTTTATTATATATCAGTTGCTGATTTATTTTACAAGATGTATTCATTTATGTACAACATATACAATGTGATTTTGTCATTGTCACCCACTTGGAAATCATACACAAAATCTAGTAATTAATAAACATTGTACCTATAAATAAGGTTATGTGTTGTTTGTGGAGATTCTCATTCATCCAGGTCATGGTGTATATATATATATATATATATATATATATATATATATATGTGTGTGTGTGTTTTTTCCTTTAGGACATTTCACCAGTCATTCAACTGGCTTACTCAATTCAGAATAACTTGAAAACAGTTATTCTTTAATATTTCCTCTGGAATCCAATCCAATCAGCATAATCTGTTTATCATAATCAACAAGGATGTAAGTATGTCATGAAGTTAGGTGTTGATTGTATTAGCAAGATTGGAGCTTTGAGGTGTTATTAAACCTTCCAGGGAGAGATGCCAAAACAGCACTGCATGTGGCAGACAATAGATGTCGCACCCCCCGCCTCTATTCAAATTTGTTTTTTTCAGTTTTTACATTTATGGCTTCTTTTACACCTCTTTTGAACCAGTTGCTCTCCCAGTGTAGAATCTGGACTTGGCAGTCTTCAAATATGTGTCCTTTTTATTTTAGAATGTAGGTACACTGCCTGACCAGAGGAGCTGGCTCTTCTATGTTGCACCATCCACTGGTGTAACTGTTGTTTGGTTTCTCCCACATACAAATCAAAGTACTCCTTATTGCACTGCACTGCATACACAATGTTACTCTTCTTGTGCTCTGGGGTTGGGTCTTTTGGGTAAACTAGTTGCTGATTTGGCCACAGGGGGCTGTCATCTTGTAACTTTGTTAAAAATCTTTGCAAGACCAAGACACATGCTCAGTGTGGCCTGGGCTAAGCTTAGGGATAGTCATAAATTATCAAAACAGGAAAACAAACAAAGCTGCTTGAGTTCTGCATGGCTGTGAAGTAAGTTTCTTTTTCTACTAGTTTTCACAAAGGCCCAATCTTGATACCTACTCGTCTTCATGGCCCCTTTGAGATGTTCCATCTCTTTCAAGCCTCTGTGCTTCATGACATCCTTGCGAATTATGATAAACAGATTATGCTGATTCCAGAGGATATATTAATGCATACATATCCTATTTACAAGTTATTCTGAATTGAGAAAGACAGATGGATGACTGGTGAAACATCTTCAAGGAAAAAACACAGAAAGTCCATTTGATTTATTTTTACGGATAAGGTTATGTGTTCATTAGCCTATAACTACTACTATATTAAATATCTACAATTATTACTAGCTTGTTGTTCCTGTATATAATAATATGGTAATAATATACAAGCATAGATTTTAAGTGCAGTTCTGTCAAGCATTATTGGGCAGAATTTGATTCTAAAGTACTGGTGCTGGATGTAGGTAATACTATGCATGTGAATTACTGCAGATAAACATAAAAACCTTTGCTTAAATATATCAATGAAGTATAATTTATGATGCACTGTATTCAGAACAGAAAGTCAGCTCTTTGGTCAAGCTCTAGTGGGCCCCTTCCATAACCAACGTTGTTAATATGGCAATAAAACTCATATTTATTTAATAATTTGAATGCTCTAATTTAGGGTTACCTGCTTACTTGAAAATTCATGGACAGGTCTAGAAGGTCCAATAAGCAGGGTTGCATGTACTGTAATTTAATATAAGATACATTCAATGCAGCCCTGCAATGAGCATTTTTTAGATGCCCCTGAATATTCCAGTGATCTGGTAACCTTACTTACCTTTAGTATAAAAAAAATAACTCTAAAGCCTGGTACATAAATCATTGCTCCCAACAATAACTTTGTAGAGAGATTTGGTAAATTGGAAAACTGGGCAGATTGTGAAATGAAATTCAATGTTGATTAGCACAACGTTATACACTTTAGTAGAAATAATATAAATGGATTTATACACTAAATGGCAGTGTGTTGAGGTGTCCTTAATTGAGAAAGATCTGGATATTTTTTGTAGTTAACAATTTATCTAATAACAGGCAGTGTCATTCTAGGGCAGTGATCCCCAACCAGTAGTTCGTGAACAACATATTGCTCACCAACCCCTTGGATGTTGCTCTCAGTGGCCTCAATGCATGTGCTTATTTTTGTAATTTTTGGCTTGAAGGCAGGTTTTGGTTACATAAAAATTAGTTGTACAGCCCAGTAAAGCCTCATGTAGGCTGCCTGTCCACATAGGGGCTATCAAATATCCAACCACAGCCTTTAGTTGACACCCCAGTAAAATGTTTCATGCTTGTGCTGCTCCCCAACTTTTTTTATATCTGAATGTTGCTCATGGGTAATAAAAAGGTTGGGGAACCCTGTTCTAGGGCAACAAATGAAGTACTGTCTTGCATAAAAAATGGCCTAAACTCAAGGGATGAAATCATAATTTTGCCTCTTTATAGGTCCCTAGTAAGGACTCACCTGGGGTATGCAGTCCATTTTGGGCTCTAGTCCTTCAGAAGAATATAAATGAGTTGTAGATAGTGCAGAGATGTGAAATTAAAGGACAAGGAGAGTTAAACTAAAGAAGCAGGCTAGAAATGTTGTACGTTATGTTTTGGGCTTCTTAATAATCAGCCCTGTAGCATCAGCTTATATTACAAACTCAATAGCTGTTTAGAGCCCACTAAGCATGTGAGTGTTGCAGACACTTTTCAAGATGGTGACCTGCTGTGACAAGGTTGAAGTCGTGGATCATTGCTGCTATTGAGAAGCTGAAACTTTAGGCAGGTGCAATAAGGTCATTATATAAATATGGCATTTTTAGACCTATTCATTTTTAGGGTTTATTTCTCCTTTAAACTGGTTAGAGGGATAGTGCATTCAAACTATAAGATTTGACTGTAAAAGTCAGAGTTGTTTTCTCTGGAAAAGATGCTTCTGAGGGGACATGATAACTAGAGGGCATTATAGATAACAGGAGATAAAAACGGTATCAATGCACCAGAGGCCACCCCTTTAGACTAGAGGAAAATAACTTCCATTTGAAGCAGTGTAGGTGGTTCTTCATGTTAAGGGGAGTGAGGTTGTGGAATGCCTGCCAGATGATATTGTGATGGCAAATTATATGATGCTTTTAAGGGTGCTTTGGATGATTTCTATAACAAGCATAATATCCAAGTGTATTATGATACTAAAATCTACAATGAGTATAGATATTGGTGTGTATAGTCTGAGAGTACAGTATATACGTTTATGTAGATACTGTTTGTGCACTGGGGTTTGTTTGATGACCTTTGGTCTTTTTTCAACCCATTTTAACTTAACAGTATTGTCCCTATTCTTGAAAGCTGTCCACAATAACTTTTATTATCTTTAATTCACTTTTTTAATTTAATTAAAAAAAAACAAAGTTGCTTGAAACAACCTTAAAGATCCACATGGATTTAATGTGCCTAAATTGAGGGGGGTATGTTTTTTTAGCAAGCCAATATTTGGATATTGGTTGATCAACTTTACCAGTTGCTAGATCGATTCTGATTGCGCAACGATGATTATTTATTCGTTCGCGGTAGGTTGTGGAAGCCTTTCCATTTTGATGTAGTCCGCACTGACGCCAAATCATATAAACCACATGGTCCATGATACATGTGACCCGGTGGTTAATTTTAAACTTAATACCTGTTCTTGGGTGGGTGAAATGCAGGCTGTGAGGGGTTCTAGTCATATATATATATATATATATATATATATAATTTTTTTTTTTTCATAGTCCCAGCATATAATATATATATAGTCATATGAAAAAGTTTTGGAACCCCTCTGCTTAATAATTTAATCCACTTTGAACAAAAGAGATAACAGTGGTATTGTCTTTCATTTCCCAGAGATTTTTAGTGAAGCAGTATTCAGTTGTATTGAATCAAAAGTGAAAAAATGTGCAAAATTTGCTAATTTGAATTCATGTAACTTGAACTTCATGAGAAAAGGTATTTAATTGCAAGTTGTGCTTCTGTTTTACTCTTCTGAAGAGTGACAGCATGGGATCCTCAAAGTAACTCTCAAAAGATCTGAAAACAAAGATTGTTCAGTTGTTCATGGTTTAGGGGAAGGCTACAAAAATGTATCTCAGAGGTTTAAGCTGTCGGTTTCAACTGTAAGGAATATAATCAAAAAATGGAAGGCAACATTAACAGTTACTGTAAAACCCAGGTCTGGCAGGCCAAGAACATTACAGGAGTGGCATATGTGTATGATTGTGTGAATGGGTAGAGAGAACCCAAAGATCACCTCCAAAGACCTGCTGCAGATGGTGTATCTGTACATCATTCTACAATTTAATTCAATTTGAACATCTGTATGGCGGAGTGATGAAAAAGATGCCATTTCTGCACTCACACCACAACCACAGTCACTTGTTGTATGAAAAAGCTCATTTAGACAAGCCACATTTTGGAACAAAGTGCTTTGGACTGATGAGACAAAAATGTAGTTATATGGTAATAACAAAAAGCACTTAGTATGGCGGAAGATGAACACCACATTCCAAGAAAAACACTAGCTATCTATTGTCAAATTTGGTGGAGGTTTCATCATGGCATAGGGCTGTGTTTCTAGTTCAGGGACTGGGGCCCTTATTAGGGTTGGATGAATTCAACCCAATATCAACAAATACTTCAGAATAGTGTTCAAGCATTAGTCACAAAGTTGAAGTTAGGTAGGGGTTGGACATTCCAACAAGACAATGACCCTAAACACACTTTGAAATCTACAAAGGCATTTATGTAGAGGTAGAAGTACAATATTCTGGAATGGCCGTCCCAGTCCCCCGACTTGAATATCACTGAAAATCTATGGGATAATTTGAAGCAGACTGTCCATGATCGGCAGCCATCAAATTTAACTGAACTGGAGATATTTTTGTATGGACAAATGGTCAAAAATACCACCATCCAGAATCCAGACACTCATCAAAGGCTATAGGAGCATCTAGAGGCTGTTACATTTGCAAAATGTAGGCTCAACTAAGACTTGATGTAATATCTCTGTTGGCGTGCCCAAATGTATGCACCTGTCTAATTTTGTTATGATGCATATTGCATATTTTATGTTAATCCAATAAACTTGATGTCACTTTATTAAAAGGAATTTGCTACTTTGAAAGCTCAGCCAATGATAAACAAAACTTCAAAGAATTAAGAGGGGTTCCCAAACATATATATATATATATATATATATATATATATGGAAAATATTATGTTATGAATAAGAACACTTGATTAATCTCTACAAGAGTGTGCTGATCCTGATCGTCAGGATAATGACCAGAGGTGTGACCCAACATTAAATAACCCTTACAACCAATGAGGGTGAGTAATTAATTAAAGAACCCCAGATACGTAAGTGTATTACAAGCCCTTTAAACAGTGTTTATATTCAGTAAACATTAATTATGTGGCCAATATTCGTTTTTATGTATACAACAGTGATGTCTAAAAATGTTAAAAATCTTAAGTGAAAAGCTAAAAATATAAATATAGTGGTTAAAACAATTCTAGTCCATCATACCATTCAAAAGTGTATAATATTATCATTACAACGTGAAGCTAAGTGGATGCGGTCTCTTAACACTGTGGCCGTGGAAATCCGTGGACAATGGCTGGTGGAAATCCAAATTTATTAAACTCCCCCTGGGAAAGTTCCACTTAAGTATAACATGCTCACCACTGATCAAAACCATTCCTCCTGAGTTGCAGTTGCTACGATATCTCAACCTAGTAACGAAAGGAAGAAGATTTTCGGACATCAGGGTTAATTGTTCAGTGTGAATGGAGTAATCATGGATATGTGGGAGGGGAAGGTGGAAGATCCAATCACTCCAAATGAAAAAAGTCAAGGATAAATGGGGAAGAGAGAAAGTGGGAATATATGTCACCCCTAATCGTTGATGGACCATAAAGAGAGAGATTCACATGTGTCTTTGTTATAACTTGCCTTGTCACTCATATTCCATCTTTTCAATACAATGCTGGGGGTGCTTCAAATCACTAAAGGATCTCATGCACAGCTAGGCCCAGAAGTAACATTAACCCCTTAAAGGAACAGTTCAGTGACTGGATGTCTAATATAATAGCCAGAATTCAACTTCCTGCTTTTCAGCTCTTTAACTTTGAGTTAGTCAGCAACTTGAAGGGGGGCCACATGGGACATAACTGTTCAGTGAGTTTGCAATTGATCCTCAGCATTCAGCTCAGATTCAAAAGCAACAGTTATGACCCGTGTGCCCCCCTCAAATCACTGATTGGTTACTACCTGGTCACCAGGGTAACGGATACCATACCTGTATATATGCAATTGCTTGTGACATTGATTGAATTGATTGCCATGAAGAAGTTAATAAGAATGTGAAAGGGATTTTATGTAATTAACAATGGGATTCTAGAGTAATGTGCAATTAGCTTTCATTTTTCATTTCTGTGGTCAATTTACTGCATTTAGTTTTTATTCTGTGGCTCTCGATTATGGAATTTCTATCCCACTGAATCTACTAACCAGACAGAGAATTGACAGACACACACTGGGAGTTGAATACAAGATATCTTAAATAGAAAGGTGTAAAAAAGACATTCATGACAATAACAATCTAGCCTCACTGTTAATAGCTATTACATTTGGAGAGAGAAGCAAAATGGAAAGGTCAATAATGCAGAAGTGTAAAAGCCACATTCAAAGTTCTTCAGATTACATAAGTCTTCAAGATACTAAAAGGACATTTTTGCCGAGATAAATATCCCCTTTGCTAAGCCTCTTGACAATACAAAATACATGAGTAAAGTAAAATGAAAGTGCTACATCAGAGCATTGGAAATGTTAAATATTTCATAAAACTTAAAATTGTGTGGGTCAGTGATCTTCTTTGTCTTGTCTTACCATTTAAACTGAGATATAACTGTAGGCTTATTATTTATTTACTTGCACTGTATCCAGCACTTAATCTCTTTTCTCTATTACGTGTGTTGTAAGACTATGTAGTGCCGTGCACCAAATATACTGTAGAGAGCGCATGATGAAAAAACGTCAGCTTTGTAGAGGCACAAGAAGAATACACCGCTCTACACTAATCTAAGGGCCTGTTTTGGGGACATTTTGAGATAGTTAAAGGGATACTGTCATGGGAAAATTTTTTCCAAAATGCACCAGTTAATAGTGCTGCTCCAGCAGAATTCTGCACTGAAATCCATTTCTTAAAAGAGAAAACAGATTTTTTTTAATATTTCATTTTGAAATCTGACATGGGGTTAGACATATTGTCAATTTCCCAGCTACCCTAAGTAATGTGACTTGTGCTCTAATAAACTTCAGTCACTCTTTACTACTGTACTACAAGTTGGAGAGATATCACCCCTCCCCCCAAGCAGCCTAACAACAGAACAATGGGAAGGTAACCAGATAACAACTCCCTAACACAAAATAACAGCTGCCTGGTAGATCCAAGAACAGCACTCAATAGTAAAAACCCATGTCCCACTGTGAGAAAGAACAGCCTGCCAGAAAACAGTTCCCTCCTAAAGTGCTGGCACAAGTCAAATGACCAGGGACAGCTGGGAAACTGACAAAATGTCTAGCCCCATGTCAGATTTCAAAATTGAATATAAAAAAATGTGTTTGCTCTTTTGAGAAATGGATTTCAGTGCAGTCTGCTGGAGTAGCACTATTAACTGATTTTTGAAAAAAAAAAAAATCAACTGCGTTTTGAAAAAAACATGTTTTCCCATGACAGTATCCCTTTAAGAATCTTTGTTAAAATTAAAATAGTCTACCATAACAAGAACCTTTACTATGATATAGAAAGTTATAGTCTGTATAATATTCATTTTCATATTCAACAAATATTTTGTTCCTCTTGTGTATTTTGTGTAGTTTGTCAAGTATTTGTCTTTTTACAGTAAAATTTAAAACGCTATCTTGTTGCTGTGATAACTGACTGATCAAATAAATAGCATATTAATGTCAAGGTGCCATCTATATTGTTATTTTATATTTCTTTGTTTAAACTCTCAACTACTCCTCCACTATGCTATTCAGACTTTTCTAGTGGTTTCTAGTGTCCGCAGTACCCAATAACTACACATAGCAGTTTCAATTCCAAACTGAAGAGTTTGGGATAGAGTACTGGACCAGATCAGGCACCTGAGGAATACCCATAAAGAGGTTGGGTTTTGGATAGAGATTCCCGAAATACCTTGACTCTGTGGGCAGTCTGCCAGTAACCTGTCTGGGTACTCGGCTAAGGTGCAGGAGTTATCTCTCCCATCCTTCCATGTGGCTTTTGCAAGTTTTTTCCTATGACCCTGCTGATCTTGTAACAGAGTGACATCACTTCAACATAGCTGTTCTGGGTAGGGGATATATTGGGTTGTGGTGTTGGTCAGGTTATGGGTCAGAGGGACAGGTCCGGCACAGGTCTACCCAACCAGACCAGTGCAGGACTCTATTGTGGGAATTTTCTCAAATGTTAGCCTTAGCAATAACTTGTCAAAGTAGAAAGGCTGCAACATTCAGTACAGAAACCCATTTCAAGAGTAGTAACTTGTAACAGTGTGTAACAAATGTAAGAGTAACTTACAGAGTTTGTTTATTCAACAGAACAGTCTGTTCCACTTGCAGAATAGCCACACTGGTCCTGTTCTTTACAGCAAATTTGTTAGGGTGAATAGTGCAAAAGTTTGTTTACCAGACACAAGAAAGCTTACATTAGACTTTCTATGTACCCCCTGGGCATAGCTGCCCTCCCTCAGGTGGTGACTTCACTCTTCACAGCTGCATTCATATCTCACATGCTGATTCTGTAGCCTCCAGTATTCTTCTCATATGCTGGATCTCAGATCTAGAGAATTCTGGGAGATATGTACCTTTATTCTAGTGTTTTTATAGCCACTGTGCCACAAGAGCTGCAGAATAAGAAGTAATGTTAATAAATAGAAATAGAAACTCAATGTTTACATTGTCTAAAATACTGCACAATGTACATTTGGACCATAATAATAAGATAATTTCAAAGCGTACCTCCCCTTTAAATATGGGCAAGATATTTTATATTTTCTATAAATACAGATTCTGTAAGTCTTATTTTAAAGAAAATCACAGATATAAGATAGGAATTTGGTTCTTGCATAAAATAATGTTTGCCTGAGATCAGAATGTAAATCCTAAAGGCAGAGGGTTTAGCAGTGCACAGTTGAAAAAACATACCTGGGGGAACTGCTTTTCAACTATTTTCATCTGTCTGCTTTATCACGAACACATAATTCCTTCCAATTACCATAAAGCTCAAACAGAAGCAGTGAAAAAATGTTCTGTAAGGAGCTTTATCTGTAATGTATCATTATTTTCACATGTAAGTGACATTATTTTACATACTAATTAAAGAGTTCCAACATAAATAAAAAAAAATACAAACATAACTGTTTAAGAAAACATACAGTTTTCACAAGTATGCTGATAGGTGTGTATGGATATATATATATATATATATACTATATATATATAAAAACAGGGGGGTTGTGGGAGCACTCTAAAGGCTTTAAAGTATATATATAAGTATTATAAATGCTAATGCATATGTACCCAAAACAGGGGTTATTTTGTTACAAAGTTAGGATCATAAAATTGATAAGCCTCCATACCACATCAAGGTGGTGAATTTTTGCTGCTGTTTCGCGGGAATTCACTGCGAATTCGCCCCTGGCGAATAAATTCGCCCATCACTAATGATCATAACTTTGTAACAAAATAACCCCTGTTTTGGGTGCATATGCATTAGCATTTATTATACTTATATATACTTTAAACCTTTAGAGTGCTCCCACAACCCCCCTGTTTGGATATTGTATATATATATATATATATATATATATATGTATATATATATATATGGAAATGTTTACATCACACTTTTTTGCTAGGACCCATTAAAAAGTGCCATACTTATGTGCCACACAGTTTTATTTTTATCTAGCATTATTATTTCTAATATATTTCTGGCAAAAATCATTGTTTTGGTTGTTCCAAGGACAATTCACATCTTACCCACCCCATGCTCTTTAAAAGGACTGTACATTTTCCTTGATTAAATAATTAAAATAATGTCTTCATATAACAGCCCAGCCAAACATTAGGGTACAGTTTCTTTAAAGGGGAATTATCACAAAAATGAAAACTAAGCTTCATCATACTGAAATAAGAACCTTTCTAAATATAATCAATAAAAAATGATATATTATTTTTGAAATGTTAACATTTATCTTCACTATCCCCTTCTCAGCATTTGTTTCTCTCCATTCTGTCTTCATGTTGAGTGTCAGATTTACATTGACAGATGAAATATCTTATTTAAGGCTCCCATTCCTAGCAGATGTATTAGAGCTAACTCAAATAACTGATTCCAGTACAAAGAAAATGTAATAAAATAATTGCCTTTGGCACAAATTCTGCATGTAGAGAGACTGGATTTCTGGTTATTTTAATAGAAGGAGCATTAATACATCTTCTAGGAAAAAGGAGCCTCCCTAAAAGGCATATTGGATTTAACTATCATTCAAAATCAGACACCCAACTCCTGAAGAGAGAATGAAGAGATACAGGTGGTGAGAGGGGGGATAATGAAACGTAAATTAGATATTTCAGAAACTGTTCAGAATTTATTATATTTATAAAACTTCTTATTTCACTGTGATAAAACCTACACAAAATTTTAATTTCCAAAACAGTTCCCCTTTAATAGATGTCTTAATACAGGAAAGACATAGGGGGAAATCCACCAGCAACGGCTTTGCAGCCATCACAACACTTCGCTCAGACAACGCAAATCTACGAAGTTGCGAAGTTTCGTCCCGGGCAACAAATGCTGCAGAATTTTCAGTAGAGTTACTTCAACAGTGCGAGCAAATCAAAGCGAAGATGTGCTAGCGTTCAATTCTGCCTGGTTCTTGCGCTCAGGCTAATTTGCATACAGGAGGAAATTTAAAGTTGAATGGATCTCTTTATGTTACATGGTGCATCTTACACATTACATTTAAACTGATTACTAGACATGCCTAGCGAACCTTAATAAAGTCAATTGAGTTGTTTAAATGTCCAAAACATAAGCCCAGTATAAAATCTTCTTCCCATATGTTATAAAATGTATGGAGGAAACCGGTTGCAAATTATTTTTTTAAGTCTTTTGCAGCCTATCACCTTAAAAAAAGGCAAAGATGACAGCTTTTTTTTTGGAAGTTTTTCTACTCAAAAAATATGATGTTAGCAACTAAAGAATGAGGAAGTACTATGCATTCTATTACACTTTGCCTGGTCTTCACAGAGTCTTTCGAAGTAACGTTCATTTGCCAGAGCATCTATCTCCTTCTCTAGCAAAGTGATGCCTGCACCCATTAGTAAATCGGCATAGTGACTGAAAGCGGTAACGCTGGGCAATCGTCGCCAGTGTTAGTCTCTTTGCCCTTTAGTAAATCTGCCGCTTAAACTATAAGAGGGAAATTACCATAATCTAAACTGATTTGTATTGTACATAATTATAATTGGTAGCTACAGTGATTCCTTTCTGCCTCAAACGCTATAGAGAACTGACGGTAAGGAACTGAAGGGGAGCCCTGTGCTTGTGTGGCTCCCCCCTCTGATTCTATTAACTTTACTTTAATCGCAACCTTCTGCTAACAATGTGTATGCTTATGTAATGCTTAACAAATTTTTTTTTTTTTAACTAAGACAGGGCTCCCTCTGCACAAAATAGTGGGAGAATTTCATGTATAATATACCCAGAACTATATTAGGAAGGCACAGTCGCAATTTCACATAAAATTCCCCAGAACTATAGAAGTATGGTAACGTTTTTCACATATAAATACTACAAAACTATAGAAGGGTGGGAAAGTGTCAACTTCACATATGAATACCCCCAGAACTATAGAAGGAAGTCACAGTCGCAATTTCCCATATAAATATAACAGAACTATAGAAGGAAGGCACAGTTACAATTTCGCTTATAAATACCCCAGAACTATAGAAGGACGGTAAAGTGTCAATTTCAAATATAAATACCCCAGAACCATAGAAGGATGGTAAAGTGTCAATTTCACATATAAATACCCCCAGGACTATAGAAGGAAGGCACAGTCGCAATTTCACATATAAATACCCCAGAACTATAGAAGGATGGTAACATGCCAGTTTCACATATAAATACCCCAGAACTACAGAAGGACTGCAAAGTGTCCATTTTTATATATAAATACCCCAGCACTATAGAAGGATGGCACAGTCACAATTTCACATATAAATATCCCAGAACTATAGAAGGTAAAGTGTTAATTTAAGGCAAGGAAGGGGTTAAACAACCACAAGGCAGTGCAATAAAGGTGATTTGTATCCTTAGCGCCCTGCATTCTTGATTTTCTGATAGTCTGGTAGGTTTGGTACGAGTTAGGGAATCTGCAGTGTAGAATAATGAACCACTATCTGTCCTGGACAGTTCAACTAATACAGGGCCCTTTTTCCTGCCTTCCATTGGAGGAGCGGTTAGCTGAGTTGAGGTTGCGCAGGGCACATGAGTGGAGCGCAATTGCTTGTACCCCCACCCCCTCAGGCAGCGAGGCACGATGGAAGCCCTGCAGCGGTCCAGATTGCCAGCACCATTCCCCAAACTGGTCCCTGCCAGTTGCACATACTACTGAGGAAGCAGGCCTTGCCGGGCCCCCTGAAACCCCGGCCCCCGTCACTGTGGGGTCTGCTTCCTCTGTAGTTACGCAGCCGTTTAATAGCACATGGTCTAAAGATCTCCTTTTTCTGTATGTGCGTTCTTTTCCATATCTGTACTGGTGGACGAGCAGCTCGATTTTTGTTGCAAAAATGCATATTCTTGTATTTATGTGTCAAAATCTTGGACAGTGTGGGTCTGCACACAGGCCAATGACATGCCTGTTAATGCAGAGGGAATGAATGAGAGCAGTTTGACTTTTTTCCAAACAAAGGTCGAAAAAATGGGATCCCTGTTTGCGATTAGCTTATAACACCTAATGTAATCTTATTTACACACAGATGAAAAAACCCTTAGCAAATATCAGTGCATATGTTTTTTAATCCCCCAATTTTTTTTATTCTTTCTTTTTTTAACACCATTTACACTGTAAATATGAAACAAAATGCACCTCTCAGTATACTTGACCCAAAAATCTTTAGAATGATGATGAAAACATTATGTCAATGACAACTATATGAACTTGTCCTTTACTATGACCCAAGATAGTCATCATCACTTAAGGATGAACATGGTAAATTAGTAAAGAGTGAACTCTTTAGTAAACCAATATCTGGTAATACATGTTGTCACCCATACCATACAATAAAGGCCATACTATATTCACAGTTCCTTCATGTTAGGTAAAACTGTACAAAGGAAAATACTTATCAACGGCATGCAGATGAACTAAAGGACAGGCTTTTAAAAAGGTCCTATCTCCAAGAAATTGTAAATCAGGCATATAACAGGGCGACTACAGTATGCGTACTCGGGTACCATGCTGTGGTTGGTGAGAAAGAAAAACTTTATTTCTCAACTAAGTACGGTAGGAACGTCAATCAAGTAAGATCGATTGTGTACAAATATTTGCCTATTCTTTATGGCGATCATAAATTAAAAAGAATATTGGATAATACTGAGATTAAATGTGTATCAAGAAAGGCTCCAGCTTTGGCAAATATTTTGTCACCAAGCCTTTGTGTTACTGAGAGACGGAGAAATGAAAAGTTTGCAATGGGGAAAACATGGCTTAATGTGACTGGTACATTCCGTTGTGGTAGCAGAAGATGTCTGTGTTATGGAGTCATTAATAATGATAAGCAGTTTATGTCCCATGCTACAGGAGATAAATATGATATAAAAGGGCATTTCAATTGTAATAGTAGGTCTGTTATTTATCTACTGCAATGTACTAAGTGTAAGATCCAATATTTGGGACATACAGTACCACCCGTAAATGAAAGGATCGTTTGAGGGTGCATGTCTACTCCATAGAGAATGCTAAAAGAGAAACCCCAGTTGGAAAACATTTCATGCACTGCTGAAACAGTAATGGGGGATATTTGCAAGTACAAGTAATACAGAAGGTGTTTCTCCCAATTAGACAGGGCGATATGTTAACTGTTATTAATCGCCGAGAGGCATTCTGGATTTTCAAATTGAGGACCTGAAGTCCGGATGGACTTAATAGTAGGTGGGACATAGACTGTTTTGTGTGAATATTTGACCATATAATTCCAATAAATATGCCTAACTATGGGGAAATTTCTCTTTGCCTTGAGAATATATATATATATTCTGAATAAATAGAAGTTTTATACATATGACTTAGGATGGGTTTACTTCACCTTTAAGTAGCCTGTCTGAAGGCATTCTTGAGTATATAGCTCTTCTGTATCTGTAATGCCATGTGATTTTACAAGTATGTATTTAAATGTGTTTGAATTATATATCATTTAGTCTATGGTTAAGGACCGGCAGGTCCAAAATGCGTCAGGCAGTGATGGGCTAAATATGCTTTTCCACAAAACAATAAAGGATGAAAACTTTTTAAATTGGATTTTTGATTTAGAATTATGAAACAACAAAAGAGCTTGTTAACTTTGTCTTTCTATAATTGGTTCTTGGATAGGGAAATTTCCAGAAGCTTAGCAGACTCTAAGATTTTGCTGACTGCAATGGATCTCAGTGTTCTAGCAAACAGAAATATTCGTTATTTTAAATTTTTACACAAAAGAATTGAAACATGCTATATTTCTAGGTATATTTTTTATTAAACATGCAAAAACCCCTTCATATTAAAATGAGTTTCTTACAAGCTGAACAATACAATGGGGCAGTTATTGCTACTGGAGATATTATATAGTTTAAAAAGTGAATCAATAAGATAGATGTGTTTAATGAGTAGACATTTATATGATGCATTTCCTCTATTAAGGTTTTCAATAAAAAATAACAGTAAAAATAGAGATCAGCATTTGCCAAAGTATTAATCTTCCTAATGCATTTCACACTTTCACAGTGATAATGATTTAAAGTGTTTAATTCTCTCCTGTTATTGTTGCAGTAACATGATACTGTACAAACAGTTCAGTACGTTCTAAGCAGCATTAACATTATTGTCCAGTTTCAAAGGTCTACAGCATAAAGCAAACCAACTTTAGGTGAATATAGGCTTAATATAATTGATTGTGATAAAAACCATATTATTTATGATTCTTAGGGGCAAATTTACTATTATTCCCCAAAAATAGTTCGACCAAATTCGATATTCGATTAGCATTCGATCGTCGAATAGTTTTAGGTTACCTTTTATTAGATATTCGATCGTTGATTCAACGATCGAATACAAATTTATTTGATCAGTCGAATAATTTATTCGATCAGCCGAATAAATAATTAGATCATTCAAATGATTTGTACGATTCGAACGATCGAAGACTTCGATCGTACGAATCCTATTCGATCAGGACTTAGCTTCAGAAGCCTATGTTATTAAGTTTTAATAAACTTAAAAATTGAAATCCTTCTCTGATCTATTCGAATTTATTCGATCATTCAACCATTCGCTATTCGATGATCGAATATGCCAAAAATTGCATATTCGACCAGTCGAATAAATCCTATGATCGAAATTCGATCGAATTCATGTGAAATTAGTACATCGGCCCCTTGGGGGCAAATTTACTATTATTCCCCAAACAATATTCGTTTTTACTCGATATTCGATTAGCATTCGATTTTCGAATGCTAATCGAATAGTTTTAGGCTACCCTTTTATTCGATCTTCGATCATTCGATGAATTACGAAGACTTCGATTGTACGAATCCTATTCGAGGGCTCCCTTAGGCTTCTATTACAATTCGGTAGGTCCAATCTGACAAAGTAGGCAATCGAATAATTTTAAAATAATTTTATAATAATAATAATTTTAAAATTTTAAATCCTTCGCTGATCGAATGATCGAATGATGGAATATTCCATCATTCGAATCTATTTGATTATTCGATGATCGAATATGCCTAATTTGCATATTCGACCAATCACATTAATCATACGATCGAAATTCGATCGAACCTCTATCTATTCACGTGAATTTAGTAAATTGGCCCCTTAGTGTTTGAATATGGCATATGGTAGATTTGTACTTGTTAATTTGTTGGCTCCAGAAAAAAACAGAAATAAAAACTTGTGTGGACTTTGCCAATCGTACTGTGCAAAACTACTGACAACTGCTCTAAACCCACCCTTAATTTGGTAAATAAAGTCCTTTGAATTCTTCAAGAAATAGAATCTTTATATAAATACATATAGTATCCATGTTTGAGTCTATAGGTTACATCCATGCACAATATTAAACTGTGCTTTAGAAGTTAAATATTAATTACTGAGTAAAGTTTTGGCATTAGGCATGCATTAAATCCAGTATTCTGTTCAGTATTTGGCCATGATTTGTCCTTTTTCAGCAGGATTTGGCTGGGTGAACCAGCTCCACAAAAAATAAAGTGACTTTCATCCCACAAACAAGAAAGTAAAATATATCACAAAGGATTCGAGATTCAGGCAAATCCTAAAATAGTGGATTGGTGTATTCCTAATTGGCATATTTAGTAATATGATCTGCTGTTCCTGAACAGTACACACAATTCAATACCTATTGATACACTGTATATTTATATAAAAATATTCACATGCACATATTAAACTAACTGTAGATCTTAAATAACTGAAGGCTTGGATATTATGCTTGTCCAAGATGCCATTATCCAAGGGCATTCCACAACCTCACTGCCCTTGCCATAATGAACCATTTGTGATGTGTCAAGTGAAAGATGTGTTTCTCAAATTCTACAGTGGTGGCCTCTTGTTTTTTTTTTCCTTCACAACTGCCTTTTCTCCAGTGTAAACAACCCAAATATTTACAGTCTTTCTTCATTGTTCTAATTTTAAGATGCATGTATCTGCTTTCTTTCATTAATATCTTTCTAAAAGACCCCAAGCTGCAACATAAACTAAGGCCTTACCAATGATCTATGAGGAGGCAAAATTATGTTTCATGCCTTGAGTCAATGAACTTTTTAATGCCTACAATTATACAGTTTGTTATTCACAAAATGCCCAAATACAGATGCAGCCACTTGGATTTGTGAGTTAAATGCATCATGAAGAATAATTGAAGAAACTGTGTTATCTAAAGTTATCTTAACTCATTTGATGCAGTAAACCTTTTCATCAAAAATAAAAGGATCCTGGAGAACCATATTCATTAATGTGCTGTATTTATTGGCATTCCATAACCTTTTCATCAGCATACCAAAGCACCATTGTTCACAATGATGAACACTTTAATTAGATGGGATGCTGTGACACAATTTTCTGTGTTAAATGAGACCAGTGTGAAGTCTGAGTTAAGTTATTCTGTGTCAAACACACAATCCAAAATGGCTTCAACTGTATTTTTGTTATTTTTACTTAACCTTGCATTTATCAACAGTGAACTTAATTTGTCAATGTGCTGGTCAATTCTCCAAATGCTGTGCTTTACTTGTTTGTTATATGGTATAGGGTTATTTAACCTAAGCTGTATATACATAAAATGTACTTTATGTTTCCATTACTATGTTGAGATAGCCAAGACTTACCAGAATATAGTCTTTAGCTGGTGTGGCTGGTATATTCCAGACTTTAGCCATATTTGCCATGGTCTAAGCATGTGAATTATATGGAACAATTTTGTGAGCAATGATAAATAATCTTTACTCCTTGATGAAAATCTTTCCAAAATGGAAAATAAAATTATTTTACTTGCTTAAATCTCACATTACAATGCACTCAGCACACTGAAATGACATAAATAATATATTATAATCTATGGGCAACTTTTTTTACATTAAAGTCAGTGGGCAGTTTTTCTCAAGCTCTTTTTTCAATCCAGATGCATTATGCACATTTTTTTTCTCACTCCAAATGCATTAAAGTCAATGGATGCTTTTCTCAATACAAATGCATTAGTCAATGGGTTTTTTACTAATGATTGTTCTCACTCCAAATGCATTAGTCAATGATTGTTTTTACTCAAGTTTTTTCTTACTCCAAATGCATTAAAGCCAATGGATGTTTTGTTACCCTTCAAATGCATTAAAGTCATTGGGTGTTTTTTGACCCTTCAAATGCATTAAAGTCAATGGGTGTTTTTTGTTGCAGTTTTGCAAAAAAATCCACTGATGGTAATGTGGAATTTCCCTGAAAATCTATGTGTGGCAAAAAAAAAAAAAAAATGAATCCCTAATTATAGGTTTTCACACCCTGCAGAATTTCCCAGTGGCAGTAGCTTTACTGTAGCAAGATGGACATCAGCATTGTTTCTCACTAGGAACCTCTTCAGGAAGTCTGCCACAGGAGGCAATTGGGTGTGCCACAGACAAATGAGCATTTCAAGTGCAGTCAATCACTCTGGGTCTCATGCTGACCTCTACAATCATGCCAACAGAACTTACCATCCCTGGCAACCCCCAGCACAAAGGCCAAGTTTTGATTTGGGAGTTAACTACTAACTCCAAAAGGGAATTGTGTTCAAAGTACTTTAAAGCACTTTAAAAAACACATTTATATAATTTTAAAAAATGGCCTCAACATGTGTCAACAAAGGAAAATCCTGCATAACATTCAAATGTAAAAATGTAAATATGGCCTCAACATATTATGCTACCAAAGGAAATTCCTGCATAACATTCAAGAGCAGGTCCCCAAATCGTATGGCTCTGACTAGTGATGGGCGAATAAATTTGCCCTAGGCGAATTCGAATTTACGACATTCGCCGATGGCGAAAGTTTCGGTGAAACGCTCATGAGAATTCGCCGTGTTTTGTTTTGCCGCTCGTCTAGTTTCGTCGCGCGTTGAGTTCATCGCTTCACTTCAAAACAGCACAATCCGTGCAGTGAAAAATATTTTGAAAAATAAATGAATATATATTAAAATATGCCTTTTTGATGTTTCACTATTTTAAATAATAATCACAGATGTTTTTGAGAAGCTGGCAAAATGGGAGGCCTTTTTTTCTTTTGAAAAGATAAGAGTCCACTAACAATGCAGGGCATGTGTGTATACTAAGTGAAGCAAGTGTGTAAATTGCTCTTCTCATTGACTCCAATGCTATTCAGCACATTCAGACACAAAGCAAAAGATTTTTTTTCACATTTCCAACATTTTGGAAGTAAAAAGAGGGACAGAATTTTTTTTCCCATACGTAGTGCTGCAACATTTTGACCACACCCATTTTTTGTGGCTACACCCACTAATTAACATGTTCCTTTTACCAAATTTGGCAGGTTATGAAAGTTTGAAAATATTTCTCCTTATCTAAACTGTTACAAATACAATCAATTACTTATTTTATTATATCAAAATTGTTAAAAAGCATCTTTTTGCACCTGTTAGCTGTTCTTCTAGGCTCTCTGCTAAAAGCCAATTAAGTTAGAAACTTCTTTCTTTTTCTGGCTATTCCGTGCAGAGAAAAGAGGGACTTATTTTATTATATCAAAATTGTTAAAAAGCATCTTTTTTGCAACTGTTAGCTGTTCTTCTAGGCTCTGTGCCAAAAGCCAATTAAGTTAGAAACTTCTTTCTTTTTCTGGCTATTCCGTGCAGAGAAAAGAGGGACTTTCCAATACAAATGAAATGAGGGACTGCAGGTTGCGCTGTCAAAAGAGGGAATGTCCCTCCAAAAAAAGGGAGCGTTGGGGGTATGCATTTTACCTGGCAGTTTTATTGCATTGCACTTTGCGTCAAAACTATTCTGACGCGCGTCAACTTGGGCGCGCGTCAACTTGGGCGCACGACAAAACATCAGCGCGACTCGTTTAGCAAATTTTTATACTGTTTCGCAAATTTCGCTAATTTTTCGGCGAAGCAGAATGCCACAGATTCACCCATCACTAGCTCTGACCATCTTCCCTAATTTCTTCCCTTCATTCGTCTTTACAAGAAGAGGTAATACCGAATATATTGTCATCTCTATAGTTCTATCTTTGCTAGGGATGCACCGCATTCGGCCAAACTCCTGAATTCTTCCCTGAAAGATTCAGCCAAATACCGAACCGAATCCGAACCATAATTTGCATATGCAAATTAGGGGTGGTAAGGTGAAAATATTTTTTACTTTCATGATTTCCCTCCCTGGCCCTAATTTGCATATGCAAATTAGGATTCGGTTCGGCCAGGCAGAAGGATTCGGCCGAATCTGAATCCTGCTGAAAAAGGCAGAATCCCGAACCAAATCCTGGATTCGGTGCATCCCTAATTTTTGCTGTTATTTACTGTGTACAGTAACCTGAACTGTATTTTGTGTCTTCCTGTGGCATACTTGCTGTTCATCCTGGAGAAGGGGGTGATTCATTACATGTGTACCTATCCTGAGATTAGGGGCATATATAGGGACATAGTGACATTCCAGGCAATTTAATGAGACATTAAACCTAACCCCATATAAAATAAAAATGCTGGCAGCATTATTGTAAACTCATTATTGTAAACTGTAAACTAATTATCATAATTATTAAACTGAATGCACAGGCGTTTGATTTGAAATGGATGAAGTAGCCATCGCTTTTGAGTGGGATGTTTTAAAATATTTATTTGTGTTTATTTTATTGCTATTAATTTGTTTTGAGGTAATACTGATACTTGCTGTATAAGGTATGTGCTCACTAAACGCCTTTGAACATTCCAAGATCTGAGAGCATGTAGAGCATTTTCTGTTCTGTCACAATTGTATTCCCATTCCACCTTGCCAGTAAACTTCAATTTCCCTCTCATTTAGGTCACTAGAACAATAAGCTGATTTTGCATCAACTTCTTCTGCAGTACCTATTTTGGGAGTAGCAACAGAAACAGTAGGAACAGCAGCATAAATCATCTAGAGAAAGGCATATTTGTGTTAATGGAAATACAACTTAAATGAGATGTTGCCGGTGCTTTCTTTATCTATGAAATTTATCCCCTAATACCGTAAGTAAGAAAATGTTTTAATATTCTCAGTCTTTACACAGCAAAATTATTATTTCACTACTGACATTTACTTTTCAAAGGTAGGTAATGTTTCTTATTGTGTCTACAGTGAAACAGTAGACTGGGAATTGTCAACTTAAAAATCCTACATGATTGTACAAATTTTGATGAATCACATGTAGTGACCAGCTTTATTTTTTAAAATGCAATATTTAAGAGAATCCGTTCTCCAAACCTGACAAAAGGTACGTCATCAGCACAGGTAACATAGATCAGCTGCACCTATTTTATCAATGATTAAAATTATCCTGTGAAGCAAATTTACAAACGTAGGTGTTTAATAGAACAAGTGCACTAAAAGGCCAAATTTTCTATTTCTTTTTCAAGTTTTTTCATATTTAATAAACTCAATTGAATTTGTTTCCACAATCACTACAATATTTAAAAATAAATGTGATCATGTTAAATTGTGGAAAAACTCCTATGCTATAGAACAGTGATCCCCAACAAGTAGCTCGCGCGCAACATGTTGCTCCACAACCCCTTGGATGTTGCTCTCAGTGACCTCAGAACAGGTGATTATTTTTGAATTCCAGGATTGGATGCAAGTTTTTGTTGAATAAAAACCAGGTGTACTGCCAAACAGAGCCTCCTGTCTGCCAGTCCACATACGTAAGGGCTACATATAGTCAATTACAACCCTTATTTAGCACCACCAGGGAACATTTTTCATGTTTGTGTGGCTCCCCAACTCTTTTTTCATCTGAATGTTGCTCACGGGTGGAAAAAAGTTGGGGACCCCTGCTATAGAAGGTTGTCAGGTTTTATTTTCATTCAAATTTTAGCGATTGACAAATCCTGAAAATTGTCATAGACGACATTTTAAAATGTAAACTTTTATGCTGGACATCTACCCATACATGATATAAAGGTGCAGGGCAAGACCTAGGGGGTAGGCAGAAGATGCATATGCCTAAATTGGACAGTAGGCCGCAACCCGACTGTCTATCCATAGTTCAGTGTCCTGAAAGTGTCAGATACCGTCAAAACAAAAATCGAGAACACTTGCCTTGTGCACACTAGTTAATTGGCTTGGCACTGTATAGTATATTGGTACATTGACCTTTCCTTGAGTTCACCAAAGGATGGGACTTAATGCACAAGTTAGAATAGTGTTTTCATGGGTTATAGTAAACACACTCATACTCCAGCTATAGAAAGCATTCATGAACCAGTATCCAAAAAGTGACAAGGGTTAATTACTGCATATAACTTCTACAGGGAAAGAGAAGGGAATTGTTGCTAGTTTACTGTAGTTTATAATTTAGTTACCATCATTTCATCCATTTCACCAAACATATTACATACCTAATCATATATTCTGCAAAAGAGAGTGTAATTTCACCATTTTTACCTCAAAGAAACTGTTTATATTACTGACTTACAGTATGCAAAACGTCATTAAAAGAATCCATAGAAAAAGGATTATTTGTATATAATTAATGACATTTGTATATAATTAATGACATTATGTTATCATTATTATGAGTCCAGAAGGAAGTTTTCTCTTTTGTAAGCTTTAGATTAATTTGTTTTTGCCTTCTCTGGATCATCTAGAGAAGATAGGTAGCAAACATTTGAAGCAAATACTATATTTGTTGGTGTTAATCTCTTTTCAAACCATTAGTAAATTTATTCCATTGAATTTAGGGATGCACTAAATCCAGAATTTGTTTCAGGATGAAGCCAATATTTGGCCTTTTTCAGCAACTTTCAGAGTTGGCCGAATCCAAGGGCCTGGCCGAACTGAATTTGAATCCAAGTAATGACGTGACTTTTCATCACACAAACAAGGTAGTCAACAATATTTACTGTTTTCTACTATCTTTCCCCCTTCTTTCCCTAATTTTGATATGCAAATTAGGGTTTGGATTTGGTTGGTATGTGGCCGAATCTTTCACAAAAGATTTGGGATTCAGCCGAATCCTAAAATAATGGTTTTTGTGCATCCCTAATTGAATTAAAGTTAAAATTTAACATGTTGCTTACAGCGCAAAATAAGTTGGCGCTATAGAAATACATGTTAATAAATGTAAATTTCTTCAACCTGCTACTTTCACTGAGCAGAATTAAGGCTAAGGCATTCACAATGACTGGACATATTACAGATGGATGATTATTAGACTGAATGATTATTAGACTGAATGATTATTGGAGCTTTGAAAGAGAAAACAAAACAATACATACTGTAACATGCTTGAAATGTACACACAAGATATAATATTCCTTGCATATATCCTGAAGTTACAGTTTACATCTTCTTAAAGCACCATTTGCTGGGAAGATTTGTTTACTTTACTTTGAATAAGGAAGGTTACATAAATTATCTTTTAAAAACTGTAATTAACAGTTTCAATATATTCATAGTAAATGTCAGGGTTATCATGCCATCCTTATCCTGAAAACCAGCTATACTACTGTAATAGAATGTTCTTGCATCACTCAGTGGTTACTGTAAAGATTTGTAATGTTAACAACACTCAGATCAGAATATATTAAACCTATTAAATCATTCAATTTCACCTAAAGAACATTTCCAAAATATGATCATTTATCACCCAAGATGCTGCCAAAATTCTTATTCACTCTCTCATCATATCATGTCTAGACTACTGTAACTCTATATTAATTGGCCTTTCCAGCCAGAGACTGTCATCTTTCCAGTCCTTAATGAACACTGCTGTCAGACTTATACACCTCAGCAACCGCTCCTCCTCTGCCATGCCACACTGCTAATCCCTGCTCTGGCTCCTGCTACTTTACAAAATAAAATTCAAACTAAAGTAATTTATCTCTGCCCCTCTCTACATCTCTGAACTCATCTCTAGATACTCACCAAACTACTCACTACACTCTTTTACTGACCTGCTCCTCAACTTTTCTCTAGTTACCGCCTCACAAGCTAGCATTCAAGACTTTGCAAGGGCTGCACCCCTCCTCTGGAAGATCTCTTAAATGAAAACTAAACCCAAAAATTGAATATGGCTAAAACTGGCATGTTTTATGTACAGAACTTATTGCGCCAGCCTAAAGTTTCAGCTTCTCAATAGCAGCAATGATTCAGGACTTCAAACTTGTCACAGGGAGTCACCTGTCTGCAACACTCACATGCTCAGTGGGCTCTGAGCAGCTGTTGAGAAGCTAAACTTAGGTTTTGTCGCAAATTGTCAAGCAGAAAGTGAGGTTGAACTGTAATATGAGCTGATGCTACAGGACTGATTGCTAGATTCTGGTGCTACTTGCACTAGTTTCTGTGCTGCCATGTAGTGATGGGCGAATTTATTCACCAGGGGTGAATTCCCGCGATTCGCCGCTGGCGAATAAATTCGCGAAACGGCAGCAAAAATTTGCCGCCGAAAAATTCACCAAAAAAAAAAGTCGCAAGTCGTCTGACGACTGACGCGCGACTCGGTTCGCAAATTTTTTCGCCCATCACTACTGCCATGTATTAATCATCTGTATTAATTACTAATCAGCCTTATATTGCGACATTTATATTCTATGTGTACTGTACAGTCGGTCCCTAAGCTCAGTAACTGACAGTAGCATGGAGAATGTGCAGTGAATCTACAGAAAAGAAGATGGGAAGCTACTGAGGCATATTTGGAGACAGATCTTTTCGGCTAAACGGCTATGGTTGCCTGGAGCTGGTACAGAAACCCAAAACATAATGTACAACATTTCCAGCCTACTTCTTTAGTTTAACTTTCCTTATCCTTTAAAACACACTTATTTAGAGAAGCCTACCCACAATCTGTTTAGCTACCAAATGCAATACTATATGCTGCATTTCACCTGCATCTTTTTGATTTTGCCTTCCTCACCTTTTGTACTGGTACTGGTTTTTATGTATGTTATATGTACGTGATTCATGTGATTTATTGTATAATCACATTCATTTTACAACTCTGTGCAATATGTTGGCAGTCTAAAAATACTTGATAATAATATAAACCTCTCTACAGCTCCAACACTCTATTTATAGTTTCTTTATCTACTGTACTGTAGCTCACTTGCTTCCTTCATGTTCCCTAGCCAGACAGAATTTGATAGATTTGCTAGCCTTCTGAAAGACCTTCTGTTAAAACATGATACAGTGATACAACTAAAATACAAACTTGATTTTAAATAATGCTTAACACAGTTCCCTGATTTTACACAATTTTTTTCTGGTCCCCTGAAAAAGTAAAATGGGGATTCTACTAAATATGCAAATTAAGCAAAGCAAAATCTCCCATATTTAAATAAACCTAGGGAAAGTTAGTCCCTGGATATATTAATAGCTATTATGTGAAAACCTTTGTAAGAAATCTAATGGACTGGCTCCATGTTCCTTGGAAGAAGCAAGTAACGTCTTACATTTTTTTTCTATGGATCTGAGAAATGTCAGAGCAGGGCAGTGTTAGCCAAATCAAAAGATCACAAAATATAAATGACTTCTATAATTTTGCATAGAAGTTCTTCATCCTGGCAAAGTTGCAGCTAACATTTTTTCATGATAGGGTGAATCTAGTTCAAAGCCAAAGTTCTGTCAAATTTGTTTCAATTTGAAAAAAAAAAGATTTGTAAATTGGTGTAATTGAAAAATGAGATCAAAACGACATGTAGGGGGTTATTTCCTAAACTCTGTTCAGGTTTTTTGGGGCAAAACTCAATTAAAAAAAAAAAAAAACTCAATTTTTCTACACCTATTAAAGCAAACAGTCCAAATCCGAAAATCCTGCTGAGGTTTTGTATAAATGGATGGCATAGATCCCTATACTATTTTGAAATTTTTGTGATCTACACTGGAATTAGCTGAAAATCTGAACTTTTTGGGGTTTTCTGTCAACAATCTGAAAAATTCGGCTTTTCGGGAAAAAGTAAGAAAAAATTGAGTAATTCGGGGAAAAAAACGGATTGTCGCTCTATTTTATTGGGTTTTATACCCAAACAGATTAAATCGAACTTTTTAAATAATCAATATGGTCAAATCCTAGATTCTAGTTTGGCCAGACTTTTTTATTTAAATAATCAGAAAATAATAGGATATTAGTAAATAACCCTTTTAATACACTGATTAGGTTTGGCCTGTAGAAGAAGTATACTTTGTATGCAATCAAAAATAGATTTGTAATTTAGCATGTTTAGCATGCTAGTAAAAAAGAAAGTATACCAGTCAATGCAGGTAGTAATTATAGGACATAAGACCTCACAAATATTACATTTTAAAATGATTTATCTAAACCTTGTGTCATACAATGTAACATCTCCACAAATCTTCATATAAATATTTTACTAGCACCTTTCGCCTATAAAAAAATATTTATTTTTTGCATTTTACTGGCAATGTAGCAAGATATATTGTAGTGCAATATAAAAGCCTATGATGTATGCAGCTGAAATAAACTAGAGTTGGTGGGGTGTGACAACTGTTTGGAGGGCACCATAGAAATTATACAGCTACAAACAATGTAAAGAAGTATTTTCAGATAACTAGGATCAGGCTATTGTTTTAGAAGAATAATAGCAATGCTGTTCCTTCTTGATTCATAGAACACAATTGGAAGTTAATCATCTAACCACCAGATGTTCCTTTAAACAGATTTAGCTGAAATAGCATTTATTTTACAGTAAATGTGCAAAGTTTAAATGAAATTACTTGTAAATGTTTCAAAGTAAGCAGAGTAATGATGCATTTTAAAAAACATCAAAAACATCACTTTTTTTTACAAATTTGTACAAGTAAATCTGTTTTCTATTCCTACAATGAACACCATTTTGAATTGTAACATCATGTAGTATTGTTTTGATACAAAACATCTTTTATCACTTATTTTGAATTTTAAAATCTAGAATTCAACAGGTAACAATGTAGTGGCCAAGCAATAAGGCTATATTTGCCTTATGAGAGGCCTTTTAAATTTCAAAGTTGACGCGATGCGCGTCAAAAGTTTCCCGCGACTCGTTTCGCGAATTTTTCGCCGGAAATTCGCGAATTTTTCGGTGAAGCGAATCGCGGGAGATTCGCCCATCACTAATCCTAATGTGGTAAATATGTTCTTAAAGGACAAATCAACACAATTACACTGGGAGTGTCATTGTGTTATACATCCCCCAGTGAATATCCCCCACTGGGATGGGGCCTAACACATTGACTTAATACATTAAGGGGCAGATTTACTAAGGGCCTAATTTTAGAAATAAAAAAAACTTCGGAATTCGACCTTCAAAGTTTTTTAAAGGATTTTTTTGATTGAATAAAAAATCGTTCGAATCGTTCAATGGAATCGAATTCTTGGTCATGCCGCAGGCGACTTTTGATTATAGTTGTGCCAGACAGGAGGAAGTGGTTCAGGGAGATTAATTGCCCCAAAGAAGAGGCGATTTGTCACCAAGCGACTAAATCTCCCCGAATCTGCTTGTGTGGACTTATTTTCTCTTCAGTTTTCTCAGGAGTAAATTGTGCATTCACATTTATACAGTATGTATAACAATTAGTGATGGGCGAATCTCCCGAAATTCGCTTCTCCGAAAAATTTGCGAATTACTAGCGAAATTCGTGAATCGGCGAAAAATTTGCGAAACGAGTCAAGGGACGATTTTGACGCGCGTCGCGTCAAATCGCGTTGCGTTGCGTCATATCGCGTTAAAAACGACGCGTCGTGTCAAAAACGTTGCGCGACTCGTTTTTTCGGCGAATTTTCGCCAAGCGAAATTTCGCTGGTGATTCGCGAATTTATTCGCCAGCGGCGAATCGCGGGAAATCGCAGCGAATTCGGCCCTGGCGAATAAATTCGCCCATCACTAATAACAATATGGTTTCAAGCAAATTATGCATCAGAAAGCCCCTAATAGTATGTTAACCCACAAAACCCAATATAATTTTTGGTAATTACACATTACACCGCTGCAGCAATCCTGTTCCTCCTCTTGCTGGCTTCTCCATGGTGCACGTGGAGGACACTACTGGGTTTTGGCATGTTGCGAGTATCATGACGTCATTGCATTGGTGCGGATTTTGAATATTTAAAGGGGCTTTGAGCACAAACTCATTGCTTGTTTTTAGGTCTCACTTGTTAATTCCTGGGTATAATTCTTGTCCTGTTTGATTCCTGTTTTGACCCTGTTTGCTTGCATGACTATTCTGAACGCTGCCTAATCTGACCTTGCCTGCCTGACTACTATAAACTTTGCCCATCCTGACCCCTGCCTACCTAAATATTCTGATTCTACCGGTATTGGCCCATGTCTGCCTGACTATCCATCGACCGCTGACTGTACTGACCCCGGCCTGATAGACCTTGCTTGAACTCCACCTGAACCAACAACTGCCTGTTTGACCCTGATTGTACTCTGCCTGTACCAACCCCCGACCTGCCTGACTACGCTTTTCGTCTATTCTCTGAACTGGTGCCTTCTGTCCAAAATCTCGGTAGTGACCGTCCCCCCCACAACTCTTTCTTAGGCACATAGATATAATTAATGTGAATGCAACTGGCCTTCTGAATAGTTTGATGCTCCTTTGCATGTATAAATAAGTGTATAAATAAGATTAGTGGTATAGAAGATATAGAGAAATAAAACCCTTTAAACTATTTATACTGAAATGTAAGCTTGTACCAATATTCAAATTACTTGTAAACTCTCACAATTTCTTTAATGTTTGTTCCTCTTTACCCATGTGGTTGTCAAAGTGACTATTGCAGGGACAGAACATAATTCGCTAACTCTATTGTCAGGCGACTTCCTCAGACTAGGCAAACTGCTATAATTAAGCTGCATCCTCCCCACTCTTGTCAGTGACATCATATCCTGTCTGCCAAAAATGCATTAAACTTGAGAAAACGCTGGTGACTTTAAATTTTTAAGTGGAATTGCCTGCAAGCACTAACTTTTTTGGGTTAACAGTTTCCCCCAGACATTTGAGGGGCATGGAACATTCATTTAACAGTGGACTCATGTCTAGGGCATTATAGGATCTCTTTTGTCTTCAATAAGGTCCCTTGCACATTACATTCCTTGTAATAAAAAGTGTCCCGCCTTATGTGTAAGATCATAGAGATAAACAAACCCTAGTGAATCTTTGCTATAAAATGCTTGCACTGAAGAAGTATCGCTAGTGAAAAGTCACCAGAGTTCGAGGACGTAACTTTACTTTTAGTGAATTTGCATAGTGGTAACGAATTTATGCCTGGTGAAATGGAATGAAGTGTGCAAAGTTGTCGCTGGCAACAATTCGCCCTTTAGTAAATCTGCTCCAAAGGTGGAAAATGAAAATAAAGTGCAGGACACCAAGTTTAGTTACCATCCCTAGTACTCAGAAAAGAGCTATTTAACCTATAAAACCACAAACCCAAAAAAGGATTAGTGGCAAATGTTGCCACGTAGTGGAGGAAACACAATCCAATACCTTCATTAAAAATACACTGTGTGCCATAGGCCAAAATGGAGGAAAAAATATTTTCCAGTCTCCCAAAGAGGAAATCTTTTCTAAATGAAGCCATTTTTACCATTCAAAAGCATTGTTTAAGTAGCAAACCACAAATTCTAAACGTTAAAAACTTTAAAAAAAACAACATAAAAGTTGAATTTTGAAACACCTTTTCATCTGCTAGCTCTTGTGTACAAAGGAAAAACTTCCAAAAAATGAATGTCATTAGGAGAAAAGATGCTGCAAAATACAACTTTTAAAATAGTTTGTAACATTCAGAAACAATTTATGGTATGCTATTTTTGCAAACCACATGCAGTATATTTTATTTGCTTATAATTGTGCAGTACAGTAAAACCCCCATTTTATATTTTTCAGGGGACCAGAAAAAAATTATATAAATCCAGGAAAATCAGGGAAATCAGTTATGCATAATTTATAGATGAGAACACAAAACAACAATGTAAGATGAGGGAAAATTCTACTGTATTATTATTATGCTTTTACAATGTAGCCTACTCTCCAACTAGTATTGTGTGGACTAATGGAAGGACAAACTTACATATGCTAAATTTAAGCCTGCATGTAACACATTCCAAAAACTAGATCATCCAGATGGATTGAAGAACATTCACATTTATTACTTTACAGTATTCAGTTGCAGTTAAGCTATATAAAAGTGTTACTCTTTATGACCATGTATTTAAATTTTTAATCTAAATGCACAAAATGAGTTCCTGCCAGTGACTGCATGTACTTAACTAAAGATGCATCTTTGAAGGTAATTAGCAGATGATGGTTAATACACTGGTTTTCAATGAAATCTGCCCACAGTTCAAAAGGCTTTGGGCGCACCAGGCAGCCGATTCTCCGCCTGCAGAGAATCCGAGATGTAATACATCATCTAGCCTTATAGTTCACATTTTTTTGTTGGCTATCACATGATCAAACTAAAAAATAATGTATATGTAAGGACCCCTAAGGTTAAATGTGTCCCTAGGGCTTTAAATCCCTAGTTACTGATCAAAAACTCATGTATCTAGTTTAAGGATTTGCATATCCAGTGCTATTGGCCAGGAGGTGCTGTGACCATATCCTGCCTCACTTTGGTATAGTGCTGGGAAAGGAGTGACAGCTTCCTCGTTGCCTTCCACCTGGAGACAGGGTGGATGTGTGCTTTGAGCCTGGGCATGGGTCCAGTAAAGTCAGGGACAGGTCCCTGTGAATGAGGCAAATAGATAGTGGCAGGTATAGCTCCCAGTACTAGTACACTCTAGGAGTGTAAGTCAGTCAGGTTTGAGCTAAAAAGAGCATTTCTGAGCTCCAATGTACAGATGAAGCCACTTTGGTTTGTGTTTTTAACACAGAATAACTAAACCCAGGTATTCCCACATCCCACTTAACACAGAAAATTGTGTCACAGGACAACAACATAAAATTAAAGCGTTCACCATTGTGAAAATGGTGCTTTGGTATGCTAATGAAAAAGTTAAATGCATTAAATGAGTTAAGACTTTAGATAACATAGTTTCTTCAATTAATCAATAAAGCTTTTGTTCAGTTATTTGCAAGAACCTCCTGGTGTCAATTTTTTTTCCTGTATTATTGCACAGTAGCCTGTGGGAGATGTAGTTACACTACACCACACCTTTGTACTTCCACTTAGTGAAGGCCCTAGCCTGGAGTGTTATAGTCATGTGTAACCCTTGCTCTATTGAAACTTGCTGGTGATTAACCATGATTGGCCTGCAGGGTCCCAAAATAGCGTTACATTTATATTTAGCAAGTGCACTTAGAATATTTTGAGATATAAACTCAATGTATGCCATTATGCAAATTTTATTTAACATGTAACAATTTTCTTCCTGTTTTTGAACATTGTTGCAACTGTCAGCTCTGACTGTTGCCAGTATACCAAGATATTGATTAAGCATTTGTATACAGTGCTTTTCAACTTTGGCCTGTTCTTCAGTGTCAAACTTCCATTTAAATCCCGACTACCACCTAAAAGGCCTACGGTACTTACATCTGCAGGCTCAGTGAATTTCATGAGTGTTTAATCTATTGGCATTTTCAATAAACCCAATGCAAATTAAGGGACAGATTTATCAAGGGTTGAATTGATAATTCAAATTTTAAATTCAAATTTTTGAGTTTTTTGTCAGATTCGTCTAGCAAGTTATTCAAATTCTATTCGAGTCTTTGACCATTCACCACCTAAAACCTGCTGAATTGCTGTTTTAGTAAATGGCAGAGGTCCAGGGGTCCAGGGATCAGGTTGATGTTTGCAGCCTTACTGGCAATGAGCTTTTTTCAGAGGAAAAAACTTGAATCGAGTTTTTTCAATTCCAATCGAATTTGATTCGAATTCTATTTGAGTTGTCAATCTGATTCATTCGAGTTAAAAAAAAAAAAATCAATTTTATTAATATGTTTTGATTGGTCGAATTTCGAGTTCTTGGGAGTTTATGGGAGTTTTAAAAAACTCCAATGAATTTGAAATTCAACCCTTGATAAATGTGACATATGACTCTACTGTGCTCTTTTAGAGTTTTCTTTCCCAACTAGATTATTGGCTCTAATGCCATTCTTTTAGTTGGCACTCAGAATGCACTGGTACCTTGCAGCACAGAGAATGAATAATCTTTTCATAGTGGTTCAACAGAAAACGTATTTAATACGTGCTCTATAAGTTCTATATTTTGCAATGCGGCATAAAGATTTTTGAGATATTTAATATATCGAAGTCAAAATATTACCCATTATTAAAGTGTTGTTCCTTTTCTATTGGTTTTAGATGGTTTCTGATCAATCTCATGCTATAACAACATATTTTATGGGACATCAAAAATCTTAATAAATACTGTTCTCTATTTTATTTAATAATTTAATACTTTGTCTCTTTCTTTTTTTCACCCAGACTATACAGTTGAGCAGTTGAGCACAGTTGTATAACTGAGCATTTAAAATTATTATTAATAGTGATGTTATAATGGGTTTATCAGTCAATGAAAGTGCCCATATCTTATGGGGCAGATCGTTGACGATTCAGACTTTCTTGAATTGAATGATATCGCTGACCAAAAGCTTTGTTTCTTATTTGGGCAAGATCAGGTATGGTTTATGAAGGTGGAAAGTTTTGATTAGTGATCCAGTGTTTGCCAGTGGGATCCAGTTCTTCAACTACTATATGTGTGACTGAATGGTTCAGTCTGTTGAGTTGATATTTTAAAATAATGTTATAATAATTGGTATCCCTTTGTTTTTTTTCCCTTTCCAATAAGCAGATTCTTTTATTCTTTATTAAAATATGGGTTGCTTTTTTATATGAGAAAACCTTGATTTGTAATATATTGAAATTTGTATTTTTCAATCTCAAATTATTGTTAACCATCAAATAGGGATGGGAGAATTTGACCTCTTTTGTTTTGCCAATATTTTGCCAAAAAGCATTAATGTCCATCGGTGACAATTTTTTTTGACGCACAACATTTTTTTCTGCTATTTGAGTCTATGGGCAAACACAGTGAAAAAATATGCTCATCCATACTATCAATTAAAAAAAAATCTCAAAATCTAAAAAAAAATAAAATAAATTAATTCTATATAGGTCATTGTATGTATGCAAAGCATACACTGTTTTCCTGCACTGGCACTACAGATGTAGTTGCTTTAGTAACATGGGGTCAGCCATTTAAAGCACAGGTTATGTAGCAGACATACTCTGTAAAATCCCATTGTATTCTATTACAATCTGTTATCTGCTAAGTGCAACATGAGTTTAACTCTGTGTTCTAACAATAGTGACTGAGCATGGCATTCACTAGATTGTGCTAAGGCTTTTTGTTTACCTTAGCAACCAGGCAGTGGTTTAATTTTAGAGACTGAAAAGAAGAGCTACTGAGAGTAGAAAAATAAGGAAACGTAACAATAATAAAATTGCAATTTAAAATAGCAATAGGGTTTGTTTTTGCTGCTGGGGTCAGAGGAAGGCAAATAATTCAAAACTATTATCTTAAATTTTTCACTCTGGCTAGAAAGTTGGGCAACGGTTTTAATGGTTCTTTAATTTTAAATAATGTGAGGTGCATAAGGTTTATATTAGTAGTAATATAATGTGTTCAACAATCAGTTATGGTGCACATATTGTATGTGCCAGATATTGGTTGAGGCATACAATGGTTGGTAGGAATAGGACATTATATTACTGTAAAGTATTCAGAGATCCCAGTGACTGGGCACAGTATGATTACTCTTATTCTGATAATGTAACAATTCCCAAAACCTCCACATCGGAGTATGGACTATTACCTGCACAGGCAAGATCCATTAGCTGCAGATTAGTAGTTGCTGCAGTAATGAAGTGAAACAAGCAATAACAGAGAGCTTAGACAAAAGCAAGGTCAGGTCAGGCCAGGTCTGATACTAAAATACTTTATTAATCAATTAATCTAAATCATTAGAATGTTTCAGAGCCTGTTTGCAGTCAGGCAACAAGACGGGGTGGGGGGGGGGG
>CM044431.1:164111213-164164593 GCA_024363595.1 Xenopus borealis | reverse complement strand
AACAATTCCGCTATCACACCATCTCCCCAGGCCCAGTGCCTTGGGGTTATCCTAGATTCTGGCCTGTCCTTTACTCCTCCTATCCAGTCACTTATTATATCATGTCACTTCAACCTAAGGAACATAACCAAAATATGATAATTTACTGTATCACCCAAGATGCTGCCAAAATCCTTATTCACTCTCTTGCCATATGATGTCTAGACTACTGTAACTATATTTTAATTGGCCTTCCCCTCCAGAAACTGTCACCTCTCCTGTGAATAATAAATACTGTCACAAAGCTTATACACATCAGCAACTGCTCCTCAAAAATGCAAGAACATATACAGTATCACATCTCTCACCCACTTAATTCTGATCTTGCCCACTCCCACACATTGTGTATTATTCCCTTCCCTTTATATTGTAAGCTCTTTTTGCACAGGGCCTTCCTTACCTTTTGTACTGGTATTGGTTTATGATGTATGTAACTCCATTGGGGTTATGTAATAAAAGGCACTAAGTTTGCCCAGGAGCAGTAATTCATATCAACCAATCAGAAGCTAGAATATAGCAGCCACCTGTTTAAAAGCAAAGATCCTATTGGTTGCTATGGGTTACTGCTCCTGAGCAAACTTAATGGCTTTTATTGCATATGGGGGTAAATGTTCTATGTATATAATTCATGTTCTTTAGTTGTATAAACACATTTACTTTACAGTGCTGCAAAATATGTTGGCTCTATATAAATACATAATAATAATAATAATAATAATAATAATAACAATGAGTACCACCTTTAAAGGAGAAGGAAAGCTACAGAGGTATTCTGTTGCTAATAGATTAGATGCAAAAGTGCAAGCCAGAATGCTATATTTATTTTGTAGAATGTTTTACCATACCTGAGTAAAAAGTTCTAGAAGTTCTCTGTTTGTTTAGGATAGCAGCTGCAGTATTAGGTTGTGTGACATCACTTCCTGCCTGAGTCACTCCCTGCTCACATATAGCTCTGGGCTTAGATTAGGGCAGGGGGGAGAGGGGCAAACTGAGCATGCTCCTGCCCAGGGCAAGGAGGTTTAGGAGGTTTAGGACAGCAGCTGCAGTATTAGCTTGTGTGACATCACTTCCTGCCCGAGTCTCTCCCTGCTCACCTATAGTTTTGGGCTCAAAAAGAAGAGGGGGGGGGAGAGGAGAAAACTGACCATGCTCACGCCTGAGCTAAAGAGGTTTAAGCTGAAAGCAGGAAGTCTGATACAGAAGCCCATGTTTGCAAAATAGAAGGAAAGAAATGCAGTACTGTATTTCTTTTGTCAGATGACTTAGAGCAGCACTACTGGTATATTTACTGGTATATTTAGGTGGGCCTTTCCTTACTTAGTTTTAACATTTCCTTCTCTTGTAAAATCAACAAATAAATGGAATTTAAGTATTTTAAAAAAAAATGTATGGCAAGAGCTGTTCAGTGATACACACAATACTTTGCTATATGTAAATGAAAATATACAGACAAATATGTATGTATACATGTTCAAAAATCTAATATGATTCAAGGAAACATGTCTTAATTCAGCCTATGTACATATTATTCGTTAGACAACATCTTAAATCTACAATCAGTTACAGTTTTGTGACTGTCTGCAAAACAGGCATAGACAAACAGGAAATGGTTGAGAAAATGATCTACCAGATTAATGATAGATGACCTAATTTACAAGGAAAGTTCTTTTCAGAAAAGCATGCATTGGAGGAGGGCAACTTATTTACTTTGACAAGGTCAATATACATTTTTGCCATCCTGTATATTAACTGGTATATTGTTTTTGGAAAGACACATTTGACTGGACTTGACAGCTATTTTCAACTGAATAATATATTCAAATGTTTATCTATTTCAGTTAAAGGGATACTGTCATGGGAAAACATGTTTTTTCCAAAACACATCAGTTAATAGTGCAGCTACAGTAGAATTCTGCACAGAAATCCCTTTTTCAAAAGCCCAAATGGATTTTTTATATTTAATTTTGAAATCTCACATGGGGCTAGACATATTTCCTAATTCCCAGGAGCCCCCAGTCATGTGACTTGTACTTTGATCAACTTCAGTTACGCTTTACTGCGGCACTGCAGCAGTGGTGTAACTACTCCCTGGTGGGTCCTGGTACAGGATGGGCACCTGGGCCCCCCTGTTGGGCCCTTGCCTCTATAAATCCCACACTGGACTGATGATGGCATATTTGCTGTAAAATCTCCTTCTAGATTACCGCCTGGAATAACCGATGGGCCCCAAGGGGGTGGGGGCCCTTGTGCAATTGCACCCTCTGCACCCCTGGTAGTTACTGCACTGCAGGTTGGAGTGACCACCCACCCTCCTTTCATCCCCCAGGGGGAAAATAGCAAAATGGCTTGGCTTTAAAGTGGCTGAAACAAGAAAATGTTTGTGGATGAGGCTTATTATAACAGTGGGTGAGGCTTTTAATTGTGGGAGTAGCTTATTTTTAGCATAATGTGATATGCACTGCATAGTGCATCACTCCAATTCGACAACTGGTTACACAACTACACAAAATTTTTCATACTTTCTCGAACCCAACAATGTTGATTTATACACCGTGGGGGTTATTTATCAATGTTTCTAAAGTGAAACTTCAATATCTAAAAAGCGTGCTATGTCATGTTGCTGTTTTAGGCAAAATGTAAACTATTCAATTTGAGTTTTTTCAAGGTTTATACATTGTTTTAGATTGCAGGCCCCTTAAAATTATGAATAACATATGAATTTGAGTTATTTAATGCACAGTTTTATTCAATTGCATTTTTTATTTGGATTTTGAAATACATAATTTAACATTGGTGTTTTTTTAATTGTTAGTATTAGTAGAAAAAACCTTTACACAAATGTAATTAATAATTTAAACAACAGTTCTGCAAGACTCCTTTATATATTAGACAGTAACTGTAAGAACATTTGGGTAAAAGAACATAACACTTTGGCAAGTAGCAGGGCACACTTGCCCCTTTGGAAAAACGCTTGCTCCAAAATGTTTAGCTTTTCTATTGATCCTTTGGAAAACTGCTGTTCTTTTCACATTCATGGTGACCATTTATTTCCTCACAAAGGAATTAATATGTTTTGCAAAGGCAGTTGCGATAAATAAATGTCATTTATAGGGTTTCCAAGCCATTCAAATCAGTTGGATTGCAGTTTTTGAATAATTTATTTTTACAAAATTGATATCCAGTCAGTTTTTACCTCTCTTTTGCCCCCTGTTTTTCTCTTTCTCTCTGCCTCTATATTCCCTTATATCATAAATGTGTGTATTATTGATTTCAGTGTTTTTCCAAAATGAATCAACATGGAACAAGATCCCTGTTGCTGTTTTTCTTTATAATATTTTATTTTTAAAAACTGTGTCTGAGCTAAATTTTTCAGAAATATGATTGTTGATCTTTTTAATCCTAAATTAAATTTTTAACAGTTGTAGAAGAGAGATGGTCAATTAGGAGTATGGGAAGCAAACCATAGTAGCTTTGCAAAGTGTACTATATGCATATGTATTTTTATAATTTGCATAAAAAGAGCACAGAATTAAGTTAGAACGTTTTGAATATTTTATGTTGTCCAGGAAACATCTTTGTGACATTTACATTGCATGAATAAACCATAATAGATCCTTGTTAAATTGATTTAGTAAGGTTTTTACTAGGAAATCACTTTGTGGAAGTGTTTTAGCGTGATTATTTTATAAATGGTACAGCCTTATATGTATAAGATAGACTAAAAGTAAGAGACAGACAAACCTGACTGAGTTGCAGTACAAAAGTCGTCAGACAGAGCAGCAGGGCCAGTCTCCCTTATGTGCATGTGTCTGAATTAGAGAGAGCATTAACAATAAATAGGATCTCATTTGTCAGTAGAATTGAATGCATTTTCACTGACTCAGATTGTCATTGTGTCTGTAATATATTCAGTACTGAACCACTTACATTTCCCTTTTTATCAGCTTTTAAAGAATTTTTTTTGCACAACAACGAATCAGGTTTATATGAAAAAGCCTTTTCTCCCTTTCTTTTTTAAACAGAATTCATCTGCTAAGGGTAGGTTGAACATTATGTACAATTTCCAGATAATATATTTCTTTTTAAAGATCAGCCTACTTTAACAGTAATTTCAATAGAGTGAAACATCGTGACAAGATAATAGTCTCCCATTTCCCTATTTTCAATGTATTGTAGTAGGAGATCATTGTCCTGTCACAACACTTCCTTAAAATGACTTTCTATTACATAGAATGAGTTAGAGCTTGTGTCAAGAATGTAAAAAAAAAAAATGAAGCTAATAATATAAAAAATAGATCACTATAAGTCTACACAGTCGTCTAGAAAACTGCTTAGCCAGACAAGCAAGTTAGTCATTACTAATGAGAATCCTACTGCAATGTTATGACATGAATTAGAACATGTATCATCACTTGATGTTTATTAAAGTATAATGTTGGCTTTTTTGATAGCCGCGAAAGTATATAAACTGTCCTCACACACTCAGATATTTGCAGTTGGGGAATGTGCCCCTTTTATTATGCAACCAGACCATCAACGTTTTTGGGGAAAACCTCCCTTCATCAGGATAAATATCCAAGTGCACAATTCACCTTAATAACCCTTCAGTCCCTCCCAGTGTCCCACACCTCTTCCAATTGGTACAACAATTAGTCCAATAATGAAAGGGCCGACATGTTTCCTTTAATACATTTTCTTAACAACTTGGTTTTATATAAATTAAAAATTCTTTTAGCAATATCTTTATGAATGAACCCCTCTTTTTTTCTCCTTCACAGATAAGAATTGTGAGGGTGATGTCAATAGGTTTTAGGATAGTCACAACCCTGGGCAGTGAGTAAAATAATGTTTGTATTGATAATTTTGCACAGGTTATTTAAAATGGATATTGAAGTTTGGACCTTTTTGATTATTGGACTAATTGTTGCACCAATTGGAAGAGATGTTGGAAACTGGTAGGGACTGAAGGGTTATAAAGGTGAATTGTGCATTTGGATATGCATCCTGATGAAGGGAGGTAGTGTGTGCAGACTGTTTCTATACTTTTGTGGTTGGGACCCGGCCGGGTCAACGGAGGACCAGCACCGCTATTGCAGAGGAAGTAGATGAGAGGTGTGCGGTGGAGATACTATGTTTGTAAGGCTTTTTTGATAGTTTTTTTTGTATAGAAATGCATTTCATTCCTTAAATGAGACTGAATGTTCTCAAATTAGATATGTTTGCCTTTGTAATAAATATGTTTCTCAGTTGACTAGGAGGTTGAAGTACTTTGTGTATACACCGTCTGTAAGTCATCATACATGACAGAGATGTAGGATAATTATTATCATAAATGAGATGTGTGCTGTGCCCCTCCAATTGCTGTTTATACTGAAAATGGATGTAATGTCAGATATCTCTTGTGCGGTGGTACTTGCCACTTTTTTGAGGGTCTCAGTGATATACAAGACCCAGATTAATGGGTTACTGTACATTCAAATCTAATAAAAGTAATTCTAAAATAACTGGACTTGCTGATTAATCATTGAAGATATTTCACTACTCATTCAAGCAGTATCTTCAGTTCAATTGACTGGTGTGGGAAGTTTTCACCATATAAACTCTTAAATGAATCCAATCGCGATGGCACATTGTTAGTGATGGGCAAGTCGAGCGTCATTTTTGACCCGCCGCGACGAAAACGACGCGACGTGCGTCAAAAACAACTCAACGAAAACAACTCGACGCACGTCGAAAATGCCATTTCGCTGGAAAGTCGCGAATTTTTCGGCGAAGCGAAACTGGGTAGATTCGCCCATCACTACACATTGTAACTCTTCAGAGAGGTGACATCTGAAAATTTCAGAGGTGTTGATTCTGTTTAGTTGTTAGATACTGTTATAGGATTATCAATGTGTCATGCAACTCCTAGAAACAGGTGTTCCTGTGGAGTTGTATGAATGGATGTGTGAAGTGTTCTGAAACTACTAGGGTACAGATGTGAGAACAGCATTGTATGTAGCTGACAAGTGGTGTCAAAGGCCCCTGCCTCTGTTCAGGGATGGTTTCTCCACCTTGACAGGAATCGCCTTGTTCAAACCAGCTCTCTTCTTTATCCCATATTTGGACATTGCTATCTTCAAAGAAGTGTCCCTTGTCTCTGAGTTGTAGAAAAAAGTGTTTAAACCTAACATTTTCCTTCACACGGACACCATATTACAATGGCATAGTTTTGAATTAATATTTTCTATTGGGAACTAGAAGATAAAATAGAGGTAAAAGAAAAAACAAAAGTGAAGGATATGGCTTATGGAATGAAAAACTTAAGATACAAGGAAAGTTGCATCAACACCTGCAGTATAAGAAAGAGGGAAGAAGGAAGGCTGAGGAAAGGGATAAGGGGCAGTTTTGTGAGTGAATTGTCTACCTAAAGGTCAACCTATCAGCTTAGAAATACAGACAGCTCAAGACTTGTTTGACATTCACTGTACATTATGTATACCCCAACCAGATCTTTGTGGCATGCAAAAATACTTTATAATTAAGAAATAAAGTACAAAAATTATGTAAGTACAACATAATTGTGTAACACCAGCCTTTCTACCCAATTAGACGTGTCCATGTAACTAAGTCAAGTTTACTAAAATCTAGATATTATTAGACAACAAACTGTCTATATTACTCTCCCTTGACACAATTACTTGGAATCAAAAAATAACTACATTACTGAACTTTCAACTGTACTGCATTGGGGTTATTTAAGTAGAGTTTTTTTTTTCCAACTTAAAATTTTTATTCAGTTTCAGCATTTTACATTTCCAAAATTCAGAACATTTCTCAAAACACAGGTATATAAGAACAGGCTTACTGTTGCAAACAGTCGTCAACAATGTTTATCAAATACATGACACATATAGGTATAAGTATAAAGCACAGAATCAACATTAATGACCAAGAGGCATATTGCAGGGGTCTGTGCCTTAGCTAGGGAATGTGTCATCTCCTCCATTGACTTCATGTCTTGAATGGGGGGGATAACCTCTAAAGTTGGAACATTAGGCGCTTTCCACTTGGAGGTGATAGACAGCCTATCTGCCGTATAAATGAAGTTCAGGAGTTTTTGCTCTGGATGGGAGATATCCACATGGGGTAAACCCAAAAGTACATTAGAGACCTGTATAGAAATTTCATAGAAAAAGTAGATAGAGTGACCATGGCTTTGCTATACCTCCAAAAATTTGACAGTTCTGGACAATACCATAATATATGGGAGAGAGTGTCCTCATGTCCACATCTCCTCCAATACAGCACTGAAGTATTAAGATATATTCTACTGAGCTTTAGTGGGGTGTCTACATCTCCTCCAATACATCGCTGAAGTATTAAGATATATTCTACTGAGCTTTAGTGGGGTGTAATACCAAGAACATTGCCTTATAAACACTTTCCTTCTGTCTTACACAGGAAACACTTCTCCGGGCACTATCCCATATATCTTCCCATTGTTCTACTGTAAGGTCAAGTGAGAGCTCTCTCTCTCTCTCTCTCTCTCTCTCCAACATATACTTATACTTTGTAAAGGGTTCTTCTATTGTAGTATTTAAAATAGAGTAGATGGTCGAGATCAAGACTCTTTGGGGTAAACCTCCTATAGACTTCAAAGGAGGTCAATGATCCAGATGGGGGGTGGCCCTTGAATATACCCTTGATAAAGTGTACAATTTGGATGTATTCTTAGTACCAACTTTGTGGAATTTGGTGTTTCTCCTTTAATTCCGCAACTGTATGAATTCTATTTTCTAGGGAATTGATAAAATCATATACTCGAAAACAGTTTTTGGAGCTCCAATGGCCCTGAAAAGAGGTAGACAAGCCTGGTGTGGGCTGGCCAGATTCGACTGCATGGGGGATGGGGAAGACATCAATGGTGCTTTACTATGACAATGTTCCCAAACCTTAAAAGTGAATTTAGTGGCCTGTAAGGCATTGTACGGTGGTTTGACTATTCTGGGAGTTTGCCAGAGAAGGGCATTTAGATGTATTGGGGCCAAGGTAATCAATCAGTGCCCATCGGGTTGTTGGGAAATAAGTTGTCCTGCCCAATATCTGGTGTAGTTGTGCTGTCTCAAAATATCTGCACTGATAAACCTCCTTGGAATTTGCTCATATTCATTATCTTTTTAGATATCCTATGTCTCATCTTTGCCCAAATGAACTTAAAGATAATTTTCTGAAAAGTCTGTAGAGTAGCATTTGGTACCATTACAGGTAATGTTACAAAGAGGTAGAGCAGTTTGGGGAGAATTGGCATCTTCACTGCTGTTGTCCTGCCAAGCCAGGATATGGTATAGGCACCCAATTTCTGTAGGAGCAAAGTGAGAGTCCTTAACAGTGGGACATAATCATGCTTATATATCTGGAAATAGGATTTTGACAGCTGTATGCCAAGATATTGTATAGAGTGGTCCAGTCTAGATGAGGTGTGACCATACAACCTATTCCAATGTATCAGTCGGTTTTCAAGCTTAGAGATGCAAAGGAAATGGAAATAAGATGACCTCTGAGGACTGCCTTGTGTGCTTCCCACAATGATGCCACATATCCACTGAACCCTGGCTTGTTTTAAAATAGTCAGTCATACTTTCCAGGACCTTCTCCCTAATAGCATGATCATTCAAAAGTGTTTCATTTAAGCGCCAATGTGTGGATCATTTGGGTGAGTGTAGTATATCTATTTCTTGTATCACCGCTGAGTGATCTGTTCATGAGATGGGTAAAATAGTAGAGGTGGCTGAGAACCTTAAGATATCCCTAGAGACTAAAAAATAGTCTATTCTAGTGGAAAGATTTAGTGGAAAAACTATGTCTTGCTGAGAAAAAAAGTGTATTCACTTTCGTTTGGATGATGTATCCTCCAGATATCTCTGAGATCCAACCTGCGTAATAATTTACAAAACCTTTTAGAATGCTCAATAGTATCTTTGTTGGTAGGTGGGAAAGAGAGGCACACTAAGTTAAAGTCTCTGCCAGTTATAGTGGAAGTGAGAAATCTCCCCTCCCTTTAGTCAGTCTGGATCAGAGAAATTTCAACTGCCGTTTGTTTGGTAAAAGTAGAGTTTTTGAGTTGAATATTTTGGTCATAACTCATATTTTCAGGTTAAAATTATTCCATATTTATTACACCCCAACCCTGGAAATAGCTTGAATCTGAATATCCAGTATACCATCTAAAACCTGTGGAGGTCATGTAGGAGTTCATGGCAGAGGTCTCTTGAACCATTACTTGATGTTAATAGCCTTTATCATGTTTGAGTTTTTTTCGGAGGATTTTGCTCAAAAACTCGATTCAAAGCAATTCAAGCTATTCAAGTTTTTTTTTCACTGAAATTGGATCAAATCAAGTTTTTGGGTTTCGCAACTCAAACTCATTGAATTTACTTTTTTCTTAAATAAGAAGCCATTCAAGTTGTGAGTTCATTGGAGATATAAAAAACTGTAACATTTGACCTTTATGTTAGCATAAAATAGTCCATTTTATTTTTCTTGGACCTTGCAGATAAATCATAAAGGTGTGTTATTTACAATAAGTCAATGATTAACATTGTTAGAAGCCCAAATGCACAAAATATGTCAAGTTCTTTGTAAAGTATGCTGTCTCTCCCTTTGCCCGCTCTACTTATCCATTTAGCCTTTATGCAACTACTGCTGCACCTTCAATTTCTCTCAAGTCCTGTCAGATTTCTTGATTGTTACTTTAACGTCCTTCCAATTTGTTCGTTTCTCTCCTCAATCCTCCCATCAGAGACATCTTCAGACAGCACCTGCCTCCTTTCTGTCTTTCCTCTGACAATTCGCTTTCCAAGTACTTGCCCTAATAGACCATCATCATATGTGTATTTGGATATCATATACTGTAGGCTTCATGTAACATACTATAAAATAGGACAACAAATGCAATCTACTTCAAGTAGTTTCACTTCTAAATAATGTTTAATGTATTATTACCTTTACAGTTATACAGTGCTATAGACACACAAATGCCTTTATAAAGTCTTACAAAGTCTTTCTCCAGTACCACACTTTGTCACTGTCATGTCAACTCTTAGTTTGAGTTGTTTGTCCCTGCAGCCCTATCTCACATACAAAATAATTTATAAATAAGTTATAGCAGTACAAAATCCCTTTACAAGTTAAGCTTTGAAACTCAAAGAACAGACATACGCTGGATCCGAAATCTGTTCAGGAACATAAAATGGCTTTAATATCTCCTCACAGTGCACTTATGGATCACATTTTACTTTAAGAAGAAGCAGAGCATATTGCAAACAAGACATATTTATATCATGGCTACAATGTACAGTATAGATTAGATATCTGTAATTTCATAAAGAATTTCAACCTGCAGCATTTCATATTTGTTTGACTACAACTCTAAGCCAATCAGGACTTTTGTAAGAATTTATACAAAGCAAGGAGTTTTCTCTAATTTCTTTTTGAAACGTCTAAAGAACTTCTGTAACAGGAAATGAGCAGGAAGCACCTAAAGACAATCCATAGTCAGCTCTTGTGGTACAGCTTATACAATTAGGGCTCTTCCAGACGAGGAGATCGCAGGGAGATTTGTTGCCTGCGACAAATTGCCGCATTTTTGGGGCAACAAATCTCCCTGAATCTCTTCCCCCAGTCTTGCGCCCGCTAAAGTGTAAAGTCGCCTGCGCCTATTCACACACAGCGCGGCGCTTTTGAAAATCGCTCAAAAATGCATTCGATAGTCGATAGCATTCAATAGTCGAATGCTTATCGAATTTCGAATAGAATCGTAGGATTTTTGGGGAATTTTAGTAAATTTGCCCGAAAATGTCAATATAATTTAAATTTAACATATCAAAAATTCATTATCAAAATGCAAATAGATGGTCTATTCACAATGTCAATGGTATAACAAAATAATGCCATCCCTAATCATTTGAAACTGCTGAACTACTGAATAATAAACATATTTATAATACACAAACATATTCCACTGCACAATAAATGGGTATATATAATTTTGCATGATTAGCAACTGCAAAATTCATTTTGAAAATGCAAAGCAGCGTTGCAATCTGGTGTTTTTTCATGACCTGATTTTAAGAATAGATTTTAAGAATAGATATGATCTATTTACAATGTCTTCGGTATAACAAAATAATGCCATCCCTAATGCAGAATTTTTAATTTTATGTAATAGCCTACTGAATTACTGAATAATAAACATATGTATAATACATAAACATATTCCACAGCACTGTGTAATAAATGGGTATATATACTTTTGCATGATTATACAAAAAACAGCCAATAACTGATTAAATAATAAAAAAGGTAAAATAATTCATAATCTAAAAAATACTTCAGTTTACCCATAATTAACTAAATATTTATCATAAGCAAGCTATTGGTATAAGGGTACTGGATAAAGATAGTGCACCAACTGCAAGATGAAAGCATTGTCAAATGTGCATTTTAATTAAGAGGTCCTGAACAATGTGAAATACAATTATGCAAAATTACACAAAGTTATTAATCCAGAGGTGAAAATTCATATGTGACATGACATGTGGTCACTTGATATGAACTACGGTGCATTGCGATTATGCATGCATGTGCCTACTGGGTTTTTGCAGCAAATGCGCATGCACGCCTACTGGGTATTTGCTACGATTGCGCCTGCACAAGCGTACTTTTTTTTCTGCGACCTGAAGTTCATTTTTCAAGGCAGGTCTTGGCCAGTGCCCAAGTGCTGGGGTCCACTGGGATTTTTCCCGGTGTCCCGACAGCTCAGTCCAACCCTGAGCCAATACCCTTCTGTTAGTTGGTTGGTGGTAAGCCACAGTTGCTGGCCCAATCTTTGGTCCTACTATTTTTCAATCCTATGTCTGGTTGGTGAAAGGTCCATACACGGGCTGAGAAAAGCTGCCAACAGACCACCTTGTGGGGCCATCTGAGATCTCGATCTGGCAGGTTAAAAAACCCCATCGGTTCGCAGGCACATCCACCTGTATCGGATGCATTAAGATCTGATCGTTGCACCCTAGGGCCCACTTTTGGATCAGCACGATATCGCCAATCTCAATGTGGGCATATCGGGGGAGATCCACTCATTAGGCGACAACGCCAAACAAAGGCAGATTACTCCTACCCCTTTCTAAGCAGTTGGAATGCTGACGGTCAGTAGCCTGCAACTTCCCCCTTTTGCTATAGGAGATTTTTGGTTTCCTTCCTGCTGACTTGCAGCATCAGCAGCTGGCACAATGTGTAAATATATGGCTATGTTATTATTTATTATATGATATATATTACATATATGTATTTTAGCTTCTAGATGCACTGTTATTTAAATCTGACATCAGATGACCTCAATTTCATAGAATGCTGTTCAGGCAATTATTTTGCTTGCAAGTAGTTCCCTTACTCATCGAGGAACACCAATGACCTATTTCCATATCCCATTCTCTTTAGCCAAGCAATATGACTTAGTCCAAATAATTATTTCTGCTCAACAGATAATGCTGATTATGTTATTTTAAAGTTCAGGGAAGGAAAAGGCTTTTGGATATCTTCAGTTGTAGGTCATACCAGGGAAACTGATATAGTAATTTTTCCTTCACACATATTGTAATTCTGTCTTGATATTGTATTTCTTGTCCATACCTAGGACAAGCTTTCCTTTTATAATCAATCAAAACATTTCCAAAATGTAAAGAAGAAAAATGGATAGGGAGCACCTCCCGTCTATTTAATGACAAAAACCGATGGTGTGCAGGGTCAAATAGACAAATACATGAACAAAAAGAAAGAAAAAGGTATAACCCATAGAACTGCACCTCCCCATCTATATCCGAAACAAACGATGGTATATGAAATGGTATTAAAACTTAACCTTTAATAAGTAAGTTAAAACAAACTCCAGTTTAAAGTAACAAAATTAAATTTAAGAACAGGGTTAGGCAGAGGGCCGAACTCACAGAAAGTGGCGAGTGGGGTACTATATGTTGCCAGCGGTCACTGAATCAGAGTGTATATGGAGATCATCCCCTTTATCTCATCCCCCTTTACCTCCTCGAGCAGACACAAAACTACTGTAATTAAGCAGTCAAAATGTATTAACGGACTCCAATTAGTACAACGCGTTTCACGGGCTCAGACCCGCTTCTTCAGGCAATAAACATAGGAGTTACAGCATATGGCAGTAGTATACACACTCACAGGCTTATGGAAGATAGCTCAAGTTGATCCAGGGACTACTCTGATATATTGGAGGCAAAACAATCCTATGGGGGTTAATTTAGGGGGTTAATTACTAGATTATGAATTTATCACATAATTTATCCAAACTATCCCAGAATTCTCCTTATTTATTAATAAAATAATTCAAATAAATCTGACTGGACTTCTGGCTTTTTGCAGCATCAGGGTAAAATAAAGCTTGAAAAACTTGAATTTGAAAGTTTAGTAAATAACCCCTTTAATGTTTAAATTATGTTTTAGCAGACTTAAGACAAATGGAGATCCAAATTACAAAAAGACTCCTTCTCAGGAATAACCCAGGTCCCAAGAATTCTGAATAACATGTCCCATACCTGTAGAAGTAACTGTATCTGTGTTATTTGTTTTAATCACAACACATATACTTTGCTTTCAGGTTGTTCATGTAAATGCAAAAAGCTATTAGCTACCCTATATGTAAACACAGAACTGGGGGCATTAAAATTAACTTTACAGATTGCTAGACAACAGAAGTCTAGCAATGGAAACTGCTTACAAAATAAAAGAGAATAATATGCTGTAGCAAAACATTTAACAAATGAATTTATTTAGATATCTTTGGCTTGTGAGTTTAATAACTTTTGTATACTTTAATATGTGCATCAAGCTATATTTGTGTTTGCACAGAAGTTCTCATTTGAACGGCATTATCCTGCAAGAACAGAAAATCTGCTCCACCACAGTCACATTGCTAGTTAATCTTCACTTCATTGGCAAGTCAAGTTAATTAAGTCTGTGTTGCCATTATTATGATAACCACCTGCTGATACTGATGTGGGCATTCTGTGAAATACATTAAAACTGCATAAATTATAAATAGGGAAAGGTACAGTAACAGGAATCTTTTTAGCATAAGTCATAAGGTTTTGTTAACAAAGTAATTTTTTTGCATGGTTTTAAATATCTTCCCCAGAAAAGAAAGTCTAATGTAGGAGATTGATGTAATGTAAAACACATACTTTTTGTCTGTCTACACAAATGAGGAACCAGCTATTGAAGGTTTCCTTATTAATAGTAACAATTCTAGTAATATATCTAATGATGCATGGTTCACACACGAAGAGACTAGAAAATGTTAAGATAAAATAAACAAAGGTCCAGGGCCAGATGGTATTCATCCCAGGGTACTTAGCGAGCTTAGCTCTGTGATTGCCAAACCTCTCTTCTTAATTTTTCAAGATTCACTGAGGTCTGGCATGGTGCAGAGAGACTGGCGAATTGCTAATGTGGTGCCGCTATTCAAAAAGGGATCCCGTTCTCAGCTTCAAAACTATAGGCCAGTTAGTCTGAAGTTGGTGGTAGGAAAGCTTTTCGAAGGATTAATAAAGGATAGAATACTGGACTTCATAGCAAATAACAATACTATGAGTTTGTGCCAGCATGGTTTTATGTGTAATAGATCTTGCCAGACTAACTTAATTTCATTTTAGGAGAAGGTAAGCAGGGACCTCGATTGTTGTATGGCAGTGGATGTGATTTACTTAGATTTTGCAAAAGCATTGGATACAGTGCCACACAGAAGGCTACTGGTTAAAATAAGGAATGTTGGCCTGGAACATAGTATTTGTACTTGGATAGAGAACTGGTTAAAAGATAGACTACAAAGAGTGGTGGTAAATGGAACATTTTCTAATTGGACCAGTGTTGTTAGTGGGGTACCGCAGGGCTCTGTACTGGGTCCCTTGCCTTTCAACTTGTTTATTAATGACCTGGAGGTGGGCATTGAAAGTACTGTTTCTATTTTTGCAAATGATATTAAATTTTGCAGAACTATAGGTTCCATGCAGAATGCTGCCACTCTGCAGAGTGATTTGTATAAGTTGGGAAACTGGGCAAAATGAGGTTCAATGTTGATAAATGCAAGGTTATGCACTTTGGCAAAAATATAAATGCAAGTTTTACACTAAATGGCAGTGTTTTGGGAGTTTCCTTGAGTGAGAAGGATCTTGGGGTTTTGTAGATAGCAAGTTGTCTAATTCTGGGTAGTGTCATTCTGTAGCTACTAAAGCAAACAAAGTTCTGTCTTGCATAAAAAAGGGCATAAACTCAAGGGATGAAAATATAATTATACCTCTTTATAAATCCTTATTAAGGCCTCATCTGGAGTATGCAGTGCAGTTTTGGACTCCAAAATATAAATGAGCTGGAGAGAGTGCAGAGACGTGCAACTAAACTGGTTAGAGGGATGGAAAACTTCAATTATGATGGTAGACTGTCAAGTTTGGGGTTGTTTCCTCTGAAAAAAAAGGTGCTTGCGAGGGGACATGATTACACTTTACAAGTACATCAAGGGACCTTTTAACCCATAAAGATGATTACCGCACCAGAGGCCACCCCTTCTGACTAGAAGAAAAAGAATTCCATTTGAAGCAGCGTAGGTGGTTCTTCTCATTGAGACTGAGGCTGTGATGGCTGATTCTGTTGATGCTTCTAAGAGGGGCTTGGATAATTTTTTGGACAGACATAATTTCAAAGGCTACTGTGATATTAAACTCGACAGTTAGTATTGTTATGGGCATATATGGTTTATGTGGAAGGGTGGATGGGTGTGTGTGTGTTTGTGTGGGAATGCTGGGTTTTAACTTAATGGACTTTGTCTTTTTTCAACCCAATTTAACTATGTAACTATTTCTTAAAAATTCCCTTTAAAAATCTTTCAACTTCGACTATTTGCCAGCTTAAAGCTGCCGAATTGTCATTTTAGCCTATGGAGACCTTATAGAACCTGTCCTGAAACATTTTCTAAGTTCCAATAATTTGATGGATTTTGCGGAGAATCTTTTGATCAATTGGATCAATTCAAACGATTTCTTATTTAATCGAAAATGGGCCTATTCGATCAAAATAGATACATTTACTATCAAAAAAGCCCTTTAAAAATTAGGGAGGCACCGAATCCAGGATTCCGTTCGGGATTCGGCCAGGATTTGGCCTTTTTCAGCAGGATTCAGATTCGGCGGAATCCTTCTGCCTGGCATATGCAAATTAGGGCCAGTGAGGGAAATCACGTGACTTTTTAAAACAAGGAAGTAAAAAATGTTTTTCCCTTCCCACCCATAATTTGCATATGCAAATTATGGTTCAGATTCAGAAGGATTCGGGGGTTCGGCCGAATCCTAAATAGTGGATTCGGTGCATCCCTATTAAAAATACTTTGAGGGTTGAATTTCGCAGTTTTTTCACTTCCAAAATGTAGCCCTTAGTAAAACTTCCACTAAGTGTTTGTAACACAAAAGGTGTAAGGCTGTATATTCAGACATACAAATTTTCAATTTGCTTTTATTCACCTGGTGGAATAATGCCTTTGAGTGTCTGCTCTACAAATTTACTGGTTTGATCTGCTCCCCTTACTGAAGGCTCAGGGTGGTGCACCTGGGCCTCTTCCTCTATGTGGTGATTTATTACTCTTTTGGGACCTTATGATTTAGTTATCCTTATTTTAATGTAAAACATATCAGGAATGCAAGAAATGTGTTCTTATTTAGATGGATGCTTGTTAACTAATAAGACGTTTTGTTGCAGCAACCATTATTATAATAAGCATTATTGGTGCTTAAACAAATACTCTTATAGCTATCCTTGACAAGTTCCATTCTATAAATTATAGGTGAATCCAGTATTGATTACCATTTTTAATAAACCAAATATAAAAGGTAAATTCTTCTTCAACATTCACCATGAGGAAGGCAGTGCCTCTGTGATGGCAGATTCCCTTGACATATTTAAAAGGGTCTTACATTTTATTTAGGCCAAAACAGGCTACAGTAGCAAGCTGAACCAGGAAAATAGTATTCTGTCACAATGGAGATGGATTTGTTTTCTGCTTTGGAGGCACACAGTGCTATGTATGTAGTTGTCCTTAAATGGACAATGCCTGGGATACATTGAATGGTTAAACATGATGAATAAGTGAATTACTATGTCAAATAAATGAAATAAAACTGAAAGCCAAATACATAAACTGTAGCAAAAGTGGTAAGGAAAGGGTTTTTGCTGAAACACAGACAGATACCCTGTCAGTCCTCCTGGAGGTTAATATTTTTGTGCCAACATTCTCCATCAGCCAGTCACATAGCTGCTAATGCAAAACATCTGAAAGTGGCACAGTCAAAGACAGAAGCATTAGTTAAAGCTGAGATATCACTGCTTTCAAATTGGACAAAAACATTAAACATGCAGTATCCCTTTGATGGACTTATTTACTATTTTGGTGCAACCACTAGGTACTGTGCATGTAAGTGCACATGGTAAGACATTATACACAATGTGGTTGTACTTTATGCATGCCAATGAGTGGTGCACAAATCTTCTTTTTAAAGGACAAGGAAAGTCTAAAATAAAAAAAGGCTAGAAATACTGTACTTTATATACTAAACAAACTTACTGCACCACAAAGCCTAATCAAACAAATGATTTATGCTTTCAAAGTTGGCCACAGGGGGCTGTCATCTTGTAACTTTGTTAAACATCTTTTCCAAGATCAAGACTGGCAAGCTTCTGGAGTTCTGAAAGGCAGGCAGGGGCTCACCCTGCTGTTCATAAGAGTTTCCCTGCACAGCAGTTAGGGACCATCTGACAATTCCTATTCACAGCAGTAAATGAAGGGAGAATTTCACTGCATACAGTCAGGTTTTCTTATAAATGGTACACATTTTTTTAAATAAAGGTATATTGGGGATAGTTTTCTTTTTCATTAAAAAAACTAAAAATGGGATTTTATGTGTCTGCCTTTACATGCCCTTTAAAGAACTGACTGAATCTATATTTCTATTTATCTTTTATCCTTTGACTCAAAAGCTTATATTTAGGTCCAGATATAATTAATTTCCCAACTGTTATCACTTTCAGTTTAAGCCACAGAGAAAATCAGTCTACAGGTACAATGTAATTTCCAAGGAAAGTGGGCTTGTCACCCAGGCACAAAAAGCTGTACAATAAAAGTGCTTTTCAAATTAAACATGACATTTATATGCTTTATTAAAGCATTCATAGCTGTTGTAAGCTCGTTTCAAAATCTCAACTGTCAATCAAATATTGTCTGCCCCTCCTCTATGCCTTAGGAACAGAGACTGGGCAAACAATTACTTTCATTTTCCACACTTCTTAGATGTAACTGATCTCTACACATTCCCCTGTTTTCTTCACCATTTAATTGTTTAGCCAGGGCATGGGGAAGGACATTGGGTCCCCCATTCTGGTGCTCAAACAAGATTCTGAGATGATGCAAGGCTTGCCTTAATAACAGAGTCCACAACATGTATCCTGCCTGTTTGCTATAATTATGAATTCCCAGACTGAAAAAACAAGATTCAAATAATTTATATAGTGTAATTCAAGTTCATTTTGCTTGACAAATGTGACAAAATAGGATTCTGAATAATTTTTTTGGGTGATAGGTCCCCTTTAATAAAAGGCTTGTCAGTAAAAAAGCAAGTCCAGCATCTATGATTAGACAGACAATGGATTAGCCTAATGGATTTCCCAAAACATACATGTTAATGCAGAGGAATGTCTTCCTACACAGGAAACATAATGACCACAGACATACTTGCAAATGGGGGGTGAGGGAGGTGTCATTAAAAATGAATAACTCATGCACTAATTTAGGCACCATGCCATCACTCATGGGATTAATCAGAAACATACTGTGGATGAGAGCGAAGACATTTATAAAAGAGTAGCTCATAGTGAACATTTATTTTGGACTGTTCATTATGTTTTCCCTTTAAATGTTCTGTTCATACTGAAAAAACATGAAGCTTCAGAAACCTAGCCAAAAAAAAAAAAAAAAAAATCCCTCCACAGCCTGTATTTTTCTTTGCTGATGAATAATGCATTTTTTTTAAAGTCTTACATTTTATTATTAATTCACATGTGTGAAGTAGCAGAGAAATGTAACAATAATAGCTTGGCCAAAATGCATAATTTCCATATTTATGCTTCCAAATTTAGGCATATGAAATGAGTTTTGCTAACATCACATCCAGATGTTAGCGGGTTTTTCAAGGCTGTAAGTAAAACCCAATGAGTGCATTTATACTGCACTGAAGTGCACAAAGTTTGGGTAATGTGCACGCAGCATTACCCTGCCAAGTTAAATGCCCATTGGCTTTAGCTTTCCAAGAACACACAGACTAACGTTGCTGTTAATGTTTTCAGTTGTTTTGCACCCGTGGTTACGTATCGCAAAGGAACTGACACAGGATGCTTACATTCGTCAAAATAATTTTTGATGTAAAACTTAAAGTACCAGTAATACTAATGATGCTTAGTTGTTTAGCCCCAATATCATACTTTCACAGAAATGGAAACTGCTGAGTAATGTAATGTGAAAGTAAATAGAATTGCATCTATTTGACCACAGGGACTGCTGCATTGCATATTTTTTCTAGAGTTTTTAAATAGAAAATCAGGATTAATACAAAGAATTTTATATTAGCATCTGTTTATAAAGCAATTATTAAATTTATACATTTATAATTTCTCCCAACAAGTATGGCTTTATAATTGATGGAAAAATTAATGAATCCAAATATAGCTTATGTTGAATAGGTTAAGAACGATTTAGAGATACAGTAAAGTGTGCTAAATGCATCTCACAGTCAAACCATAACAAAGCTGTAATGTTGGTACTAATGCATATGATTGCTTTTCTCCTGTCTACAACAAAACCGCCATATAAAACCAGCCTGAATTTTTTAACAAAATAAAACTTGTGTCATTATATTATAATGCATTAAAGAATCACTTAATGGACCTTTCATAAAGTATCAATCAAAATGTCATATTCATAGTCAAGTTATTAAAAAAGTATGATTTGTTTATACTGTTACACTTTTATATTAGCAACCCTTGCATGGTATTGCCATCTTCTGGGAATAACCTGTAGTACATTTGTGTTGTGATGGCAAGTGCAATGGAAGACTAAGGGGCCTATTTACAAAAATTCAAGTAGTACATTTGTGTTGTAATGGCAAGTGCAATGGAAGACTAAGGGGCCTATTTACAAAAATTCAATTTTTTTTATAAATGTACAGTATATTTTATATTTCTTTAAAACTCTAAAAATGAGAGATTTACATAGGAGCAAATTTACTAAGGGTCGAAGTGAAAATTTGAATAAAATTTGGAAGTAATTTTGGGCTACTTCAACTATCAAATAGCCCAAAATTAAATTCAAATTGAAAAAAATCGAAAATTAGAATTTTCAAATTTCGAAGTACTTGCCCTTTGAAAATCCTTCAACTTCGACTATTCGCCAGCTTAAAGCTGCCAAATTGCCATTTTAGTCTATGGGGGACCTCATGGAACCTGACCTGTAAAATTTTCCAAGAATTTGAAGGTTTTTGTGTAGAATTGTTCAAATCGAACTGAATGATTCGAACGATTCAAATGATTTTTTATTCAATTGAAAATGGACCTATCCGATCTAGTAATTGTCTGAACAACTCAAATCAAAAAAGTGTTGGCATTTTTTAGCGCATCATTCAGCTTTTACTTTTTATATCCAGATGTTTTAATAAATGTGGTTATAGATAAAGTGTGCTTCTTTGTGTTTGAAAAACCTCTTAAACCTCAAAAAATTATACTGTTGATAAAAAGGCCTCCACAGAGCCTATTTAAGTTGGCTTGTGGTTTTCGGCAAGAGCTTATTTTCCAGAAACCCCTATGCTGGTGGTTGAGACTAAAAAACTTCAATTTCCCAAACATGTTTTAGGATCAAAGAAAAAACTGTGACACTTAAAAGCTGCTGAAAATCATGAGCAATTTTTAATACCCTTAGGTGAGCAGCTAAGCACTGTGCTATATTAGTAATAGCTGAAATAAATGAACTATTAATAGCTCTAGATAGATATTTTAAATACATTTTTTTAGAAGAAATTTAAATCTTGAAATTTCAATTTACCGTTTACTTTTCAGTCCAACTATTAGCACACCTATGGCTATTCAACCCCATTCCTTATTGGTAGGACAGTAGAAACAAATAAACGTTAAAGGGGTTGTTCACCTTTGAGATAACTTTTATTATGATGTAGGGAGCAATATTCTGAGACAATTTGTAATTGGTTTTCATTTTTTATTATTTGTGGTTTTTGAGTTATTTAGCTTTTTATTCAGCAGCTCTCCATTTTGCAGTGAGAGCAATCTGGTTACTGGGATCCAAATTACCCTAGCAACCATGTACGGATTTGAATGAGAATGTGGAATATCAATAGGGGAGGGTTGGAATAGAAAGATGAGTGATACAAAGTAGCAATAATAATAAACGTGACGCTTTAGAGAGGATTTGTTTTTAGAGGGTGTCAGTGACCCCCTTTTGAAAGCTAGAAAAAAATAGGAGAAGAAGGCAAATAATTCATAAACTATAAAAAATAAATAATGAAGACCAATTGAAAATTGCTTAGAATTGACCATTCTATAACATACTAAAAGTTAACCTGAAGGTGAACCACCCCTTTAAGCACAAATCCACCCACTATAGGATTTTTATAGGTAAGGGCCAGACAATTGGACTGAAAAGTAAAAAGAAATTATGATAAGCGAAATTTCAACTTTCCTTAGTGTACAATTGCAGCATACCTATACCTATTGGACATAGCAATAAAGGGTGGGAATCAGGAACTCTTAGTCACCAACTGCAGAATGGTTCTACCAAGGGCTGCCTCCTGGGATGCATCAATGTCTAGTCTATAATGTTTCAAAAAAGTATGAAGGACAGACCATTAATCAGCTCTGCATACTTGATCTATCCAGGCATGATTTTTTTTCTGCTGCTTCACAAGCAGCCACTTCACAAGTTGAATATGCTCTGACAAATATTGGAGGAGCACAGTCATCTGCAATATAAAAAGTCTGGATGGTTTCTTTGCTCCATCTAGCCAGGGGTAATTTAGAAGATGCCTTCCCTTAGACAAGTTTTCAGATTTCCTGAAATATTGAGTTCTCTTGATATATTCTTTGAGAATCCTTCCAACATCCAGGAAATGTAGTACTGTTATATTTCTAGTTTTGTGTGTTAAGTGTTGTTCTTAGAAGATCGTAGTCCTGAAAAAAATCTGATGTAAGGTTCCTTAACCAACAAAACCTGAAGCTGCCTTGAATGAAAGTTCTATCTCAAGACAGATAAAAGTCCTAGCCCAAAACATTTAGTGTGTGTCCACCCCTTCAATAAATTTATTTGCAGTCAAAGACTACTGCCTTGGAGTTGTCCTACACAAAGCATTTATTTATGAAATGTTTTTATTGGGATATCAGCACAGGATACCCCATGGGTATCCTAATTGCAATCGGTAAGCGACACCAATTCTCAATTATTTGGATTTGCTCACAGAGGGGGACTGAGAAAAATCTTAAACTCAGGATAGATTGACTTTGGATTAGGCTCTCAACTAGATGAGAACATTTTGGTTTGGAGTAGGAACGAATCATTTGTAAATACATCTTTTGAGTGCAAAGGGAGGACTAGTTGAGGTAGCTAGTCGAGTTCAAAATCAATAAAACCATATTAAAATCATGTTATGAGTGAAATATTCCACATTCAACCGTTTCTGAAAACAAACAAGCATTTATATGAATTTTAAAGGGTTATAAGTAATGAGTGTGAAGCCCAGCTACTTTTTCAAATAGAAGCAGCTTCACAACTAGGTCAAGTTATTATTACGGGTGACTTCAATTATCTGGACATTGACTGGGGTAATTGGGTTGCCAAGACAGATAAAGCTAGTAGGTTTGTAAATATCTTAAATCACAACTTTTTATCCCAGCTTGTTCAAGAACCTATTAGGAATAATGCTCTTTTGGATCTTGTAATAACTAATAATACTGATCATACTCATCTCTAGCATTTGTGTGGGTGAGAATTTAGGGAATAGTGATCATAACATGGTCTCCTTTGAGATTTTGTTGCTGAGTCAATTCTATAAGTGAGTAACTAAAACATTGAATTTCAGGTGTGCAAACTTTGACAGTATAAGGGCATCTCTGTGACATATTAAGTGGGAAATACTTTTCACTGGGTTAAACACAGAACAAAAATGGGAAGTCTTTAAAATGCTGCTTAATAAGAGGCAGATTTATCATTGGTGGAATTTCGAATTTAAAAAAATTCGAAATTCGACCATGTGAATGGAAGGGAAGTAAAAATAATATTTGTACCTGGACTGAGAAGTGGCTAAAAGATAGACTACAAGACGTTCACTGCACCAGAGGCCATCCCTTAAGACTAGAAGAAAAGGACTTTCATTTGAAGCAGCGTAGGTTGTTCTTCACAGTGAGGACAGTGAGGTTGTGGAATACTCTGCCAGGTGATGTTGTGATGGATGATTCTGTTGATGCTTTTTAGAGGCGCTTGGATGATTTTTTGGACAGACATAATATCAAAGGCTAATGTGATACTAAACTCTATAGTTAGTATAGCTATGGGCATTATGGTTTGTGTGAAAGTGTGGAGGGGGGTGTGTGTGTGTGGATGCTGGGTTTAATTTGGAGGGGTTGAACTTGATGGAGTTTGTCTTTTTTCAACCCAATTTAACTATGTAACTATGTAATGGGAATGCAGTACATTTTTGTTTGGTATAGAAGGGAAAATAAATAGCAATTATATGTTTTTATGTAAGGTAATAATGGGTGAATCTGTCTCACTTTGCGTCGCTGAAAAATTTGCGAAATAATTGGCCGTCAAAATAATTTTTACATGAGACGAATTTTACATGCATGACAAATTTTACATGCATGACTTTTTTGTCCAAATGCATTAAAGTCAGTGGCCATCAAAATTATTCTAACGTGAATCAGTTTTTATACATGCAACTTTTCTGTTGTATTGATTTTTTCCAGTGGCAAAAATTTCTGCATTTCGCCACCTGTGACGAAACTGCTGCAAATCTATGCCTAGCAAATAAATTCTCCCATCGCTATATACATGTTTTTCTGATCCACATTTATGAAATCAGGTCCAAGTTCAAAGGATATTTTTGTGTTTTTTTTTTTTGTTTAAATGACTGAACATTCACACTACTTTATCTATTGTTGTAGCCTTTTGTTTTTGAAAAAGAATACATACACTTTCTGTAAAATCAACAACATAATTACTGAATTGCCTTCCCCTTTTGTCATTCTTTATATGCTTTTGTTTATAGAAGTAACAGGTGAGAGATAAGGCAGTAGAATATGCCCAGGTAATCTGTAGTGTAAAGGTATAACCAAGTTAATTTAACTCCCATTTAACCTCAGACCTCTAGTATATAGCTATGGTAGATGATTGGTTAACAAAAGTACATTTTACCTCTGTGCTACAGAATTATGTGACTTGAGCATGATACTTAATTAGATTCAAATTTATCACAAGCAAGTACAGACATGCCAATTGTTTGTCTTTTAATGAGCTCAGTTGACAACCAGCAACATGCTTTTAAATCCTGTAACTTGATAATGCATTAATCATGATCTGCAAGTGCTTATTTATAAAATATAAAGCAACAAATATGCCTAGTTGAACCCAGCTTGAAACTGACTGTAAAATAAAATTGTTTTTACCGTCTGTCTCCAAGCTCTGTAATAATTTAAATCCCTGCATAGCTTGAACATTTGCAATAAAGATTAACTTTGTTGCTTTGCTAAGAACACAATGATCCACCTCATAATATGAAATGATAAAAAGAGCTGTTTGTGGTGCAGATTGGTTTTACATGTATATATTATCCTATTCATCTGTTCTGGGCATTGTTCTCATACAACAATCCACCTGTAACTGCTGGTACACTCAATATGCTCATATTTTTTAATTAAAAAAAAAGCTACAGCAGTTGTGATCGTCAGTTGCCATTTAACTCAATGACAAGCTGCACCATAAGCCCTATTTTTAAGTCAGCCACACTCATAGTAAAAATGTTGACAAGCTTTTAAGATAATCAGTAATTGATCCAACATTGTCCTGTGTGACACTGGATCTGATAAACTTGAAATAAAAAGACAAGACTTCTTCAGTGTGCCAAAAAGGAAAGAGAAATAGTCACAAGTACTAAAAATAAATGCCTCATTGCAAAGCATAAAAATGCTCATAGCATTCATTTAGCATATAAAATCACTTGTTTTCTACCCTGGGCCACTAGATTCTTCTTTAAAAAACCATAAGCCTTGGGTACTGATGCCAGTTGTTTAGCCTTCTTCCACGGATCCTTTTGCCACCCTTGTCAGATAACACGCTCACACTTAAAGGTGTTAACAGAATCAACCATCACAACCTCAGTGTCCTCACTGTGAAGAACCATCTATCCAATGATCCTTTTTAAGGAACAAAGCCCAAAAATGCACTACATACTCCAGGTAAGGCTGTTGCTCACCTCCTCATAAAAGGCAATAAAATTTGCTTGGCAAGATCAGTTATGCAAAAACATGCTGGCACAAACTCATAGTATTATGATTTGCAATGAAGTCAACTATTTTATGCCTTAATATTAGTGATGGGCGAATCTATCCCGTTTCGCTGCGCCTAAAAATTTCCAGCGAAGTCGCGTCACATCGACACACGTCGCTTCAATTTCGTTGCATCATTTTCGGTGCACTTCACATATTTTTTGACGCGTGTCTCGTTTTTTTTTACGCCAGCAAATTTTCACCAGGCAAATATTTCGCTGCCGTTTTGCGAATTTATTCACCGGCGAATCGTGGGAATTCGCGCCTGGCGAATAAATTCAAAAAGCTATTTACTATTTGCTATACTGTTCAACCCACCAACTTAAACAATATTAAACTACAAAATCGTTAACATTCAATTCAAAATTAAGATGTAGATTATTATTTTGTCCAGAAAGTCCCCCACTGATGATGATGGGTTTCAAGTGGAAACCCCATCACTGGTTGAAAGTGGGTTTGATCCCACTTGGTTTTTTAGTATTTGACCACAGCCCTATTATTATATTATTATATGTCACTATATGAGGCTGTATATACAATATGGCATTTCTAGCCATATGCATTTTTTTCGCTTATTTCTCATGGAAAGACCTCACTAATCTAGGAGCACTATTCATAAATGATGATATACTGTGAATATGTATAACTGTTGATTTAAAGATCTAATCTTAGCACCAAAAGCAGTAGCCAATGTTGTTTATTTTAAATACATTCCCACTACATGAAAAACATGAAGACAAGAAGAAATCAATTAATAGACCTACAGTACTACAGTGAAGGAAATCAATGTAGCTAATGAATCCCCTATGCTTGATGGCTTTTCCCAAATATACTACATACAAGTCCAGCTGTTTATATTACAGACGGTTTTAATGAAGCAATATGAAAGAATCTTGGTCTTAAAGTGGACCCGTCACCCAGACACAAAAATCTGTATAATAAAAGTCCTTTTCAAATTAAACATGAAATCCAATTTAAAATTTTTATTAAAGCATTCATAGCTGTTTTAAGCTGATTTAAAAATCTCAGCTGTCAATCAAATATTGTCTGCCACTCCTCTATGCCTTAGGCATAGAGGCAGGGCAGATAATTACTTTCACTTTCCATTCAGCACTTCCTAGATGCCACTGCTCCCCACACATTCCCCCAGTTCTCTTAACCATTTAATTGTGTAGCCAGGACATGGGGATAGACATCGGGTCCCCCATTCTGGTGCACAAACAAGATTCTGAGATGATGCGAGGCTTGCCTTAATAACAGTGTCCACAAAATGGCTCCTGCCTGCTTGCTATAATTATGAATTCCCAGACTTTAGGAATTAATGTTCATTTTGCTTTACTAATGTGATAAAATATGATTTGAATATTTGTTTGTGGTGATGGGTCCACTTTAAAATATAAATTTGCTACCCATAGCTGCACCATCACAATTACAGTATTTTGCCCAAAGGTCATGCAGTTTGATCACAAGGGAAGTTAGGCCCTGTCTGTATTCCAATTATTTCCTGCATGTGCCATATGAAGCTATCACCTGCTTACATTTTCTGTTTTTAAATAACCCCATTTGATTTTGGATATTGACTGATTAAATCATTCATGTGGGTATGCAGCCTATGAAGTCTGGCAAGATTGTTACATATGAGTTATGTTATAGCCCTTTAAAACTACACCACAGGCAAACCTCTTCTCTATTAAAAAAGAGGTTTTACATCCTAACAGATTTGCGTATTAATAGGTCCCCTTTCCCCAATTAATCCAGACATGAAATTTCATGAAATGCTCTTATTATGATTAATTATTAAAATTTTAAAAGTCCAGTTGATAAAATAAAAAAATGTGAATATGTTAACCACAATTTTGAATTCAATATGAAATTACAACTTGCCTTTACTTTATTTTTACATTATGAGTACACATGGAGGCCCATTTATTAAAGACTGAATTTAGTGTTATTAGAGCTTTTTGAAACCATGATTAAGCTTTATTTCTCTAAAATCATGTATGTCATGAAAATTATTAGACCATGAATGCCATGAAAGTTACTAAAGATCCAAATATAAAAGGTAGGAATGGAAAAAAAACACTGAACAACACACTAAAAAATTCAAATAAACCTTAAACCTCTAAAAATGTAGAGTTTTTCAGACAATTACTAGCAAAAAAATTCCAAAAACCGTCTAAAAGCCTGAATGGTTAAGGTCAAATTGGATCAGTACAGCTCCCATTGAATGTTATGGGACCTTGACCAGTTTTACTTTGTTAGGTTTTGTGTTAGAGTTTTCATGGTTTTTACACTTAATAAACCTTGAATTTTTAGAGTTTTAGAGAAATAAAAAAACAAAATTTAAGATAGGTGCATATGATTCTAGACAAATGTATGTGTTCTATGTCAGGATGAAGCAGTCTGAAAAAACGAGTGTTGTCCTGTTTTAAAAAAAGATGTAGTATAAACACAGCATCATGCCAATGTTCATGTTGCCCAGAGATTAGAAACACCCCGTGAATGCTTATATTACTGATATTTTGTGTAAAACCCAGATCCAAATATCATACATTCTCACTTATTTATTTTTTGTAACTTGTATTTACAGATTTATACAATGGCATCCGTCCATTCCGTGGGACACTGCTATTTTTGTTATTAATGTTTCACACTTGTAGGGTTATACTGTATCTCTAGAAATAAGTACCTGTACTGTTAAAATTTAGCAGCAGTATTACAGTAAATCATTACACTGTTTGATGTTGAGTTTAGGCTATATTTAAATAAGCTTTAATTAGCCCCCTTTCACTTGAGCACAAAACCCTTTATTTTACAGGTAATACAATAATTTGGGAACTTTTTGTTTCAGGCACGCTTTTGAATTCCAGAATTCAGACATTCATTAGCTCATAAAAATATCACTGGTGTTTTGAAACATTACAGTATCGTTCTGTTAGCCATAGTTCCAAGAAATATAGAAACAAAAAAATCTTTACTACAGTTCTTGCTCTGATTGACCTTCAGGAATATCTAGGGGAGCAAATAGACATCTGCCCAAATCTCACCTTAATCATCCTTCAGAAATCCCCCCCCCCAGAAATTACATCATGCCCCTAGGACAGTAGTCCTACAGGTTGGAAAGTGGGGATCTAATAACAGCAGGAATCTGTTTAACCAAGTGGTGAAATGTTAACTGGTGCATATTAAGTTACAACATGCTGATTTTCTGGGTCCAGTGTATTTCTTACTCTCTCTCTCTGTTTCTTTTGCTTACTTTTTTTCTGATGACTTTTACTATACATTACACAGTAGATGTGGTTGAAATAAAAAATGAAAAAAAAGGGATTGGTATTTGCCGCACCTTCTGACTATAGGTCACTCTCAAAGGAAATCCCTTAACCGAGAGCCAATATGCTACTCGGTGTGGATGCGCTGACAGCTCCTATGATTAAAGAATCATTTTGTTTTATTTGTGGAGAAGGAAAAAGAAGGAGTATATAGCGTCGCACAATCTCTCTATGAATTAATATGCATGATTGTGTCTTCTAAAATTGTTGTGATCAATTCAACATCTAATTATAAGTGAATTCATTCAATTGATTAGTGCAGTTGATTATGTAATTAATAAATTAAATAAATAAAGTGAGAATCTTGTGGAATTCATTGTGACATAAACTTAAAGTGTAACATGATTGTTATAATCATAGAAGCATGATTGGACCCACGGCAGAGAACCTCCGGTAATGAAATGTTAAAACATAACTTTTAATAAACTCCTAAAAAATTCATTCGTTGTGGGGGTGCTTAAAAAGACTAAAACCAATTAAGAAGAGGGTGGATATCCGATCTATATGAGTAATTTGGGATATCAGTGTAATTACTTCATTAAACTGTTCCCTTCTAGATCTCTCTTCACCCAAAATTGTCCTGTCAAGAATGGAAGGGGTTTTGTGGGAAGAGAACCGGAGTAGTTAGAACGGGTGTATGATGTGGAGGTAGATAGGGAGCAATTTTGGCATTAAGGATTCATCCTTGCGTCGGATAATGGACTCTCTCTTGGGGGTTAGAAACTGAAACTGTGGTAATAATGTTCACTGAGCATGTGGATCATTCAATTACACCGTAATGGCTTCAGGACGCATGGGTCCCCTGTGTGTGATATCGGTGAAATGATCCAGCACGTGCTGTAAGGTGCGCGTATGTAAAACTAACACTGTGTCCTCTCAGAGTCACCTAGGTGAATTGGCCTATTCCCTGAAAACTAAAGCGCAACACCGTTACTGCAGAGGTGGCTGTGCGTAGGCTCAGTCAAATGCCCCACCCATTGAGAGTCCCGATAAGCTCCGTATCACCTCCACACTTTTATCATTGATACTGCCGGATTTCTACTGCGGTTCTCTATTCCCTTCAAAGGCCTTTGAAAAAGCCTATAACTGGCGAAACGTGCGTCAGGCACTGTAGCTCCTCGCTAAAAGCCTTTAGCGACCGGGGAGAAGGGAATAGAGAACCGTAGTGGAAATCCGGCAGTATCAATGATAAAAGTGTGGAGGTGATACGGAGCTTATCAGAAGTGGTTGAAATAAAGATGAATGCACCAAATTTAGCCAAGCAAACTGATATTACCAAAAATATATATATATATATAAAAAAAAAATATATATATATATATATATATATATACTATAAAATCACACATGTAATAATTCTGCTTCACATTTCTAATTTGCTTTTCATTATTTGGTTATAGATTAAAACCCAGAAGAGTAAGATTTAAACACTAATTAATAACTACTTCTCTAAAGCCTTTTATCTATGTTTTCCTAACATTTTATCTTCTTTGGTTGTATATAGAAGACAAACATAAAACAGTATCTAAAAGAGATAGATATTTTTGCAGAACAAAAGTTATCTTGGACACTGTAGAAACCATACAGTGACTGGGTGAAAAGGGCTATTGTGTGCCAACAGGATACACTGAGGCAGGTTAACATACAAATAATGTTATATTAGTGATTTTGTTGTGTATTGGCATATAAGGTAAGTGCATTGTACATTAAGTACAATAGCACTCATGGGTGCTAAGATGAAAGGGATTTATTCAATTCTGTCTTTGATCTGCCTAGTTATGTCTTTAGTTGTATGCCTTCTGAAAGTCAACTAGGATATTCACTTCATTAAAACCATTAATTAGAAACATTAAACTCAAGGCCCTCATATCAAACAGGTATACACAACTGTACAACTTACAATCGACACACTCCTGCAGTGGTGGTGCAGCTCCCTTAGCTGGTAAGCACACATCATATTAAAGGAGCAGTTTTTAACATATTTAATTGTTTTTAGTGTACCTTCAATTCTAAAAAGGGTTCTTACCCTTTGTTGTTGCTAAACAGCTGCCAAGAATTATGGGAGTTGCAATTGATTGGGGTCACGACGATAATAAAATCAAGAGGTTTCTGCGTATGAATTAGCATAGTTGCCAATAAAATGTCTGTATGACTACTGCTACTAATGAATGCAAACCTTAAAGCCAGTGTAACACTGATATTTAGCCTTTCTTCTTTTTCAGTAGGAAGCAAAAAAAAAAAGATTAATTTGTGTCTGCATCTGCTCTGATTAGGAGCATATTATACTGAAGGTTAATTAAAATCCTTAAAGCAGGAAAAAAATGCATAGTAAATGGTGCATCTTAATCGCCAATAAAAATATTTTGCTAACATAATATGTATGTGCAGACTCTTTCTGACTCATTATTTGTCGCCACTAAGTCACACAAAAGTCTTTATAGGGACCCAATCTGGAATATCATATATATTATATATACCTGCTTTTTAAATGTTCTAAATCAGTGATCCCCAACCAGTAGCTCGTGAGCAACATGTTGCTCTCCAACCCCTTGGATGTTGCTCCCAGAGGCCTCAAAGCAGGTGCATATTTTTGAATTCCAGGCTTGGAGGAAAGTTTTAGTTGTATAAAAACCAGGGGCGCTGCCATACAAAGCCTTGGTGTAGATTGACAATCCAGATAGGGGCTAGTAAATGGGCAATCACAGCACTTATTTGGCTCCCCAAGAATATTTTTTTTATTCTGAATGTTGCTCACGGGTTCAAAAGGTTGGAGATCCCTGTACTAAATAAACAATATGGCTTTTTAAAATTTTCAAAAATCCTTGTGTGCATCCCCATTCCAGTTTTGTGGATTAAATGTTGATGTACATGTTGTACATGTTACATGTTGTCCATGCAACCTTATTTATGTAGTGGAAACTGTCCAAAACATCAGGGACAGATTTTCCCAAAACAGATCCACGTAAATACATGTAACTCTGTGTTACCAGTCTCAAAACATTGTCTAGAAAAGGGCCATAGTGCAGAAGATCTTAGATTTAAAGTGATACAATATATCCCGCAACCTAGAGGAGGTGTAGGGTCAGTATGCTGTAGACACTACACAATATGCTGTATTTATGTACTGTTTAATTATGTCCAGTTTGAGATCTGATCCATGGGCACTATATGTCGGGGCAGCCAGTAAACAATATGGCGTCTAGAGCTTCAACATGCAGATTACTTTATCACATGCTCCCATTGTGGACTAACGCCACTTGCATCAGAGTGACCTGTGACGCAAGGTCCACTATTTCATGTGAAGAGATATACTTTTATTATATATTTTTACTACATACTATGGGGACACACTTGAGAAAGGGCGCAGTGAGCTCCCGAAACGTTGTGGCCGGTTCCCCATGCAGATGAGTATACTTTCAAGCATGTTATGTGAACTTTTTAAGCTGTGACAATTATATACTATGTTTTAACTTACTTATGGGAGTGAGACTCTGCTGTATAATATATATATATATCAAATCCATAATATAATCATGAATACAGCCCCCGTAACAAAATGTCACCATTACTCTGAATAAGAGTTCATGTTCATTAACAAATCTTCTCTGGGTATTCTCTGGGTGCATATTGCAAAAGGCTTGTTTGCAAATACAGTCCATAGCTCATAGTATTTAAGTAGAGTAAATACATGTGGGTATGCACAAAGAGGAAAAATGCCAGATGATGGTCCTGTGTCTCAAAATTGCTTAGTTCGTAGCCAGAATGTATTCTCGCAGACAGCCAGAAATATGCTGTCTGTTGGATGAAGATTAGTATAAATGTCAAATTGCCCCTCACCAGGAAAATAGATGCATTAACTATATTAAATTGCACACTATTTGACACTGTTACAGAAAACTGATTGCATATCTTCTTGCAGTTTAGCAAATTGATGGAGTGGGAGCAGGTTGCTCTTTCATATAAAATTTCTGTGCTGAAATTTTTACTTTTTACCGATGCCCCTTTTAGGGAAACAGCTAATTTTTACAAAGTTTGCAATGGGCGCCAGCGTCCAAAAACGGAAAGATTCGCCCATCACTAGTTTCCGGATATGAGAAGTGAAACAGTACTGTAGATAATTTATTTTATTTGAGGTTTCTAAAAAACAGGAGCAGTATAGGTTATAAATATAAAACAGCAGACTTCCAGGGGGGGTGCCAAAGACAATGGCAGCATCTTAACAGAGCTCTGCTTCTGACTTGCCTGGTCCTGCGGAACACAGACCCGACAATAAGGCAAGAAAAATACAGCAGAATACTTGGGGGCAAACTGGGACCTGCAAACTCCCGACTCTCCCCTTTTTTTGCGACACCGGAAGCCAGCACATAGCGCACACAGTATCTGGGCGCGAACCCGATCAGCCTAACTCCACGCCGCTCGCGCTTCCACACAGACTGAAAGAGGCCTGGTCTCAGGAAGGCAAAAAAAATAGGAAAAGCACCTGCAGATAAGTATTGTGATCTTGGGAAGGTGGCTGTGTCCACACACCCGGAATAATTAAATCTGTTTACACTAATATAATTATTTGTGAAACGGTGTGGCAAAACTAATAGGCCCAAACTACGTATCAAGGCCCACATTAGGCTACAACTATAATGCCCAACACATCTCACAGACTACGAGTGAATGCGCTTGAAAAAGCTTATTTGGATGCTAAACCTCGCTACATTTACCGCATTAAAATCTAGAAACATACATTAAAGGAAACAACCTCTTAATAGCGACATATTTGTTTAGAACAGCAAACGAGGTTGACAACTGATATAAATACTTGGATTTGTGTGTTAAATGCGTCGTGACTTAACTCATCTATCCCATTTATCCCACTTAGCACAGAATATTGTGTCACAGCATCCCATCCAATTAAAGAGTTCACCATTGAAAACAGTGGTGCTTTGGTATGCTAATGAGTCACAACGCATTTAACTTACAAAGCCAAGTGACTGCATCTGTACTAGAACGGGTATCTAAGAAGTCCAGCTGAGACCCTTTCACATCATAAAAAACTTTCTGACATCCAGTCACCACCAGTGACGCAATGATTTAATCAAACCCAATACAACAACGTGGTAACAGCAGATCATACAAATCACAAAAAGAAAATAAAGGCTAAACATTGACAAACAGCCAATATAAGTGACTCAAGATACTACATGTACTATCCTACTGAATAATATTCTTGACTACAGCCTTTCAATCTGTTACATTACAACACAAAAGCAACTATTGACTTTACACAGACAAAGTCTACAACTCTCCCTTACAATGTAAGCATAAAAAGGGGAAAAAGAAAAATGCTGCACAACTTTTAAATGACATAAACAATCCTCAAGTGAAACAACCACTGGAAACATGTCCAACTGAAAGACATTTACTCTAAACAGGTTACACGATCTGCACTTTGGAATTCCCACTGAGTTATTAAAAAATATTTGGGACAATCTACCACCATGACGTAGAACACTAACCAAACCAAAAGACAAGAAATAAACACAAGAAGTCACCCAGACAGAAAGCGACTCAGAGATAGGAGCACAAGGTGACTCCACCATTTTAAATGCAGAGGACATGGTCCAAATCTGGGGCCCCTTGCTAGACCAAAAACTGGCCAGCATCAAAGAATCTGTCACTGAGATCCTACAACAGATGACTAGTCGATCTCAAAGACTGACCCAAGCTGAAGACAGAATATCTACATTGGAAGATACTCTAAATACAGCACAATCTACTATTGAATTACAACAAAGAGAAATTTCCATACTATCCATAGCAGAAGAAATAACTTAAGACTAGTGGGAATTCCTGATTCAGTTAAAACCAAAGACCTGGAAAAACTCATACATGACTGGCCACCTAAAGCTCTCAACACCTTCCTTATCTAGTAGAAAGGTTTCACAGAATTGGACCGCCGCCCACCAAGGAGTCACAACGTCCGAGACAAGTTATCTTTAAACTACTGAACTTCACTGATAAAACTAAACTACTGGAAGCTTACAGATTATTCAGCATCAGTGACAACAAAACGTAGAGTATTTGCACCGGTGTGTAAAAAACTCTATGACTCCGGATACAAATTTTCCCTACTATTTTCCAGCAAAACAAACAAGCATCTGACTACATCAAATCCAGATTACAGACATGAGAAGATTGACAGATCTTTTTTCAAAGATATTTTTAAGACATACCCTATTCCAAGAATATTTTTCCCACTAAAGGAACTATTTTGGAGCGCCAATGCTTGGAAACCCTAAACTGATCTCAGAAGAAGTTATCTTTTTATGGGACTTGTCTCTACATTTAAAGAATCGCAACCAAAAGGTTTACAAAACATCAAAGTCATGATCACAACTACCAATACAATGCAAACAATTTCGGTTCTGCTACAGAAATATCCATTCTTACAATCTCATCAATTCTCCTTGATACAACTCATACATTTTACCACACAACTGACTAAACTAACGGAAAAAGACAAAAACAACTCTACAGACTCACTGTGGCCAAAACAGGACACAATTAAATCGACTGCACATATTTAAAAACAGAACAGGACAACCATTACTGCCATAAGTTTTAAAAAATGCAAATCAATCTTCCCACAATCAGAACAGACATTCTTCGATATCATACATGAGCGATGAAAACCCCACCGGCCAGCATGTACCAAGAAATGTCTTTACAAATGCTACATCACACTTACCTGACACCATTAAGGAGATTCCATATTGGCACAACGACCTCAGATAGTTGCCTGAAATGCGGAGAAGCGAGAGCAGATATGATACACTGTCTATGGTCATGCCCATTCATACAAAAGTTCTGGAAGGAAAACGCCAGTTATTGGGGAAACTTAATCGGGAAGACAATGAACATTAATGCTACATGGGCCATATTTAGTAAAATGTTGCCCACCCCACATACATTATCTCCAAACCGGAAAGAACCCTAGCAAAAAGATTAGCAGCAGTAGCTAGGAAAGCCATTTTACACACATTGCTGTCCCAATCTTTACCACCCATATCTCTGGTGCAACAAAAATTACAATACGTATTTCATCTAGACTGTATAGAGACCTTAACAAATAAAGACATTTTTTTGACACCTAGCTGACATACATAAACACCCTTCCACTACCTATAAAATCACTAACTATACAAACTTTCCAACATACCACCTGGTATGAAACGGAACGGTTTAATTAAAAAAAAAAATGGTTTAAATACTCATAGAGAGATGAATACCTGTGCTTACTTAATGGTCAGGTTAGTAAGAACTGAAACTGTTATTTATCAACCATGCTACTTAATCTTTTAAATTGTACTTGACATTGATATTATTACCTTATTTCATCTTATTTGTTATAATCTTGTTATAATTTATCATACCTGTATAACACAAGAAAATAAATAAAAACATCTTGAAAAAAAAATATAACAAACAGCTATAAAAGTGGCATACTTGTTAAATGCTGAATTTGGGAATCCCTGTAGTTTTAATTTTATCAAAGCATTTTTCCGCTAGATATTAAAGGTTGAGTGATAGGTTTGTTGTTAATGCACTTTACTGTTTTGTCTTGGCATGAAACCAGAAGATGAAAAGCAGAAAGCAGAAATGACTTGTTATAAATACACAGAAAATACCTTTCTTTCATATGAAGTATTGATATCAGTATTGTTTGTGGGTTTGAAGAGCAAGTAAAAGAAATGCTAAGTAACAGAAAGAATAAACACTTGGAACATAAAATGCAAAACACATTCCAGAAAAGAGGAAAAAAACACCAAAGTGGACAAGATACAATAGGTCCCTAAAGTGGGAGAATATGGGTAATGTCACACAAGATGCTGGGGCACATTTACTAAGGGTCAAAGTGAATATTCAAATAAAATTTAAATTTAAAAAATTGGAATTTCGAAGTAATTTTGGGCTACTACGACTATTGAATAGGCCAAAATTCGATTAAAATAGAAAAAATTCTACTGGCCGTTTAAAATCCTTTGAATTCAACATTTCGCCACCTTAAAGCTGCTGAATTGCCATTTTAACCTATGGGGGGATCTCCTAGGACCTGTCCTGAAATGTTTTCAAAGTCCTAGGAATTCGAAGGATTTAATGCAAAATCCTTCAAATCATTCGATTCGAATGATGCAATTGAAAGATTTTTATTTGATCAAAAAATGGACTTATTCGATCGAAATAGGTCCATTTTCAATTGAAAAAGTTTTAAAAAATTAGATGGTCAAATTTCGCAGTTTTTTCACTTCGAAATTCGACCATTAGTAAATCTGCCCTGTTGTGTCACCCTCGATAAGCACCTCCAGTGTCTCAAAATACATCAACCCTGGGAAAACATTAGAATTGCATAATGGTGCTAAAATGCAGGAGAAGGTTCCCAAAGATGCTGTTGTAATATACAAAGGTCAGATTTTAGCAGTAGACAATAGAAAATTGGACTTTCAAAAGTGGGAACCCTACCTGTCAAGAAGGCTAACTCTACTGGCAGTGTCCCAAACTGGGTGCCCATTATACATATTTATTGTATTAATGAGCCAACCCCTGCATCCCCAAGATGATTTCCAGACAGCAATAAAATGTGGACACAGAGAAGAATTAATGACAAGCTCACAAATTTAACTTTCTTGGTAGTGTGGAACAGCATATGACACCATAAATTTGATTGTTCATGATTCTTGATAATTTTCTGAACTACAAAAGGAAGCACATGGGTAAAATAGGTCTCCATTTTAAGGGGGTTATTTACTAAAACTCAAGTTTATCTCATCTTTTTATTAAACCAAGCTTGACCAAACTCCTATCCAAAATTTTTAAATATTTATTAATAAGATAATTTGAAAAATTCGGTGCAGGAAAACAATAAAATAAAATTGCGCAAAAACACCCCAATTGCTTGATTTTTTTGGGTTATCACCTGCAAAGCCCAAATATTTAGGATTATTGAACAAAACCCAGAGCAGATCACAATAACTTCATATTGTAAAAGGGACATCTGTCATTGACTTCTACATGACCTAGGCAGGTTTGAGATGGGGGATTTTCAGATTCAGACTTTTAGGAGCTTCAGGGTAGTAAATCTTGAGTTTTGTTCTTCCTCTAAAAATTTAAGTTTTCCCTCCAGAAAAAATAAAATTTTAGTAAATAACCCTTTAGACCTCTAATTCCAGTTGTTCATGTTATCAGTTAGAAGTGGCCGTGGACATATTTTAGGGTTTGTGTCTAGCACTGCCTGGTCAGAATTGCTAGTTATGAAATAGATAAGCATAACAACAGTAGAACTAATTCCTACGTCCCCCCAAAAATGTATTTACAGATATATTCATAGTATTTACAGATATATTCTGTAAACCTATTTCTAGAGAAAAGTTGGTGTATAGTTCTCTTATTAGAAGAGAAAGTGACCCCTGTGAGGAAAAATTGCAATGGATATTGTCTTTATACAGAACTTGTGAGTAGTGATGGGCGAATCTACCCAGTTTCGCTTCGCCGAAAAATTTGCGAAAAAATTTGCGAAACGAGTCGTGGCACGTTTTTGACGCGCTTCGCGTCAACTTCGACACGTCGAGTCAATTTTGATGCATCACGTTGTTTTCGGCGCGGGTTGCGCCGTTTTCAACGCTCGTCGCATCGTTTTCATCGCATCAAAAAACGTTGCGCGACTCGTTTTTTAAAGCGAATTTTTGCCAGGCGAATTTTTGCTGGTGTTTTGCGGCGTTTAGTGGCGTTTTAGTGGCGAATCGTGGGCCACGAATTCACCCCTGGCGAATAAATTCGCCCATCACTACTTGTGAGCTTAAATTGATTCATTTGAAAACAATGTTAAAGAATGCTTAAGAAAAAGTAAATATCTCATTGTTTAGCTCCCCCCACACCCAACATAAATGTCATTATTCAAGTATTAAAGCTGTAATATAGTCTTTTCATGCTGTTCAGACGACAGTGCCGGTTTTAAGCACATTGTACCAATTTGGCCCAATTGGGCCCCGCACTTATGGGGGCCCCACTCCAGTGCAAGCTCTGATTCCTATTCCCTTAATTTCCCCAGTTGCACAGCCTACCCCCATCCCCACCTGGCAGACATCACTTGGACAGAGAGGAAAGCAGGCACTATTTGCCCATCCAGCTCTGTGACCCTGCAACAGACAGCAAAGTTCCTTCTAGGGGGCCCCACCAAAATGGTTCCAATTGGGCCCCGCACTTGGTACGGCCGGCCCTGGTTGTAGACTTTTGTATTTGGTGCAGTGATGGGGCATATTTTAAATTTTAGTAGAGAAAAGCTTATATTATAGCAAGTGTGGACCTCAATAATTGAAATGTCTTTGGCACACCAATGGGAATGTCTGTAAAAGGAATTTAAATTAAAATCTGAAAAAGAATAATGTAGATGCATAAGTATACAGTAATTTTAATAAAACAAAATGAAGCAAGAAATATAAAGTTATCAGTGGGATACCAGAGGCCAAATGCTGTTAAGCAGAGCGAATATGTGAAATTATTCATATATCACATTGCAGTTACTTAACACTTTAGCAGCAAAATGATCTTTAAATAAAACTTGAATAATATTTTCTGACAATATGAAAAAAAAAATTGAATGTAAAAAGATGAGGGGGCATACCTTATTTCCCCACTAGGAGGGCTACCATGAAGTCAGAGAGAGGTAATGGGCATAATACAATTTAAAATTAACTTGATTTAAAGATTAAGGGGACTGAGAACCTGTGTGATAGAATATAGCATTTGAAGAGTAGCACATGACGTGCTAGGGACAAAAGCTAAAACTAGACAACTTTCACTATATAGATTTCCCACACTGCTGAAGAGACAGTTGTTAACAGTGAGTAGAGATGTTGGTGGTCAGATTCCATTTCCAGTTTTAGTTTATTGATCAAAAGAAATGGAATACTTACATCTCTAGTATATTTAGATAATACTGGTGGGTGGGGAACGGAGGCTAACATCCTGTTTCCACTTTATATATTACTAATTTTTTCGGCATCTCTTGCGCACATATGTAAATGTTAAAGAAGACTCATAATCTGCAAAACTATTTGAGAGCAAACTAAATTAAAGGGACACTATACTTTTTAATCTCTAACTTCTATGTGTAATAAAAGGTACATATTTTACCAAGATGCAAGATGGAAGGGCACATCTTCATAAGTATTGTTTTTAATGGATGATTCGACATAATTTGTTTTGCATAAACCATTCATTTAACAGGTTCCACGTAGATCTTTGTTACAGTTTGAAAGTTCATCAAACAGATAGCAATTGAGCATGTTGCATTTGAAACATAATGAAATGCGACACTGTTTACATGAAGTTCTGAAAGTTCATTAGTACAGATGCAGCCACTTGGATTTGCGAGTTAAATGCGTCATGACTCAGGGTTAATTGAAGAAACTGTGTTATCTAAAGCCATCTTAACTCATTTAATGCATTTAACCTTTTCATTAGCATACCAAAGCACCATTGTTTTCAATGGTGAACTCTTTAATTGGATGGGATGCTGTGACACAATATTCTGTGCTAAGTGGGACAAATGGGATAGATTAGTTAAGTTATTTTGTGTCAAATGCACAATCCAAAGTGGCTTCATCTGTATAAGACAATGGAGTCTTGATAAAAATACTTTTCGAATTTCAAAGTAGTGGCCCTTTAGAATCCTTCAAATTCAACACTTTTGCTGCTGAATTGCCATTTTAGCCTATGGGGGACCTCCTAGAGCTGTCCTGAATAGTGATGGGCGAATTTATTCGCCTAGGTCGAATTTGCGACGAATTCCCGCGATTCGCCGCTGGCGAATAAATTCGCGAATCACCAGCAAAATTTTGTTTGGCGAAAATTCGCCGAAAAACGAGTCGCGCGTCAGTCGCGGCGAAAATGACGCGACGCGCGTCGAAAACGACGCGACGCGTCAAAGTTGACGGGAAGCGCGACAAAGTTGACGCGTCGCGCGACAAAATCGTCCCGCGACTCGTTTCGTGAATTTTTCGCCGATTCGTGAATTTCTCTAGAAATTCGCGAATTTTTCGGCGAAGCGAATCTCGGGAGATTCGCCCATCACTAGTCCTGAAAATTTTACTAAGTCCTGAGCATTCTAAGCATTTTGTAAGGAATCGTTGGAATCAAACGATGCATTCGAACAATTTGAATCCTTTAAATTTGATAGAAAAAAGACCTGTTTGGTCCATTTTCGATCGCAATTGCCCCCCCAAAAAAATTTGATGGTCGAATTTTGAATTTTTTTCTATTCGAAATTCGACCATTAGTAACTGCCCTCTAATATCCACTTTGTGGCACAAACATATTTAGGATAATAATACTAAAATTATAAGAAATAATGTAGACCTCTTACAAAGTTGCTAGGAATAGGTCATTCTAAAATATATTAAAAGTTAACTTAAAGGTGAATCACCACTTTAATTCTTTACTCATTTTTACTTATTAATATCGTGGGAATTGAGAGTTTAGGTTTCCAGGTTTTGGCACTTTCTGAAATAATAAACAGTGTTCCACAGAATCAACAATCTTTTTGGGCCTAGAAAGTGAAAATGAGGGTTAAACTCAAAATGACCATTCTGGTGAAAAATACAGAAAAATACAGATTTCATATTATTCAAACACAATATAATTATTGTTCAATCAATTTCATGCATTTTTTTGTTTAATAAATCAGTACCATTCTTCATCAAACAAATGAGGTATGTGACTTGCTATTAAAGATAACAGAAAATATGTTTATTTAAAAGTTTAAAAAAAACCTTGATAAATGTGCCCCCTTGTTCCCCCATGTTGTTAGTGCCTCCTGGGCAGCAATCCCTCAACCCTAATTTTTTCTCCTGCACCTAATCTTGGCTGCCAAGGTTGCACTTGCATACTGACTCTCACTACGTGCTCCAATTACATTTACTTCATGGAGGAGGGGACAGTAAAGGTGTCTTGAACGGCACCCAAAATCCAGAACCAATGCTTGGCTCCCTAGTCTCGGCTCTTGCTTCTGCCTATAACAGACACCTTTCACGTTGGGAGGAGCCCTCGGCTAATTGGATGCCACCAGATCTTATTAAGAGAGGAGCAAAGCAAAGTTTCTGAATGAGCAATGGGGCACGATCGTTAGCAAGGTTTAGGACAGAAAGTACAGTTCTTGGTATATGCAGAACATGGTCAGACAGTATAGAATAGTCAGCCAGTCAGAAGTCAAAAACAGGAGTCAGATACAGAATAAAGCACCCAGGAAACTAACTAGTAGAACCAAACAATGGACAATGAGTTAAATTCAGTCTCTCTAAATATCTTTGAATTTCACGCCATAGAGAAACTGGCAGTGAAGGGACAAGATCAAAGCGGTGGGTGTCCCCACCAGCCCACTAGACCCCCAGGGTTAGTCAATAAAATAGGGATACTGAACTTTTTCCTATGTAATCTTTTTTCCCCACCCTTTGTACAAAACGCTGTCTTTGCCTATAAAATAAGAGTTCCTGCATACAGACATACTTATTTATAAAGTGACTATATGTTTCCCTTCTAAATCCCATTCTCTTTGTTTTTATTTGTTTATTGGCAAAAGTTACTATGGCCAGGGAGCTTTACTCATTTGTATGTAATCTTAATTGATATGAGCTGCAGCTGAAATACTCTTCATTGTCAGAGTGACTCTTCCTATTTTGAATTTATCATTAACTTTCCACATGGATGGTATCGCCTTTTAATAGGGAAGACTAATAGTAGAGTTATTGTGGGGTAAGGATATCATCTGTGATTGCAAGATGGCTTTCCCAGAACAATACCTAATTGCAAGCAATAGAAAAAGCCTTGTATCAGTTGATGAAGAGCAAGGGAAGCATTGGCATTTATTCTTTTCCAAAAGATTGCATACATGACACGCAAGTTGCAAATTAAACTTTGCATGTTATGCACATGATGTCACCTCACTCTCAATAAGAGTCTAATCACCTATGACAACCAGTCCGAAGGTAGTACTTACTGATAGTATTTGCTGGTCACCAATCAGAAGGTAGTATTTTTTTTTACAGTTATTTAAAAAAATTACAAATCAGTACGTACAGCTGTAAACAGCATTTACAACTGCAGACTGGAAAAAGATAGGTTAGGAAAACAAATACCTGTAAAAATAGATTTATAATGCACTTACTCAGAAAAAGCACACTGATAGCTAGTGGAGTTTATACTGTTATAACCCCAGTGTGTAATTTATTTTGTTTGTATTAGACACTCCTATGCAAAATGTTAATTCTATGATGAACACATTTTAGACAAAATCAGATCATGGCAGCCATTGTGGGTTTTTTAACAAAATAGATTGTGTAGAGGGATTTGTTGGTGGGTTGGGTGCTGCTTATTGTCGCAACAATGAAAATTTGTAAATACGTCATCATACTAAAATAAAAAAGTTTTAATATATAATCAATTAAACATTCTGTATCGTTCCTGGAATAACCACACTACTCTTCACTATCTCCCACTCAGCATCTGTCTATCTTCATTTCTCTTCTTGCAGGAGTTAGAAGTTTGATTTTGAATAACAGTTAAGTCTAATATATTGGAGGGCTCCCTTTTCTAGAATATATATTAGAGCTAACTCAAATAACTGATTCCAGAACAAACTTCTGACTCCTACACAAATAAAGAGAGAAATAAAGAGAGAAAAAGATGCTGAGAGAGGGAGCGTGAAGAGTAAACCTTACCCTTTACGCAATAGAAAGTGATATATATTTGTGATTTTTTTCAAAAAGAATCTCTACTAATTAATTGATCCAAAAAACATTCTGTTTGATTTAGTCCAGATCAGTTTGTAAAAAGATTTACTTCTTCCACCTCATTGAATTACAATTAGATATATATAGTCAGAATGAACAGTGCTGAGTCTATTGTTATAGGGCAAATCAATCCATCCTGCAATATATACAGATATATAACCTGTTAACCAGAATGCTTGAGAGCTGGGGTTTTCAATAGATCTTTCTGTAATTTGGATCTTTATACCTTGTCTATTAAAATTATGTAAACATTAAATAAACCCAATAGGCTGGTTTTGCCTCCAGTAAGGATTAATGATATCAAGTACAAGGTACTGCTTTATTGTTATATTACAGAGAAAAAAAGAAAATATTTTAAAAAATTTGGGTTATTTGGATAAAAGTAAATATATCTGAGATGGTCTTCCAGTAATTTGGGGCTTTCTGAATACCTGGTTTCTGGATAATGGATCCCATACCTGTACTATATTATATACATAAATACATATATATTTATATATATATAACATTTCTGTACTACGTTTAAACCATAATAGCAGAAGCTCAAATCCTTTTTCTAGTGAGGGTTGAGAACCTATCTGTCTACTAACCAGAGTAACAGCGAATTGGAAATAGGTGTTTATGACAATGTCCTCTTAGGTCAGCACACCATGTACAGTTGTGATTCCCCAGACCTGTGTGCAGCAGCTCCAGCTTCTACTCTCCCTATTTATTAAGACCTCTTTAGGGGAGAGCATTTGCTGGGGTGAGCATTTGCAAGGGTGCTTCATTTCGAAGTGATTCATTTACAAGTGATCTGAAGGAGTTTAACAAGGAGTTCAACGAGGAGGGCTACAAGGAGAAACAACACACTGGACTCTTTAAATGGACTATTTTCAAAATTAGAAGACACCGTGAGCTGCTACCTGCTGCAGTCATAGTACATTGAGGACATAAGCTTCACGTTACCTGCTGGAAACCACGATGGCAAAGCTGATTGTATTTGCTCTGTTTGTATGCATGGTGCTCCCTAAGGTAGTTAATTCCTTTAACCATTCTATTGTCTGTCAGTATTCTATTTACATATCTTCTTCTCTACTCCCTTCCACATACTCCAGCTCTTATACACTTTATAACTACTTACAACACCTTTGTCCTCCAGTTACTAACAAAACCCGGACATGTTGTCACTTCAAATCCTCTTCCCACATTTTCTCCCTCTTTTACCTACTTCTGCTGGCTGCGGGGGATATCAATCCAAACCCAGGACCCTGCTTCATTCCAACTCATATTCGTCCTCGTTTTCCTGCCAACTTGCACAAATCTCGCTCCTCTACTTTCTCTAACCTTATTCAGATCCCGACTCTTCCTTCTCCCCGTCTTCCTTTTTCTTGTGCCCTCCTTAACACCCGCTCTCTACTTAACAAATCTACATTAATCCATGATCTTTTTTGTTCTAATTCACTTAGTCTCCTTGCTCTGACAGAAACCTGGCTCTCACAGAATGACACCGCCATTGAGGCTGCACTTTCTCATGGTGGTCTCTCTTTCTCTCACACCCCCCGAACCATTGGACGTGGTGGAGGAGTTGGAATTCTCCTCTCCTCTCGCTGTCGGTTCAAACCTATTTCTATTCCTCCAGCCTTCTCATTTAACTCTTTTGAGGTCCATACCCTTCAGATTTTCCACCCTCTCTCTGTACGTGTTGCTGTTGTTTACAGACCCCCTTCAGCCTCCTCCTCTGCTGCCTTCCTTTCTGACTTTGACACCTGGCTTTCTTTCTTTCTCTGCACTGATAGTCCTGCAATCATCCTTGGGGATTTCAACCTCCACATCGATGATGCTTCACAACCCTGGCCCTCTCGTTTTCTCAGCCTAACCTCCTCCTTTGAGCTCCAGCAGTGGACAAACACCCCTACTCATAAGGATGGCCACTTTCTGGATCTAGTCTTTACTAAAAAACTCTCTCTCTCTGGTTTTAACAGTGAACCCTTCCCCCTTTCTGATCACCATTTGATTACATTTTCCATCTCTCATGCTCTGTGTTCACCTCATTCTTCCCCCACTGTCTTAGTTCGGGATACACGTGACATTGACCTCCCATCCTTAGCTCAGGCCTTCAGGTCCAGTCTCACTTCCTTTAAGGAGATGTCTGACCCTGATACCCTGGTAAATGAGTATAATCACATTCTCTCCTCGACTATTGACTCATTTGCCCCTTTACAGCCTAAGCATACACGTGCTCAGAACCCAAGACCCTGGCTGGATTCACAAACCAGATTCATACGTTCCTGTACAAGATCGGCTGAACGTATGTGGAAGAAATCCCGTACGCAAGCAGACTTTGTTCACTACAAATTTCTACTCTCATGCCTCAATTCTGCCTTGTCAAAGGCTAAGCAGAAGTACTACAGTACTACCTAACAAAAACTGAACTAATCATCTTTCCACCTAAACCTGGCCCTACTCCCCATTTTACTATCTCTATTGATGGCATGCTCATTGACCTGGTCAACTCAGCACGCTGTCTAGGGGTGATATTTGACTCCTCTCTCTCCTTCTCTGATCATATTAACGCCACTGTCAAAACCTGTCACTTTTTCTTACGTAATATTGCAAAAATACGTCCCTTCCTTTCACCTGCTACAGCCAAGACACTCATGCATGCTCTCATCCTATCCCGACTAGATTACTGTAACCTTCTACTAACAGGCCTGCCTAACTCCCATCTCTCCCCTCTACAGTCTGTTTTAAATTCTGCTGCCAGAATTGTCCTTCTCTCATCCAAAAGGGTACAGGCCCCACCCCTGTTAAAGTCATTATCATGGCTTCCGATAAAACAGAGAATAACTTATAAACTTCTCCTCGTAGCCTTCAAAGCCCTTCATTCCTTTACACCTAACTACATCTCATCTCTTGTTTCTCTATATGTTCCTGGCCGAAACCTCCGCTCCTCTCAGACTAACCGCTTGGTTGTACCCCCCACTTCTACTGCTGTTTCCCGTGTCAAACCCTTCTCTCTTGCAGCTCCTTATATTTGGAATGCCATTCCTGCATCTCTCCGGAGAGAATCCTCCCTCAATGTTTTTAAAACAAAACTCAGAGACTACCTCTGGGAGCACCTGGATAACACCTGAACTGGCACTTGTTTCACCCACTGTAAAAAGCACTTTATTACCCCTCCAAATTGTGTCTTTATGTTACCCTCCCATTTAGACTGTAAGCCCCAAGGGGCAGGGCCCCCCATCATCTTGTCTCAACAATGTGTAATTATATTTTATATTTATGCAAACTGTATTTATAATAATGCACTTATTGTTACTGATTAATGCAGTGATCCCTTGTTTGTACTACTAAATTATTGTTACTGTACAGTGCTTTGCCCTCAAGGAGCGCTATATAAATAAAAATATACATACATACATACATACATACAGAAACATCCACTCAGTCCCCGTTCGCTGCCATTACTCAACAGAAAGGAAAGCTAGCAAGAAGATCTGAGCTCTTTCTTTTTGAACTTGAGGGTGAGAGAACAAGCTATTTTAAAAATGTATATTTTGTACTCAGCTCTGTTTTAGACAATAGATCCCTTGTAAAGTTTTCAGATACAGCATAATATTATTTTTCATGTACCAACAACAAAAAGCAGACAACAAGAGGCTTTAGTGTATTAATGAGCTTCCACAATCATCTCTCAACAGAGTGCTGCATTGTTGTTCAGTAAAACAGAAGATCACAGGTCAGACATATTTAAGAACTAACCAGAGAACAGCTCTGTTGCCTCACATTTTGCCACTGCCTGGCAAATCTAGGGTGGTTTATTTTACATGAAAACTGTTACTGTGAGGGGATTATTTACTAAAACTCAAATGAATCTCAGTTTTTTATTAAAACAAAGTTGACTGAACTCCCTTCCATGAATTTATCATTTATCAATAATTTTTCTGGAAAAATCGAGCAGCAAAACATTGCGACAATATCGAGCATCAGTTTGTATCGTGGATTGATGCTACAAAAACTCAACTAATTGTCGCTGCGACCGCTTGACTTTTTAGGATTATCAAACAAAACCCCGGACTTTATCAGATTATATAGAGCAGATTGTGTAGTCAAGAAACAACTTTAGGGACATCTGCCATTGATTCATTGATTTCTACATGGTTTTGAGTATTTTCCGATTTGAATTTGTAGTAGCTATGACTGTATTATAAATATCTAAAAATTCAAGTTTTCCCCTTAACAAACTCAACCAGATAAATCTGAGTTTAAATAAACAGACCCCTAAGTGTAGAAACACTGAATTGCTGGTAAAACATGTTGTAAGACATGCCTTTGTTAGATTTGATAGATATGCCATACTTGAGAGCATAGTTACAGCCAGTGCAACACTACAAATAACACTATTATAGCCACTGTTTTGAATGACAGCTGAAAGTTTATATATTATTTCTGAAATATATAAAAGATCTTGACAGCTACAGTAACTGCTTTTATCTACTTTGCCAGTGTTTTACCTTTCCTTACATTCAAAAAAAATGTATGACAGTTTTACATTATTTTATATGCTTTTGAAGGCAACTAAGTGTACTGCCACTAATATGTTCTAATTTTATTGTAAACAATCTGTGTTTTTAAAACTTCAAAATATTCCCTGATGTTTATACAATAGATATTTGCCACCTACGCATCTCTTCTCAGAGAGTTTCTTTAAATCAGGAACAGCACCCAGTCATCAGCAATCTGTTCAGCTTGTCAAAAGCAGAGCCAAGAGGGCTTTCTAATTAGAGCTTAAAGCAATGCTGCAATGCCCACTTTTATACCATGTTTACGTCATTTTTTCTTTTTTTTTTATTAGCAGCAATAGCACAATATAGCAAACATGGCGAACCATACTTCAAATGTAAATCACTCAATGGTTTACATTGATTTATTGCTTTTGTTCTTGTTTGCAACCTTCAAGAATCTTAGTCATTGACCTATGATTGTTGTAGAGCAGCCCTAAAAAACTGGAGATTCTACAGTATATGGAAGGCTTTTAACCGAAACTGTAACAGAGAATTTAAGTCTTTGAGCAAAAAATTAAATCATAAAAATTTTAAAAAATACAGATTTTTTATTTTGTACCATATCACGTACAAGTGGTTTACTGTCTTTAGAACATAATTTGTGCTTTATTATTTTATCATTAAAATGATAATTCATGCTTTATTTATGATCCCCTGTTCAAAATGCAGTGCATGCTACAAAATTAATATCATTAGACGTTATGTATTAAAATATATTCAGAAAACTCAAAAATAGAAAAATACCATTTCAATTAAAATGATAGAGCAATTTCCATTGACTGCTGAATAAATATGCTACAGCATGCTTTGGTTTTATACCTTACAAATAAATCATATCCGATATTTACTGTATCTGTAGTAGCAATCATTACTAGATAATTATATGTCTATATGCATACAGATAAATTAAGTATTGGATATGATTTATTGCCAGAAGTTAGACTAATGATCCTTCACAAATGTGTAAAAATATATATATATATATATACTGTATATATATACACACACATATATATATATATTTTTGAATGATTGCACCAAAATCCCAGTGTTGCTGGTCTTCTTGAATGCTACGTATATCTTTACCGTGCACCTGGGTCTCTAGTGACTGAAGCGGTGTGCCACCCAGCGTGAGAATTATATATATATATCCATTATCTGGAATCCCGTTATCCAGAAAGCTCCAAATTACAGAATGGTTGTCTCCCATAGACTCCATTATAATCCAGATTTTTAAAATGAATTTCCTTTTTCTCTTTAATAATAAAACAGGACCTTGTACTTGATCCAAACTAAGATATAATTAATCCTTACTGGAAGCTAAACCAGTCTAATGGGTTTATTTAATGTTTACATGATTTTCTAGTAGACACAGGGGCAGATTTGGAAGAAAAAACTTCGAAATTCTACCATCGAAAATGGACCTATTTCGATCAAATAGGTCCATATTCTATCAAATAAAAATAGCTTGAATTGTTCAATTGCATCGATCAAATCGTTCGATTTAAAGGATTATCTGTACACCTTATTTAGATTTCTCTCTGAACAAGGATGTTTGTTTGGGTTATTGCTATATTCCTTAATCAGCGTTTTGGGGAGCTGTTCTTTAGTTTTAAGATTAATATGTGCCTACACAAAATTATTGGTGTAAGCATAAAATTATGAAATAGGGCCCCTTGTAAATTCCTTTTACATCTAATTATTAGTGTTGGGCGAATTTATTTGCCTGGCTCAAATTTGCGGCAAATTACCCCCGATTTCACACGCTCCTTCACACGCTGTCAGTGAAATAGCCAGGAGGAGAAATCGAGCCTAGCAGCATGGATGGTCGCAATGGAGTTTCTGTAATTTATTTCTTAATAAAGGTTATGTGATTTTAAAGTATACTTTGTGTTCGTGTTTTTTAAGTGTAATAACAAATTAGGAGACCAATAGAAGGCACTCATGGTAACAGGTAACATTAGGCAAATTGGCACCTGGGCAATAACAAATGGTACAGCAAATATATGCTTTTTTGTTCTGCTTTCAGCTGGCAGATTGCTGCAGGACACTGTCTGTGTACAAGTTTGTATTATGGTATGATATGCATTATTGCAAAACCTAAATTCAGAAAGCTCCAAATTATGGGAATTCCATCTCCCTTTTCTCTGTAATAATAAAACAAAACCTTGTCCTTGATAGTAACTAAACTGCATAAATCCATATTGATTGCAAAAAAATCCTTGGGTTGATGATTTATTTAAAGGAGAAGGAAAGTGATTTGGCTTTTGGGGGTGCCAAATGTTAAAGGACAAGGAAAGGCAAAAAAATAAAATCCCATTTTTACTTTCTTTAATGAAAAGAAACCTATCTCCAATATACTTTAATTTAAAAATGTCTAACGTTTTTATAATAAACCTTACTGTATGCAGTGAAATTCTCCCTTCATTTACTGCTGTGGATAGGAATTGTCAGACGGTCCCTCAGGGTAACAATCATACTTATGAAAAGCAGGGGGAGCCCCAGCCTTACTTGCCAGCCATGCAGCTTTGTTTGTTTCCTTGTTTTGATCATTTATGATGATCCCTAAGCAGCCAAAACCACACTGAGCATGTGCGCAGTCTTGGTCTTGCAAAGAATGTAGCAAAGTTACAAGATGGTGACCCTCTGTGGACAACTTTGAAAGCATAAATTGTGTGTTTGATTAGGCTTGTTTATGTTTAGTATGCAAAATACAGCATTTCTAGCCTGATTCTATTTTAGACTTTCGTTGTCCTTTAAGTACCAAGTGTTTGTATTTACCTACCTGACACCCTTGTTCGGTGTTCTTATCAGCAAAAAACCGCACCAGCCTATAAGCACCTTGGAGTGATCTTCTTACTGCTTCTTCACTCTTCAAATTTCCTGCAACAGATGCATAAGTGCCAAATTACTTTCATTCTCCTTTAATTATCTATATATATATATATCTATATATATATATATCTATATATATATATAGATATATATATATATACATGGGGGCAGATTTACTAAGCCCTCGCGAAATGCTCACAAAAATTTGCTGCGTGTTTTGTTTTGCCGCTCATCTCATTTCGCCGCGCGTCCAGTTGGTCGCACGTCAATTTGGGCACGCGTCGAGTTCGCCGCTTCACTTCAAAACAGCACAATCTGTGCAGTGAAAAGTAAATGAATATATATATTTTCACTATTTTAAATAATAATCACAGATGTTTTTAAGAAGCTGGCAAAATGGGAGGCCTTTTTTTCTTTTGAAAAGATAAGAGTCCACTAACAATGCAGGGCATGTGTGTATACTAGGTGAAACACCTGTTTAAATTGCTCTTCTCATTGACTCCAATGCTATTCAGCACATTCAGACACAAAGCAAAAGATGCCATTTTTACAAATTTTTTTCACATTTCCATACCTCCCAACATTTCGGAAGTAAAAAGAGCATCTTTTTTGCACCTGTTAGCTGTTCTTCTAGGCTCTCTGCCAAAAGCCAATTAAGTTAGAAACTTTGTTTCTTTTTCTGGCTATTCCATGCAGAGAAAAGAGGGACTTTCCAATACAAATGAAATGAGGGACTGCAGGTTGCGCTGTCAAAAGAGGGAATGTCCCTCCAAAAAAAGGGATCGTTGGGGGTATGCATTTCACATGGCAGTTTTATCACATTGCACTGTGCGTCAAAACCTATGCGCGTCAACTTGGGCGCGCGACAAAACATCAGTGCAAATTTTTTCACCGTTTTGTGAATTTCGCAGAAAATTTGCGAATTTTTCGGCAAAGCAAAATGCCACAGATTCTCCCATCACTACCTATGGGGGCTTCCCAAAGGGATATATGGCAATTCGGTAGGTTTAATCTGGCAAATTGGACCATCGAATGGTTGAATGATTGAATAGATTTTTATTTGATCTATTCAAATCATTCGATATGATCGAATTTTGCAAATTCAATGATCGAAGTGGCCAAATTTAAAATTCGTGAATTCGAAAAAATCATAATTTTACAATTTGATTGAATTTCAAATCCTTCACACGAATTTAGTAAATCTGCCCCATGGTGTTAAACCCTCGCCAAGTTTGAACCACATAAAAAAACATGCAAAAATATGCAAAAGTAGAAGCCAGCGAGACAGTGGGATAAAAACCCGGTGGGCCTCGGTCCTTGTGGGCCCAGATCCGCTATTGGTTCTATCCCCTGACTTCCCTCCTGGCCTCAGGTCACGGCAGCCAGCAAGAAAATAAGTAGGTGTGGGGGGGGGGCCTGAGGTGCCTAAAGTGTCTTCACCACTGGAGCAGGGGCCCTGGGGGAGGTGTTTGGGCCCTGAAGCAGCAGCCATGGTGGGCCCCAGGCCCCCCAGTCCAACCCTGATTTATGGTGAAAAGAATAATGTTAGAGAAAGGGATGTAAGTCCCAAAATGTCCCATATTTTTGTATGATGTGCTTGCTTTTTTCAATACGAATGACTTGCATATTCAAGGAGTGCTGGTAACTTTTGTTTTGTATGTGGCTCAGCCTTGGCGAGGGTTTGACACCATGCACCCAAAGAACAGGCATGGTAGAGTGCTGCAGACACATTGGGGTATTGTATATGCAGTATATATTTATATTTCCCAGTTACTATGGCAGCATTCACACCTCTGGGTATATCCCGCCCTCACTTACTGATAGGACAGAAACTAAAAACATCAATTAGCCACTCTATATAACCCCCGCCTTCCTTTGCTCAATGTCTTTTTTCTGTCCTCGCTTTTGGGACCTTTTGATGGTTTGTTATTTTTTTTTATGGCTCACGCGGACCCAATTTTGGGATCCTTTACTCGGGAAGTTGGCCTCTCTTCCTGGTAGGGCTAAGCAAATGTATTTCCTCCCAGAGGAGATCAGCTAGCCATCCCCGTTACTAGGCAGCCCGGGGTTCTCACCAATTGCTCAGGATCTGTTT
>CM044431.1:164040969-164106959 GCA_024363595.1 Xenopus borealis | reverse complement strand
GTTGAGTCCACAAGCATTTGCACAGATTGTGAAAAAGTGGGGTCAACCCAGTGTGGATCTAATGGCCACTGCAAAGAATCGGAAGGTGGAAACATTTTTTTCCCGATTTCACTGCAACCAGACATTGGCAGTGGATGCTCTTCAACAGAATTGGAGTATGGGCCTCCTGTATGTCTTTCCTCCGACACCATTGATTCCACGGGTATTGCGGAAAATCAGATCAGAAAGATAGGATGTGATTGCAGTCATCCCAGACTTGCCGAGAAGGAGTTGGTACCCCATGCTCAGGTCTATGGTAGTGGGGAGGCCATTTGTACTTGGATCTGTTAACGCAGGGCCCAGTGAGGCACCCCAACCCACATGTTCTATGCCTCATGGTTTGGAGGTTGAAAGGGAACGGTTAAGCAAAGAAGGCATTTCTGATTCTGTAATCGAGACTATGTTGTCTGCTAGAAAATTGTCTACAAATAGAACTTATGACAGAGTCTGGGGCACCTTTTCAGATTGGCGCATATCTAAGCTGATGAGGGGAAATCATGTGGATGTGACCCAGATTTTGGATTTTTTGCAAGATGGGTTTGATAAAGGCTTGAGTTTGAGGACCCTTAAACTTCAAATATCAGCAATCTCAGCTTTCACTGGAGTGCAGTGGTCTACAGATAAAAGTATTGCACAGTTTATGACTGGGGTATTATTGCACCTTAGGCCTCCAGTAAGAGTGCTATCGGCTACTTGGGATTTGCCTCTGGTGCTACAAGCACTTACGGAAAAACCGTTTGAACCCATTGACGAGATAGAAGATATGTTTCTGACTATAAAGACAGTGTTTCTCACAGCCATAACTTCCTCAAGGAGAGTTGGTGATCTACAGGCTCTGGCCGCGGCTCCACCATATACTATTATCCAACCACATCAAGTGATATTGAGGCCTGTTCCAGGGTATTTGCCTAAAGTGGTTTCGACATTTCATGTTAATCATGAGTCTGTATTGCCAGCGTTCCATCCAGAACCTAGGTCTGATCAGGAGAAGAAATGGCACACTTTGGACCTGGTCAGGTGCATTTCCAAATATTTGGACATCTCCAGAGAATGGAGGAAGTCGGATAGGCTGTTTGTAATACCTGAGGGTGCCAGAAAAGGGCAAGCAGCATCAATATCTACAATAAGTAGATGGATCGTCAGATGTATCCAGTTAGCTTATGGAGCAAAAGGATTACAGTCTCCTAAGGTGATTAAGGCTCCACAAGGGCTTTGAGTGCATCTTGGGCATTTAAGGCAAATGTCGCATTGGAGAAGGTTTGCGAGTCGGCATCCTGGTCGTCAGCAAAGACGTTTTTGAACCATTACCATGTGGATGTGTTTTCAGCGGATACAGCTTCCTTTGGCAGTAGAATATTGGAAGCGGTGCAATTTGCTAACAAATAAATATTCCGTTTATTCAGCTATTTACGTGTTGTGTTTTTAGCCCACCCTGTTCGGACTGCTACGGTACTGACCCAGAGGTGTGAATGCTGCCATAGTAACCGGGAAAATGGAAAATTTATATCATACTTACCGTAATTTTCATTTCCTGGTTACTATGGGCAGCATTCATGCCGAACCCTCCCATTACTAGCTCGGACGAAGACATTGAGCAAAGGAAGGCGGGGGTTATATAGAGTGGCTAATTGATGTTTTTAGTTTCTGTCCTATCAGTAAGTGAGGGCGGGATATACCCAGAGGTGTGAATGCTGCCCATAGTAACCAGGAAATGAAAATTACGGTAAGTATGATATAAATTTTCCATTATATTCCTCGCATTATCACCAATCACCAAGTCTCTGACCAGGTGCTACCCATAAATCAAATATCATTCTAGTAGAAAGCAATCGCAGCAAGCCATTCCATAACAATAAGTCATGGATATTTATTATTCCATACCAATATCAATGTTTGTTTATCCACAGGAGATCACCATCAGGAGTCGAGCCACTGTGGTTTGAAACATCTTGATATGGGTATCTGTGACCTATTGACATGAAATGGCTTGCCATGAGTGCTTTCTACTGGAGTGATATATATATATATATATATATATATATATATATATATATATATATTGCTCAAGAGCCATGGAAATCCTGTAAAGTATATCCTTATAAATGGTGCTTAGTGATATAATCGATTCTAATCGGAGCTTAGTGGTGTCATCTCTGTCCCATGACTCATTGGAACTTGTGTATTAGCATAAATAAAGGATATTAGAAGTCACCTCAGCATTCCATGACCTGTATAAAAGAACTAAGGACACAGGCCTCGTCTTTTTATAGGAACATGGATCTCCTTGGTAACTTATAATATCATTATATTTTACAATAGGGGTATTTTATTCACCATATATACAGTACATATATTGTTTCATGTTCCAGTGTATTTCCAAGAAGCCTTAGAAAACTCTGATCTCCAACTTGGGTGCCAAAGGGTTGGAAAGTGTTGCTCCTGACATATCATTCTGTCTGTTTCGAAAAAGCAAATAAGTACTTCATTTTGGTGGGAGATGGATGATGATATGTCTATTTAAAAAAATATTATCTATATAATATATAATAGATATTTTATCTATTTAAAAAAAAAATGTGATTTATACTAGAAGTTAAAAATGTCTTCATGTACCATATGGCACATTGCACTGACAGGTTGAACTTTTAGTTTATTAATAGTATTTCTGAGGGTAAATGAACACAACACTATGGAACCAATTAGTTTTCTGTGAATCATAATTATTTGCTTGATATAAGCTTGCTAATTCTGCTTAATCTTAAATCCAAACAATTAAATATCCACTTCATTATCTAGTCAACTAGATACTAAACAGAAATAGTGTTATGTTTGAGAACATATAAAGAGAGGACACAGAGCAATATCAAAAACATGATCCATCAATGATTACATGAGGATGAATTTAACATACTTCCCAACATTCAAAAGTCAGAAATAGGGACAAGAAGTCACCCATTTTGTGGCCAGACCCCCTAAATACCATGTCCATTTTCCAAAATTTTGTAGGTCATGGAACATTTGAACACATTTCTGGGGGTTTTAGGGCCATGTTTTATGTGTTATTTCAGTTATGCTAATGAAGGTGAATTGGTCTTTAAGCTGCAAGTCAAAGTTTTTCCAAGAAACTTGCTTATCTTAAATTGTTACAATGGTATCTTTGTTTATCTTAAATCGTTACAAATGTATCTAAGTGCAACTGCCAACTAGTCTGGGCTCTCTACCAAAAACTGTTATTTAATTAAGTTTAAATTTTTAATTAAGTCTTTTTCTGACTATTCAGTGCAGAAGATCAAATAGAAATTTGGGACATTTCGGTAACAATCTGGGACTGCAAAAAATAGGACAGTTGGGAGGTATGGCAATAATAATTGATGATGAAATGGCTGCAATATACAATTACTTTGAGATTTGCTGTACATTTTGGGACATAGAGATATGGGTGGACAAATTATTGTCTGTACATACATGATGAGCACAGAGACAGTGGCAATTTTTCTTTGTACAAGGCAGGGCACAAAGTGGCAAAAGCACAGCAGATTGCATCAGCTTTTTGCACTTTTCAAGATCTAAAAAATGTTTTCTAGTCCTATTTTCCTTATTTTATTTACTATTAATCCATTATGTTAAACAATTTTCAAAGCCCCTGGAATATATGTTTAATTACCCCAAATTTTAGCTCAGAATTGTTTACAGGAATAACATTTCTTTCTTTGTACAGGTTAGTTTATCTTCCCTGCCTTGAAAGCTTGCGTTATGCCCCTATTTAATTTTGCAGTTTGAAAAAAGTTGTGCAAAAAACACCCATTGATTTCAATGTATTTCATCATTTTTGCCCATTTCGAGAATTTTTGTTGAAGCAAAACAGGTCAGATTAGCCAATCACTATTGAGAATTCTTCCCAGCATATGTCTGACAAAACCTTTATCAGCCACATTCCCTTTTATTATTTTATAATGTCAACGTATCGAAACACAACATGGCTAAATAAGGATGGTTGTAGACAATTGACATCTATTCTTTACAGAAGCTATGAAAAGGGGTAAAAAAAATTCTATTTCTAATATTTAAATCATTGGCAAGAACAGGATTTCCTTTGCATGCTGTGAATTCAAGTAAATGAAGGACTTACAAGTCTTGCATGTTTGGTAGCCAAACCCTTGAAGCTAAAAATCTTCAAAAAAATATTCTTTAGATTATTGTTTGTTATTTGTATATATATAGCTACAACATGTTCTGCAGTGATTATATATCATTCACATCAGTCCCTGCCACAATGGAAATTATTATGTAAAGGCAGAGTAATTTTCACGGTTACAGTAAATATTGAATTGTGATAAATGCATTTCAGGAGGACAAGACCCAATATTTTTTTATTGAATTTGTTGCTTTTACCTCACCCAAACTATTCTGTGAATATTCTCTTGAAATTCACTCCTAAGCAGAGATGTGCAAGAATCCAGCAATCTAAATCAAACTTCCAAATTCGACCATCAAATTTTTTTAAAGGCCATTTTCGATCTAAAATCGATTCAAACAGAATTTTAAAAATGTGAATTTTATTTGAATATTCACTTTGACCCTTAGGGGCAAATATACTAAATTCGTGTGAAGGATTCGAATATTCGCTCAAATAATCTCTATTGCGACTATTCAAATATGCAAATTAAGTATTTTTCACTATCGAATATAGAATATTCAGTCGCATCGAATAAATCGAATAAATATATATTCGATCGTTCGACTATTCATCAGTCGAAGAGCTTGCCCTTTAAATTTTTATTCGACTGCCTACTTCACCAGATTGAACCTACCGAATTGCAATAGAAGCCACTGGGAATCCCCCATAGGCTTTTTTTTCTAAGTCTTTTGCCGAATTTCAATCGTACGATTGAATGCTTCGAACGTTCGATTCGTATGATTTTGGCGAATATTTGAACGTTTTTTCTGCGACTTTTCGTAGAATCACTCGATCATACGATTCTGGCGAATAGTCGAAAACGTGCTAAAAACTGGAGAATATTTTATTTGGCAATATTTATCCGCCAAATACAGTATTTGCCAGTCGAATTCGAGGGCTAAAAGCCCTCGACAATTCAACCCTTAGTAAATGTGCCCCTTAGTAAATGTGCCCCTTAATCTGTTCTTGGTTATTTCTGCTAGAAATTTGTGGGCTGTAGAGGTTTGGAAAGGCTTCTTTGTCTATTTTATCCGACTAAGAAATAAAAGCTGCGCTGTGTGTGTCTTTCTAGACCAGGATAATGTATAGTCTGTTTCTGTGTTCACTTCAATTTGCAATAAAGTGTGGCACCCTACTATGTGTACAGCCTATATGGACTTCATACTGTGAGACAATTATTGTTGTTATTGGCTGAAATACAGATGTGCTAGTCACTGTCAGCAAATTCTTGTAACTGAATATGAAGGCGCAAACAACAGTGTGTGACAGCAGTGGGTATAAGTGAGCAAGTTTAGTGCCTATGACCCTTTGTACCTGTTTCTGCACTTTGCTCCTATTACACTGGTGTTAATTATGCATAACTTATTTCCAACATAATCTTGTTAAGGTATAGCTGTAACTATGAAGCATTCTTATGAAAGGAGCAAAACTGCTAGCATTTGCTTTACTAATGTGTAGATTTTCCTTCTAATGACATCCAATTAAATTTTTTAACAAACTCATGACTTTTGGCTTTTTTTTGCTATATATTACAGTATATGCTTTCTAGTACCACCTCTGCACTAGTTTATGAGTGCTGCAAACACAAGAAAGAAAGCACTATTCTTCACTCAAATGAAAAAAGTTGGTGCACATTAATGCAGTGTCCACATAACACAGTATTGCAGAACATTTCAGCGGAAGGCCGTTTGCGAATTTTATACTTTGCTCTAATGCGTTGTCATTGTAATAAAACTTCTTACTGAGAAAGTTGTAATGTTTGTTCCAAAAGATTACGACACCTTCAAGCACTTCTTAAGAGTGTGCAATTATAATCCACAATGCCCAATAACGATTCGCAATGCAATAACCATTTAACCAATAGTATTGCATTGTGAGATGTGGATTCTAACTCTTATTGGTGCACAATGTTTTTCTTTTTGCGACTTTATTTACATTCCCCCTTTGTCTGAAAATTCCCAGCTTCTCCACTACCAAATTTCTCCCTTCATCATATGCTGTTATTATAACTTATACACTTTTTCACTACTCATCACTTCTTCTCTTGCTGCTCCTTACCTTTGAATTTCCATCACTGAGCTCTGCCCTAAGGAACTCCATGACATCTTCTTCCAAACTGAGATCCTACCTCCTGGAGCATCCACTTCAATTGAAATCTGTGTTGGACAGCGACCTAATTACTCTGGTTTATCTTAAAGGTATACTGTTGTGGGAAAACATGTTTTTCATTTCACATCAGTTAATAGTGCTGTTCCAGCATATTTCTTCACTGGAATCCATTTTTTAAAGAACAAACAGATTGATTTATATTTAATTTTGCAATTTTACACAGGGCTAGGCATATTGTCGGTTTCCCAGGTGCCCGCCGATCATGTGCTCTGAGAAACTTTAGTCACTCTTTACTGCAAGTTGGAGTAATATCACCTTCCCTCCCCAACAGCTGATCAACAGAATGGGTAACTAACCAGACAGGAGCAACCTGACACCTCTGCTGGAGGACTTGTTTATTTTTTTTTGCTCCCTTGTGGTAGACATGAGAATAGCACCAAAGCAAATCCTTTTGCACTTTTAGCAACGCAAACAGAACCCACGCCATGGTATAAAATAATGGGAAGGAAGAAAAAATAGCTGTTTCAAAGCAGTTCCAGCACAATTCACTCAGATGTTGCCACACTAATATTAAAGCTAAAAAAAAATACACTTGGTTCAAGAATAACATTTTAAATGGTAGATTGAATTATTTGCAATGTAAACAGTGTAATTTAGAAATAAAAAAGTAAACAATTAAAATCACGACAGAATCCTTTTAATATGTACTATACTGGTAGAATTATCAATTGACAATCCAACTTAGTTCATTAGCTCCGTCCCAGATCAAGGTTTATACAGTAAACATCACATTTTACATGTTCTTGCTAGATTTTCTAGATTTTCAGGGCTAACAACCCAAAAACTCAAATTAATTGAGTTTTCTGAAAAAAAAACCCATTGAATTGCTCGAATTGATCGAGTATTCCAATGAAACCCACTGAAAAACAATTCAGACACTGTGAAGGCTATTAAAATCTTCAAATGGTTCAAGGCACCTCTGCTAATGACTTCTACATGACCTCAACAGGTTTTAGATTTTTAAAAGAAAAAAATCACCTGGAGAACTCAAAATTTTCATGGAAAACACAATACAGGCTTTAATAAATAACCCCTAAGTGTCTACCAGAGCTAATAAAGTATTGTCTTGAATGAAACAGGACTGACCCAAGGTATGAAAACATAATTTACCTTTTCATAGATCCCTGAATAGGGACCACTTTCAGTTAGGTGATATTTAATTGGCAGATTCCATTAATGCCAGAGCAGTTCGGATGATTTTTGTGGACATCATGATATGCAGGAATGCAGAAGTTTCTTTATGTCCTCAAATGTAGGATTGAAAAAAAAAGTCATATTTTTTCATTAAAACAAATATTTCATTATATATTTCCACTGGGAAAACATGCGAGAACTCACTAATTCAGTTTAAATGCTCTTGAGGTCTATAGACGTAATCTGGTTGCAACACTTCCTAAATTCTTTCATAAATTCTATCCTAAATTCAGTGATGGGGCTGGAGGGTGTACAACCTCACCTGCATATATTCGTATATTATCATATACATATATCCCAGCCAAGGTATTTTACTTTATAAGGTAGTAAGCAAAACTTCAACATCAATTTATATCCCAACTCCTGTGCAGCATATTCTAGATGGGCCCTTACAAGTGCTCTATAAAGTGGAAGAATGACCCCCTCCTCCTGTGACTCTATGCCCCTTTTAATACAGCTCAAGACCTTATTGGCCCTTGATGCTGCTGACTGGCATTGCTTGCTACAGCCAAGTTTATCATTTACAAGGGCTCCAAGGTACTTTTCTATAATGCATTTGCCTAGTGCAGTCCCATTAAGGGTATCAGTGGCTTGAATATTTTTACATCCCAGGTGCATGACTTTACATTTATAAACATTGAATCTCATTTGCCACTTATCTGCCCAGATTGCCAGTTTGTCAAGATCCTGTTACAAGGATGCCACATCCTGGATGGAATTAATTGTGTTGGATAGTTTTGTGTCATCCACAAACACTGATACATTGCTTACAACACCCTACCATAAGTCATTAATAAACAAATTAAATAAAAGTGGACCCAATAAAGAACCCTGAGGGTTCTTACAGTCTTACTCTTTTTTGGTTTTAAACTCCTTAACAATTTAAACACTGCTGAACACTTAACGGAACAGTAACATCAACATCAAGACAAATTAAAATTTAAAATTGCAAGGCCTTTATTAAGAAATAACATACCAAAACTCCACTTCCTGTTCTCCTCAGAAAAGGTGACAGGGCGACCATCCATAGTGCAGCGCTTGATTTCTCCTCCCTGGCTCTCTCTCCTATTGAAATGACAGCAGGAAAATGGACAGTACTGGAAAGCTGCCTGGCTGGATGAAGAGCTGAAGTACACGGTTTGCAGCTCCTTCTACAGGGAGCCCATTATCCTCCCCTGCTCCCACAGCCTGTGTATCTTGCGTGCCCGGAACATCCTTGTGCAGAGCTGGCACGCCTTAGAACCCAAATGGCTTGTTGCAGGGCTGATAAAGCAGTGCCCTGGCTCCCCGGAGGTTTTTATTCCCAGCAGCGGTAGGACTCCCAGGGGCAGCCAAAGGGGTGTGCGGGAGCCCGTGTTCCCTCAGTTCTGCTGGTGCGGGGGGCTGCTTCGAGCAGGGAAGCGGTATTCAAACAGCTCGTCCCTGCACAGTTCCTCGTTGGTGATCGGAAACGAGGAGGATGAGAGCGGCGCATGGACAAGCTGCACTGGACCGACTGGAGCACACCTAGATGTGGAGTTCGTGCTGGCGTGCATCGGTCCCTCTGCCTGCTGATCCTCCGCCATCTGAGATAGTTGCTGAATAATGAGTGGGAAGGGAATGACCCTTGAGAGCTGCCAGGGGCCCCATCCCAAATTCCCTCCCTCCTCCTCTTCTTCTCCTACGTTGGGCAGAGCACCACGAGCCCCTGTGCATCCTGGGTAGGCGGCGGGAGGTTACACGGCTCTACATTTGACCGCCATGCACGGGCACCTGTAATTCCTGGCTAGTGCTTGGCCCAAGGTACTGCCAGGCTTTCCTGCCACTGTAGTCTCATATCCACATGTGCATCATACTCCACAATCAGTGTCCAGGTGCCCATGCATGGCAGTCAAGTGTAGAGCCTATCCCGCCCGCCTACCCAGGATGTACAGGGGCTCGTGGGAGTGGTTCCCACTCCCTCCCCATTTTTGAAAATAGTTATGTCCAAGTAATAGATGGCCTGCCTGAAAAATTCACTTTTATCAGCCAAAATAAGTAGAACAACAAAAAATCTTAATTAATCACTTTGTGCAGGCTCCAAATTTGTTCTTTGTCAATGAAGAACACTCTCTATTTTGTTACTTAGCTCAATGTAACTTTACATCCTCTTCGCAGATATGTAAAACTGATAAAGACAGAAAATACATGAAAGGGTGTGAGAACAAAAACATCCAATAACTAAAATAATTTATTTCATAGATATTTTTTCATTTATTTCATTTTAAATGTATTTGGATTTATTTTTTGTATTTAATAACTATGCATTACTTACTTGAGAGGCCTTTAAAGAAAGGTTGTTAACAGGTTGATGAATCAAATCATGTGCAAATGATGCACTTCATTACATGGTAGTATGTTTTGGGCAAGGCGTTAATTTACTGTGAAAGGATAAAGAGTTACAGCAGAGCAAAGATATGCTATGTTGATTGCATATAAATTCCTATAATAAAGTTACTGCAGTATTTAAACCCAGAGCTTACCATGTAACTGAAAGCCCAAGATAAAGCAGTGAGCAGAAAGCATACTGTTATTTCAAGTCTTTAGAAGAGCAGCAGATATACTTGATATTTAGTTTGCAGGCCTAGAAAAATATAATCTTATTCTTTATTTCCTTTTATTTACATTCATGGCCAGTTCCTTAGCTGACGGAGCAATGCCACCTACTGTGAAGCAGCATGGCTTTGATTTACCCAGTGCCTTAATTGAAACTGTTCACAGTAAATATCATTGTCTTTTTTTTTTGGAGGGCTTTTCCATTCCCATTTGGCCTCATTATTTTCAACCAGAGGCATACTCACCTATTATAATAACAGGATAAAATTCCACACACGACGACACAGTACAGTGTGAGTCAGTAACTTTGAACAAGAAAAAATGGTGTATTTTAAGCTCAATTTAAAGATTGGAACAGAGCAGATATAGATTCTGTGGCAGTCCAGCCTGATGATTCTTACACTGAAACAATTAAATGGCTGGTGATGATCTCTTCAGAAAGCCTAACTATGTAATCAGATCCCCCTGCCAGGGAAGTTTGTGTGGTATGCTGAACAGGCTCTCGCAGGAGAATGATTGATTGAGAATGATTGATTGAAATATCGCCTGGATTTGGCATTTTATTTTGATCTTTTGAGGAGGAAAGAGAATATTTAAGCACCACAAAAATTCTGCTGAAAACAAACATCAAACAAATTGTCCATAACAGAAAAGATGACAGATGTAGTCATACGTATACTTATGCGGTGCAATGTTTTACATTCTTTAATAGTCTATAAAATAGAAGAGCTAAGAACTAATTTGTACAAACTAAACTACTTTTAGAAATGTTCCTTCGGGGGAAACTGAAAGATGCTTTCAAACAAAAAAGCAGAAAATCATTTTTATCATCTGTACAAAAAAGGAAACCAATTGCCATTTTTTTCCCCCCAATTAAATTTTTTTCCCCTAGAATGGCTGTATAAATGTTGGGCGCCTACATAATATCATGTACCTCAATATGTGAGTGACTTTCAAATATAGGTACAAGTTAGTACAAATGGAAGGAGCATATTTACCAAAGTGTGATACCTTTTCCTTCTCTAATGCTGATAAATTTTTCACAATAATTTAGGCATTCTCTACAGTGACATATTTATTTAGAATGGTAATCACGGCATTGCAAGCTTAATTTTTTGATATTTGGTGTAATTATGCCAATATATTTTCTCTATACAACTGTATTGGAAAGATATGCTGTTGAATTACCACCATAAAACAATGACATAAGTAAGATATTAATTTGAAGGAAATGTCAAATGTTTCAAAGTCTTTAATATATTGATAATGGGTTAAAGCGGACCTGTCACCCACACATAAAAAGTTGGTACCTAGGGCGCTGCGCATGGACATTAAATCCCCAATTTTGGTGCATAAACACAATTTTGGGATGATACAAAATTTGTCTTAATAACAGTGTCAACAAAATGGCTGCTGCCTGCTTTCTGTGATTTTGTAATTCCAAGACTGAAGGAAACAACATTTAAATAATAAATATAGTGTAAGTACAGTTGCTGTTGATCAACTAACTTGATGGAAAGGAATTTGGAATTATTTCTTAGGGTGACAGGTCTCCTAGTACAGAGAACCTCTTGCATTTGCTGACACATACAACAACACTGGAATTCTGGGAGGACCTTTTGTATTTGTCGGTATAAATTTTGTGGTCGCAACCCCCGCTTAATGTTTTTTTAAAAATTTAGTAGTGAGCATAGTTTATAGTTATAGTTTATGCAGGAGCAGTGGCCAGCTTCATGTTGTAGCTCCAATACTTTCCAGTTATTGGCAGGTGATCCCAATGATGGCCACTATAAGGCCAACTATGTTTGGGAGGTTTAACCTTGAAACTAGCAAGTAAGTTGCAGGTAAAACTAAGTCCCTGTGCAAAATCTTTAACGTAAAAAGGAAGCAATAGGGTTATTAAAGAATTAGATGAAAGCTGAGTGCAGGACTGGACATACCGTGGATGACTTTGACATAGTTTAAATACACTGCACTATATAGACAAGAAATCCCTGTTTTGTTTAAAGGGTAAGGCATTTTTAGTAGCTCAAGGCACAAAATGTCTCATTGTCTTTAATATATTGATAATGGGCTGCGTGCAGAGGACCTCTTGCATTTGTCAGTATTAATTTTGTGGTCACAGCCTCATTGCACCCCCTGCTTAATTTTTTTTTTTTAATTTAGTGGTGAGCACAACTTTCCCTTATTTGTTATAGTTGTATGTGCCAGGACACAATTGCATGTGATGTACAGTATCAAAACGAATGTAACTGCATTTCCAGTTCATTACGAATCATATGCAGTTGTATAGGAGTCTGGTTATGTACAAGGGAGCCCTAGAACAATTGTCTGGCTTAAAGGAGGCACTAAGTCCATGGTTCCTCTGTGTCAATAGGTGCTGAGCATGCTGAGCTCACTTAAACTGACTGTGGGGAAATTTGCAGGATCACAACTGTGCTTGTGCAATAAATGATCCCTTATGAGTTGCATAAGTGGCTACTGTATATTTATAATGGTGGTTCTCAAGCAATGATCTGGCAAAATTAATTTTGGTGAAAAAACACTGTATTTTTGGACTGGCTGTTTTTTCTCAATTCATCAAAACAGGCTGTGCCAGCATTGGTACTTAATGTACTTCAAGGAGTGCATGTATTGTTGCAAATACCTCTTTTAATAGTATGCAAGCAAGCAAGCAAGATTTATTGGTCATTTGAGCAATTTGCATTTGTTTTAGTAAATTAATATTTTGGGGAAATGTAATAAAACATTCACTACGGGTCTAAGTACATATAGCAACCAATTCAGATGTCCTATTGACATGTTTAAAAGATTTGTATAAAAAAAAAAACAGGTTTACAACAGTTGTCAGGAGCACTGCAGTACAGAGAGCTCTGCTTCCAATTCAAGATGACGGCACCCATATCCACAACATCATGTTGGTGCACTTTTCAGTCAGTCTGTACTATTGCTTCCTCCTTGGTCTTTGGTAAGGATGAACATTGTAGCTGTCGCAGCCTATACATTACAACGCTCAACTTGTCTACAATTTGGTACCGCCCATCTTAAATAAGACAGAAATAGTCATTTTGGAAAATTATGTTTCCATTGAAGCCTCTGGCACTGGTATGAGAGGAAGGTGCCAGATAATTAAGTCAACTATGCATTCCAGAGATAACAGTATAGGTAATATTGAGATTTCCTCTTTTTAGTCCAATAATTCAGGTTGGTTTACAAGCCCCATTTTCCTGTAAATTAAATCCCAAGCAAGTATCAAAATGCAAGCAGGGGCAATAGCAGGCAGAATTGAAAAAAACAAAAGTAAAATAAAAAAACTTCTCTCTCTCACAATTAGGCTTAGTCCACACCAGGCTATTCTCGACATGCAACTTCGGGCGATTTCAGAAAGCGTACCTCCATGTGTGAATTAAAGCAGGCGACTTTTCATTTCAGCCAGTGCGAGACAGGGTAAGCTATTCAGGGAGATTAGTCGCCCAAAAGGGAGATTAATCTCCCACAATCGCCTGGTGTGGACTAACCCTTACTCAATAAAGTCTCTCTGTGTGGCTATTTTATTCCCTTTTGTTGGTTCAGCAAGTCCCTATTGTTTTCATAGAGACATGCTCAAAATGTTGGAGACATGAGGATAAATATCTGCTAAATTATCTCCTCTGATGGTCCTGCCCCTCATCAGGCCCCTAGTACAGGAATTCAGCTGTAATGTGCATTTTTGGGCTGAAAATCACCTGCACCAACTGGAGCTGGCATGGGTGGTTCCAGGCCCCTAATTTTAGGTGCTAGCTTGCTGAACTACATTGGCCAAAGGAAGGTAACTGTAACTCTACTATAGCTGAAGGAATGCAAATAAGTATTTAACCCATATCTCATTTTTATAGAAGGTAAGAACTAATCCACAGATTAGATTAGTGATAGAAGTTTATGAACTTTTGAATCACTTGCTACATAGGAAAATTTTAAGATATGAATTTATTAAGGATGAATGAGATCATAAAAAATTTGCTTAATTCCCAGGTATCACAACATAAAAATATACCTTTCCACAAATTTTTTTTCTGGTATTTCAGTTGAGAGAATAAACCTTTAACTATGGTTAAACAAAGTATGTGACCAGTAATTTACTGCAGGAATACAGTACTTAGCAGTCCCTGAAGCGCACACTAAAGACCTCAGAAAGAATAACCTTAACCTGCCTTTAGCATCCAGGCACAGGTATTTTTGCTTTATCACATTTATCATGAATACAGTACTGCCTGCGCGGGTAGTGCTGTGTTCCAGAGGAATGGGCTGCAGGAAGCAGCACTTGGTATAATTACATTAAATTATAATTACACTATAAAACATATTGTAGTCACAGGTTTATTTACAGCAAATCTCATGCCTAAACCCAACATGAAAATGTCTTAGAAAAAATACCATATAGCCCATTCCTTATGGTTGGAGGTATCTAGAAGCTCAATGCAGAACAAGTGGATAGGTTTTAAAAGGAAAAAGATACCTTCATGCTTGCAGGGTTGTGTTGGATATATGCTTGTCCTGAGCAGCGCTAAAACACTTAGTGAAAGCATTACTAACTGTGAAGGGGATGTGTCCTTAAACATCACACATCCCCTTTGCCCCACGCAGACACGCATTGCATTTTTGCGCAGGTGATTATTTTTTACAGCATTGCACAGTGTGCATGCAAACACAGGCTGCTTTATATAAAACAGCGCCTCCCCTTCTGCTCTCTCTTGACACCCATAGCAGCTACAGGCGCAACCTCCCTCCTGCCAGGCCCGGACTGGCAATCTGTAGGTTAGGGCAAATGCCAGATGGGCTGCTATAAGGTGCCATAGAAAGTCAGTATTTAGTGGGCTGGTGGGGACTGTTTGTGCCTCTATGTGGGCTGATTGGGCCTCTGTGTACCTGAAATGCCAGGGCCTATTTTGATTCTCAGTCCAGTCCTGCCTCCTGCCTACCCAGTTGTGAAGAATTTTGTGTGCAGTTATGTTTTTAAAAAAAAAAAAACATTTAATTGAAGTAAGTCTATCTGTAAGTGTATTGTCACAGCATGGTGGTTATTGACCCTTTGCCTGTATTCGGCTTTGTTAAAAAAAAAAGGTGACACCACATGCCCACGGCACGCAGTGGCCAGCATTCGGGTTAAGACAAGTAATTTGTTGTATATTTGACATTTAACTTAGAAGTGTTTTGAAATTTGCAAGGATCTGGTAATATAAATAAATCTATGGCCAACCTTCACCCACAACACTGTCTCAGTGTGTTCATTATAACTAAGGTTTTGAGGGGGTATTCCTATCGGGCAGAGTTTGGGGTTTTTAGATGATAAACATCTTCACAGTTTGGCCTAAGGCAATGTGTTAGCTAAATGAAAAGCATTTAATGTATGCATATGCACATTTCGATAATATATCTTTGAAATCTAGGAAAAGTGTGTGTGTCCCGTTAGAGGAGATAAGATAGTAATATGTAATAAGTAAGATGCAAGCTCCTCAAGTCCTTCAAATTCACAAAGCACTGCAAATGCTCTAGCGTTGGCTTTGCAGACATTTGCCACACTTCGCCAGGCATAGTTTCCCAGCGCTACACAAATTTGAGTGGGACACATCTTTACTTATAATTAACATAATAACCAACAAGCATACACATTATGCCAGCTGCTGAACAAGTCAGCAGGCATGAAGTGGGAAAACCGTCAACAGTCTCCTGCCGCAAAAGGGGGGGGGGGGCAAGCTGTAGGTTACCATCCCATTGTGGCTTAACTCACCAAATTTGAATCCAGAAATATCCATTGGCAGTGCAAAAACTCTAAAGCTGTGACACAAGAGAATGGTGAAAAAAATATCAAGAACAACTGACAATAATACATTGTATTAAACATTGGAATCTGCCTTCTACTAACGGGAGTGGGTGAGAAGCTGCCTTCACTAGGCTCTTCCATACCCAAGTGGCTTGGCGGGTAGAGTGTTGGGTAAGCTTTCTCATTGCCACAGCAACCCGAGTTCCTTAACCTTGCAGCTGTATTTTTCTTTGCAATATAACCTCTAAGTCCCTTTAAAAATCTATTTTCCAAATCTGTAATTTAACAGCCAGGAATGGTCTATTTTATTTACTGTAATTTACAGTCTTTGTATTGTTATTTACCTTTCACAGAATTACACCTTATTGATATGTTATAAGAATGCAAAAAAATATTAACTGTTAAGTTATGTTTCTGCAGGCATAAAAGAGAAAAGTGGAACAGGAAAAATCAAAATATAATAGATCTAAATAAACTATAACAGATTTAAGGTACCTATTCGAAACAAAATAATTATGTTTAAGGTGAAATAGTCTACAGCCTGCAGTGTCTTAGAATAGGTCTAATAATTTGAAGCCATTTGTTTAAAAAAGCAATATTTATGGAAATTTTTAAACTTACTGTACTTTGACCAATTATCCTATATTCAGCAAAACCAAAGTCTTGCATTAACTACTCTCATCTGCCAATGCCAGTTGGGATCAACGAAGAGAAAATAACAAATTAGTTTAAAACCAATCGTGCCAACTCGCGCTTCCTCCTGGGCTTCATTTAAATTCATTTTAAATTGAAAAGATATTTATATATAATATCAAATACATTGTGCTGAGAATTCCTAGTAGGGCTGTAGGTGCAAGTCAAAGGGAACAATAATAAAAGGAATTTACTAGACTGAGCAGTTCCAAAGAGTATTATGTTGGACATCCATGTTATAATATATAATATTATATATTATATAATATTATAATAATTTGCCACTTTTTTCAAAGAAATTGAAGATGTAACTAACCCATTATTAATTTGGCCTTGATAGTGGGGCACTAGTGATGGGCGAATTTATTCGCCAGGGGCGAATTCGCGGCGGATTCCTGTGATTCGACGCTGGCGAATAAATTCGCAAAACGCCAGCGAAAATTTGCCTGTCAAAAATTCGCTTTAAAAAAACGAGTTGCGCGTTTGTTTTATGACACGAATCGACGAAAACGACGCAACACGCATCGAAGTTGACGTGACGCGCGTCAAAAACGTGCCACGACTCCTTCATTTTTTCGCCAATTCACGAATTTCGAGATTTTTTCGGCGAAGTGAAACGGGGTAGATTCGCCCATCACTATGGGGCACCTATTTTGTTGGGGCCACAACAGGTTTGCAGAAAACAAACTTAACCTGACCTTCTTGCCACTCAACAGCATTAATTGCTATTGCTGACTATAATCAGCATGATCCACAGGTCATCGATGGCAAATAGGACAGATAGTAACTTTTTGGTTAAAATGGATTTACTTTCAATTTGGAATTTTTAGGTTGATTACATTTTTTTTGCACTAAAACTGTTTTGCTGTAGAAATGACGCCCATAGACTCCAAATGGAGAAAAAATGTTGTGTGTAAAAAAATTATCTGTGCAACAAAAAAATAAAAAGTTGACTTTTAATACATTATTTAAAAAATAATTAATATTGGGGGAATATAGTATTAAAACAACTTAAAAAGATCTCAGTCCATTTTGTATGATTCTCATATTACGATGCAAATGTATATACCAATTCATTTGATTGTGTAGAAGTTTATCAAGTCTGCTATATCATATAAGTTTATATCTTGCAGTTTATATGTATGATTAAGTATATATCTTGCCATTTTCTGTCATATCTTGATTCTGTTCTTGTATCAACATCATCTCTGACAGACACATTTAAGTAACACTGAAATGAATGCAACTTTTATGTTAGAATGTGTCAAAGCAATGACAGGCATAAATTCTAGCACCCATTCACCAACACAATGCAGAACACTCCTTTCTTTAGATAAATGAATACAAAGAACTTGCCAACAGTAGGGGCTTTTTGAACCAATGGAATATTGCATTTGGGAGAGTGTCTTTGTTGTAACAAGCCTGGAGACATTATCAGCCAGGATTGCATAACTCAAGATATCAATGATATTAGTTAAAGCAGAATATCACTGGTATAAGTTAAAAGCAAGTAAACTACCCCTTTAATATGAATAAATCCTGTTGGAAGCTATAAGGATAGATTAAAATTTACTAAAATCCGAATTTATCTTATATTTTATTAAAAAAAACTACGCCTGAACTGCAATGCCCAATTAAAAAACCTCAATATAATTGGATTACGAAAAAACTCAATTAAATCGAGCAAAAACCTGAAATTTTTTTAGCATTTTTCCCAAATTGCTTTTTTGTCTGAAAACACTGAAGTATTTGGATTTTCAGGCTGACCCGATAGATAGGTGCCTCTCCCATTGATTTATACAGGACATTGACAGGTCTGAGATGACAGATTTTTGTATTGGGGTTTTTTGCACCATTGGGTATAATAAATCTAATAAAAATATTCTAAAAAAAATTAAAAATAAAATTTTTCTAATGAAAAAAATAAAGTCCTCAATTTAACAGTAACAAAAAAATCATAGATAAAAATCTTAACAAGAACTACCCCAAAATCTTGATTCAGTGCTTGAAATAGACTACAAAACAGTAGCATGTCCTACACTTACCATAGGTAATCAACTGACCCCTTGTTTGGTTCAAGCCCCCTAACTAATAGCTCAGACTGGCTGAATACTATGGGTATGTTAAAATGCGGGGTAGAAAAATGCCTCACTTGTGCATATGTTAAAAACAAAAACCTTCCAATCCCATGTTACTAGTCATAAATACAACTTTAAATAGCAAATAAACTAAGTGCATTAGAGATCATTTTCTGGACATTATAAAAAAGTCAGGATTCTAATGCAGCTACACACTTTAATGAATAAAATGGAAGATATACTAACAAACTGCCAGTCATAGGAATTGATAAAGTAGTGAGCAGAATTAGACGTGGAGATGTTACTTTGCTTAGAGAGAAAATGCATATTCTGAACCATTAGGGCTCAACAGTGATGATGTATCATTTTTTTTTTCAGACAACACTTTTTATGTCCAGGTCCAAGACACTGCATTCTTTCCTACTCTTTCTCCTTTCCTATAATTCTTCCCACATCAGTTTAGTAGAAAGCTGTTTCTAACAACATACATATATATGGTAGGCCATATAGGCGCCCTGGGGAAGTAGTGGACCAAGGAGGAAGCTTAGGGGTTCAAAGGTCCAATAACGCTGCACAGGCAAGGATCAGGCAGAGAAACAAGGTCAAAGTCCAAGAAATGGTGTATTGGCAGGAACAAAAATAGAACAAGGTCCAGGCAAGGCAAAATACAGGAAAACAGGATCAAAAGTACAGGAACAGGATCAAAAGCAACACCAGGATCAATATAACAATACCCAGGAACAATGCATTAAGGTCCTATAATTGGGCGCCATAATGGCGTCCAATGGCCCTTTAAATAATTGAATTTGGCGCCGAAACGAGCGTCGTGATGTCATCGCGTCAGGCGCGACGACGTCACTACCCAGCGCTACATATCCACGTGGCGGCTATGGGCGCCGCCATTGTGGATATGCCGCCGAGAAGAGAGGACGCGCCGCCCGGAGCTAAAGGTGAGCCTCCGGGCGGCGCGATCCTGACACCGTCTACAATGAATAAATCCACAAACAAGTGTTTATGTATGTTATCTGGGCCATGAAGTAAACTAAATAAATCATTTGTCTGAATGCCTTGGGGCAACTATTTACTTGAACTTTTATATGTATTCTTTTATAATTGTATCCTAAACATAACTGTGACTTTGTTTCCCTTCATCTCTCAACTGAGCCTTTGCCACTCATATATAATATTGCATATTGGAGGAGGTGGGCTTTGTTAGGCAAATTTATAGTGTTTTCACAACTGTGATTTATAGTTGTGTGTGTTCTTATTGGTCACAACCTCTATACAAGATCTGTGCAGGAGTGGCCCATTCGTCTATAAATAAGTAAAACATTAGGCATGAAATGCATTAGGCCTCTGTTGTCCATGCCCTAATGATGATTATGTATTTTTAATTACTTTTGTTTTTAATTTTTGGGAATCTCACATCAATCAAATCTTTATTTTTCAATTAGTAGTACACATCCTCAGACTGGGATGAACTTTTTTGCTTTGATTTACATATATTTAGTCTGGCGCCCTTATTTTTCATTATTTTTGGCATCCTGCACTGCTTATCACCTATTTTTGCTTTGATGATTGATCCATTTACTGGGATATTAGCCTGTCTTGGCCAACCCGGTCTGCCCCTAAGAAGTCCAGTGGCCTGCGCTGTACGAAAATTGGCAATTTTTCTGAAGCAGCCAGGGGTGTAGAAGGGACAGTGCCTTTTGATGACATCAATGCCTAGGTGCTTAAAGTTCTGGGAAGCCTTGATGTGATTTTTTTTTACCTGTGTTTGGCACTTGCACTGCTGGCCCAGAGCTGCCACTGCCTGTGGTAGGCAATTTTGTTTAGTGCAGGGATCCCAAACCTTTTGAACCCATGAGCAACAGTCAGAAGTAAAAGCAGTTGGGAAGCAACACTAGCATGAAAACTGTTCTTGGGGTGCCAAATAAGTGCTGTGATTGGCCATTAGGTAGCCTCTATATGGATTGTCAACCTACATTGAGGCTCTGTTTGGCAGTGCACCTGGTTTTTATTCAATCAAAACTTGACTCCATGCCTAGAATTTAAAAATAAGCACCTGCTTTGAGGCCACTAAGAGCAACATCCAAGGGGTTGGAGAGCAACATGTTGCTCATGAGCTACTGGTTGTGGATCAGTGGTTTAGAGGGATCTTGGAGATATTTTGTCTGCAGGCTGTAGAATGGGAGCTTGTTTTACCATGTGACTGTGCATGGTACTATCAAACCTGCTGCAGCAAGAAGCATAGAGTCTTCAAATGAAAAGGAGGAAACAGGTTATTCTGGCAGAAACTGATGCTTAGGCTTTTTGTAGCCCACCCTGCAGGGAAAGAAGCTGTGCCATTCTTTACTGATTGCAGTTGCATCCTCTATTTCTCCTCTTGATTTCCTGACCTGAATAAAAGAGACAGTGGCTCAGGGAAAATCAAGCTGTGCCACAAAAGAGAAAATGGTGGTATCCAGAGAAACAGTCTTTTTTTTTTGGGGGGGGGGGGGGGGGTGTCTCCCATACCTAAGATTGAATAACAATCTTTTCAAAGCAGGAGTGAGAATGTTAAGTTGGCATCATAGAAAGGGGGACAACTGGGGTTCATCTGACAGTGTAAGTGGATGTTGGCATGTCTAAGCAATGACAGTTCTGAAGGTGGTAGTCTCCAGAACCTGTGGGAGAAGACCACAGAGGACAGCTAAGTCTTAGCTCTCAATGATTGCCTCAAAAAGTTGGTCAAGCAGGCAATAATCATTACAATACCTCAGGGGGAGGCAGGAAAGGGAATGTATTAGGTGTTTTTCTTGGTATAGACATCATGGTCAGTGTTGGATCTCAAATCCATATTCTATTTCTACAACAGTGGTATGGCTGGAGTCAGAACCAAAGGATTATTTTGTCTCTTCAGATTAAGCAAACACCTGTACTGGTGTTAAAATCCTCATCATATGGAGAGGGGATGCAACCTGTTATCATGTTATCAGTAGATTGGTCCATTCTACTAATAGATGCATCAGGGGCAGATTGGGATGCAGAATACAGGGGCCAAGCAGCACAGGACGATCCTTAAATATGTTTTCAAACTTTCTGGAAATAAGACATGCATTTTTTTTCCAAGACCAGCTGCGGGGGAGGGGGGATGGGGACTGAATGTCCAGTCAGACAATACTACTTTTGTGTCATATTTAAGAATGCTAGGAGAGGTGCTCAGTGCAGATCAGTTGGCAGAGGTGCAACCTCTCCTCATCTGGACAGAAGAGAGATTGGTAGACTTCACTGCAGTCTAAATTCCAGGAGTCGAAAACACTCTGGTTTTCTGAGCAGGTACACTCTGGAGAGCCATGAGTGAGAGCTGCATCCATAGTATTTCAAGGATTTATTTCATCATTCATGTACGTCTTGGGTAGACCTTACGGCCAACGCAAGGAACACTAAAATTCACATATATATATTTTTTATTATACAAAGCTCGACAAAACTCCTATCCACAATTTATCTTATTTATCAATAAATTAACTAAAAAAAAGTCAAGTTGGGAAAATCAAGCGAAAACTCAAATTTTTGGCACTTTACTCCCAAATCACTCAATTGTGATATGAACCAAAACTTCAATTTTTTCGGATTATTGGGCTAAACTCAGCACAGACCATGATATCTTCAAACTGGGATTGAGACATCTGCCATTAACTTCGACAGGTTTGTGATGCCGGGTTTTGGGCTTTTTCCGCTTCAGGGTATAATAAATTAAATTTTTTGCCCCAAAAAGCCTGACCAGAGAAATTCAAGGTTTATTAAATAGTTCACTAAATGTTATTACTTTTCGCAAGAGGCCTAGAAAGAAAGGCAAAGGCATTGGATGCTTTGTTGCAGAAGTGGAGTCATTCTTTAGGTTATTTCTTTCCTCTTGTGTCTTGGATTCCAAAGATGATGTAGAAGATTGTGAAAGGCAAGGCAAAAGTAATTTGCATTGTTTCTGCATGGCCAAGAAGGCCATGGTTTACTCATTTGATGTATCTGTCAGTGGATCATCCGTGGATAGCGTTACCACTGCTATAACAGGTTTAGTTTGTGCATCCAAATCAAAAGCCAATAGCTCTCACAGCATGGAGGTAGAGCAGCATAGGATTTGTCAGGGGAAGTCATTGAAATACTGCTGAAGTCAAGAAAATTGTCCAGTAAATATGAGAAAATTTGGTAAGTGTTCCTGAAATGGCAGTCATCAAGGAATTCAGAATTAAGGGGAAAATGCTGCATTGAGGGTAACAAAATGGGTATTGCATCCAAAATTGCACTTTTTCATTATGACACCTAAAATAAATGACCACCCAACCTACTATTGTTCCTGTGCGTGTGGAGGAGGTACTGTGCTCCTTTGATTTGCCATAGGTAGTGTATATAGAGGTTGAATAGATAGGAACTTGTTTGAGTATTGAGATTGTACTAAATGCTAAAGCAGTAGCAGTAGTATAGATTAATATGCATGATCTGGATGAATTTGTTAATAGACATGTACCATATGCACATCTTTTAGATTTTTGCCAAATTGCACCAATGATTTGTAATTTAAACAGAACTTTCTACAGTGCATTGCTGCTCTCTGTACTGTTAGATAGGTGCTTTCAGAGTCAAACTGGGCATAGCAGGACACCTTGGCCCTCATGGGCCAATGCCGTTCCAGGCCCTCTCCCCTAATCTGCCGTGCCCCCCAAAAAATATGTGCTGCGTGTGGAACCTGGTGGGCCCTCCCATGCTCCAGTCGGACCCTGGGTGCTTTTAGAACATACTTTTCCCATTTAAACAGGAAACAGCCATGCTATGGATATAAAAGCTTAACTTGAAAAATATATAAAAATTAAGCAAATAAATTGCATCAGCTGTTGAATTAACAAGCTGAAAAGCATCATAAAATGTTTCTAGTAAGGTTTACTAGCCCTTATGCAAAATTCATAGTGTCATTAATGTTTCATTTGAGCAATATAACCAGAATTCTGAGCCTGTTAGAAGTGGCAAAGTACCTGGCAGCGGGTGGCATAAATGAGGGGCAGTATGCTACCCAGCAGCAGGGGTAGTTGACTCAATTCTGGAGCACTAAGCACTATACGCAAGGATGCGCATGCATGCAATTCTGAGGGAGGGAGGGGGCACCAGAGAACACTGGCCTCTGAGTGTCCTTGGGAGAAATCTGCAGCAGTGGGTATGTACAAGGTTTTGCGGGGGATGCTTACTTGCTGCCCCCAGCCTGTCTGGAACTCATGCATAATTGTATTCACTGGGGAGGTGCAGTTGTTCACTTTTAAACTAACTTTTAGTATGGTGTAGAGAGTGATATTCTAAGACAATTTGTAATTGGTTTTCATTTAAAAAAATTTTTGTTTTTGAGCTTTTTAGCTTTGTTATTTGACGTCTTTCCAGTTTGCAATTCCAACAATTCAGTTCCTAGGGTTCAAATTACCCTAGGAAATTACTCAATGTATTGTATACATTGATATGAATAAGAGACTGGAATATGAATAGGAAAACACCCGAATAGGAACATGAGTAATAAAAAGTAACAATAACAATACATTTATAGCCTTACAGACCAATTGTTAATAGATGGGGTCAGTGACAACCCATTTGAAAGAACTAGAAGAAGGAGGCAAATAATTCAAAGACTATCAAAAATAGATAATGAAAACCAATCAATTTTTTCTATATTTAAATACAAAAAGCTAAGGTGAGCCACCCCTTTAAGTTCCATTGGTGAGCACAAAGCTCTATGCCTATGGGTACCAACTACTGCAAAGCATGGGACAGGGTTCAAGTTGTGAAAAACTAGGACCTGTTTTTGGCATTTTTCCCCTGCCTTGTTTGTAGTTTAATGTTGCAAATTTACATCTTACATAATCCTACATGCTGAATTACTGATCATTAACAAGCATAGGTGTGGGATGCAGTCTAAAATTTTAATTTTAATACTGTAATTGCAGTATAAATAGCAAACACTGAAATAAAGGATTTGTTTCGAAAGGGATAAGGTGGCAAACCTAATACCCAGTTCTGTCAGGAATATTGGTATTTTCTCTTTATTTTCCAAATAGCACACATAGTTTAAACAACAATATTTTGCTTGTTCCCTATTAAAAGTATTGAATTATGTAAGCAATAATCTTATCTTTTTTACCAGGAATGTGTGAGTAAAATAGGAAAACAGAATAAGAGCTAATAAAAGAAATACAAACTCAACAAAGAAAATTAATGGATTTCTTAAATCAGAACTAGGGACATTTCATAAGACAGGACTCCAGTTTTTGTATACAGTGCATCGACTTGGAATGTGAAATAATTGCTTTGTGCTGTCTACTGTATATCACTGAAGCTGAAGAGGAAAAACAATAAATATAGAATGTATTGTGAAGCGACTACATCAGTATAGAGGGTATTTTATTATGGAAGCACTGATAAACTAACAGGCTGCAGTCAGTATCTGGTTTAATATCGCAGTACCCTCTGAGGCTCATTTATTAAACCTGTGCAAAATGTAAAATTTGGGTGTAAATCGCAAAGTTTTCTACCTACAATGCAATGCGGGAGGGGGGTTGCAAGAATTTCAGCATAATAGTGGGCAGTCAAAAGTAGCATTTGTTGCAACTTCAGGGCAATTTAGCATGTCAATAGTAATTAGCACATACAGTACATGGAAGAGGTGGACCTTTCAGCGTTCTCTTAGGTAGGGATGGCGCGAACTGTTCGCGCGCGAACTTGTTCACGCGAACATCCGCTGTTCGCGCTCGCAGAATATTCGCGACGTTCGCCATTTTGGGTTCGCGCATAGTCGCCACTTTTTTTTGCCCTCTCACCCCAGGCCAGCAGATACATGGCAGCCAATAAGGAAGCTCTCCCTCCTGGACCACCCCCACACCCCCTGGACCACTCCCCTTCCATATATGAACTGAAGCCCTGCAGCATTTTTTCATTCTGTCTGTGTGTGCTGCTTGGAAGAGTTAGTGTAGGGAGAGAGCTGTTAGTGATTTCAGGGACAGTTGAAAGTTTGCTGGCTAGTAATCTGCTTGATACTGCTCTGTATTGGAGGGACAGAAGTCTGCAGGGATTTGAGGGACATTTTAGGTTAGGTAGCTTTGCTGGCTAGTAGATAAATCTACTGTTCTTCAAACAACTGCCATACATTGACCTGTATTTTTTCTGTGCTTCAGTGGCTGCGACTATTTTCAGCATTTATATGGCATATTTTTTCTGTGCTTCAGTGGCTGCGACTATTTTCAGCATTTATATGGCGTATTTTTTCTGTGCTTCAGTGGCTGCGACTATTTTCAGCATTTATATGGAGTATTTTTTCTGTGCTTCAGTGGCTGCTACTATTTTCAGCATTTATATGGCATATTTTTTCTGTGCTTCAGTGGCTGCGACTATTGGATTTTTCAGATACATTTTTGCCCTTGATCCCCCTCTGGCATGCCACTGTCCAGGTCGTTGCACCCTTTAAACAACTTTAAAATCATTTTTCTGGCCAGAAATGTCTTTTTTAGCTTTTAAAGTTCGCCTTCCCATTGAAGTCTATGGGGTTCGCGACGTTCGCGAACCGTTCGCGCGTTTTGTCGCAAGTTCGCCAATATGTTCGTGAACATTTTTTCCGCGGTTCGCGCCATCCCTACTCTCAGGGCAGGACTACAGGGACGATTGACCTCCGTTTTCGGCAGATGCGATGGTCGGTGTGAAGATGGATGCGACGAGTAGTGATGGGCGAATCTCCCGAGATTCGCTTCGCCGAAAAATTAGTGAATTTCCAGAGAAATTTGCGAATCGGCGAAAAATTAGCGAAACGAGTCGCGGGATGCTTTTGACACGCGTCGCGCCTCGCTTTTTCCAGCGAATTTTCTCCAAGCGAAATTTCGCTGGTGATTCACGAATTTATTCGCCCATCACTAGCGACGAGTTGAATGCGACAGAAACAAGTTAAGTATTAGAAAATTTGGATGGTGTTGCACGGTTGATGTGATGTGACACGACTGTTGGTTGAAAATGCAGCTTGCATCGCACCTGCCCGAAAACAGAGGTCAATTGTCCATGTAGTCCTGCCATTATCGCATACACTCAATTGAATTGAGCCTTGTGAATATCAGGCAAATAAAGTTATTAGCACACATATTGAGTAGGAAAAGCTTAATGATGTATTAGTGAGTTGTTTGTGCTTTGGTAAATTGTGTGAAAAGAGAAGTGCAAGCCCTTGCTATTACTCTGGAAAAAGGCTGCATTGTTGGTTAACATAACAATTTGCTTCCCATTGCTTCCCAAATACTTTTCACATTGTACCATTATACCTTAAAAAGTATTACACTGTTATTGTACTATGCCAGATATATTACAATTTTGCAATCAGTACCAGTTTTCCTGCTAACCATTTGACCTTTATCTGTATAACTGCAATAATATTAGAGAACATACACAACAGATTTGTTTGAGGCATCAGACTTGGCATACCATTCCATCAACAATTCCATTATCACTCCGCCTCCCCGGGCCCAGTGCCTTGGGGTTATCTGAGATTCTGCCCTGTCATTCCCTCCTCACATCCAGTCACTTGTTAAATCATGTCACTTCCACCTAAGGAACATATCCAAAATATGATCATTTATCACCCAAGATGCTGCCAAAATTCTTATTCACTCTCTCGTCATATAACGTCTAGACTATTGTTACACTCTTTTAATTGGCCTTCCCCTCTGGAGACTGTCTCCTCTCCATTCCATAATGAACACTGCTGCTAGGCTGATACACCTCAGCAACTGCTCCTCCTCTGCCATGCCATTCTACCAATCCCTGCACTGGCTTCCACTGCCCTTCAGAATTAAATTCAAATTAATGACCCTGACATTCAAAGCACTTCATAACTCTGCCCCTCCCTACATCTCTGAACTAATCTTCATATACTCACCCAACCACTTACTACGCTCCTCTACTGACCTGCTACTCAACTCTTCTCTCATTACCTACTCACATGCTCACTTTCAAGACTTTGCAAGGGCTGCACCCCTCCTCTGGAATTCTCTCCCATGGTCTGTCTGACTTTCTCCCAACCTTTCAGCTTTCAAGAAATCTCTTAAAACGCACTTATTTAGAGAAACTTACACTCACTCTTAACTACCCAATGCAATACAATTACAGTAACACATCTCTCACCCACTCAACTTTGATCTTGCCCCCTCCCACACCTTGTGTATCATTCCCTTCCCCTTAAATCGTAAGTTGTTTCTGCAAAGAGCCTTCCTCACTAGTAATGGGCAAATTTATTCACCAGATGCAAATTTGCTGTGAATTCCCGCGATTCACCGTTGGCGAATAAATTTGCGAAACGCCAGAGAAAATTCACCTGCCGAAAATTCACCTGCCGAAAATTCACCTGCCGAAAATTCACTGGTGTCCAAAATAAAATGAGACAAAAATGACGCGATGCAAAAAACGTGACGCCAATTCGCTAATTTCGCTGGAAATTCACAAATTTTTCTGCGAAACGGGATAGATTCGCCCATCACTATTCCTCACCTTCTGTACTGGTATTTATTTTGATGTATGTAACTCCATATGTTGTATGTATGTAATTCATGTGATTTAGTTGTATGATCTCATTCACTTTACATCGCTACAAAATAAGTTGGCACTATAGAAGTACATATAATTATTAATAATAATAATTATAATAATAATAATAATGGTTGCTGCAGCATACAAGAATGTACTCTCCATATAATAAATCTTTTAACATAAGCATTATCAAAGTGGATCTATATAGTAAAGTGTGTCCACAACTATTTAAGAATTCCTTCTTAAACAGCATACATACTCTGTCTCATATATACTCTATGTTTCCATTTATATTTCCATTTCACTGAGGTCATCATGTAGGTAAGGTGCTTATACTATAGTACATATACTATAAAACACAGCATTTTACTGGTTCAAAATAAACCTACGGTGGAAAGGAATCAGCATTTTTGTGAACTAGTGAATAGATTTCTTACTCAACTAGTTCCTAATTGATGTAGAATGCTACTCCAAGGGGAATTCTGAATATGTTATGCAGATACTAATTTAAATACATTAATCAGTCACTTAAATAGATAGGGAATGCATTCCCTAACACATAGACTGCTGATAAACCGTTTACCTTATGCATGCATCCTTTCTCTTCAATGAATGTCGACCATCTGGCTTGTAAATCCCTCATGTCAGATGTAACAGAGTTTATATTGGTATAGGGCCACCTTAAGGAGCTGAATAATAGGAATGTTCTGTTACATGTGATAATTCTTCTAGTTATGTTTAGTAGGAGCTTCAATTTGCTTTTGAATCTGCTTTCCTTTTACTAGTACAGATGGTCTCACGTCATTGCATACTTTACTGTCTATACTCAGAATGATGTACAGATGATGTATTTCATTATGGTATCTCACTGGCCTATTTATAAAGATGCAATGTCACTTTTACACCAGAAAATGCACAAAAACAACATGCATGAAATTGATTGCTTGTTTCTGCAAATGGCACCAAAAAAATGCTGAGTTTCTATAGTCCATAAATATTCCCTTGCCTCAGTTTAAAATAGTGTTTTTATTATTTGACACGATTCTGGACATGTACTGAATCAGTGGGACCCATAAAACAGAAAGCCATATTTAAAAAAAAAATAATTAAATAAATGTAAGGAACAATAAAGGTGATGTAAATTTTCCAGTAAATCTGATTTAAGGGCAGATTTATCAAATTCACATGAAGGATTCGAAATTCAAGTGAATTTTCAAAAAGATTCAAAATTCAAATATGCAAATGAGGCAAATTCGACCATCGAATTTTGAATATTCGACCGATTCAAATTATTAAATTATTCAGTATATTAAATTATATTCGAATATTCGATGGTCGAATGACTTCCCCTTTAAAAAATCATTTGATAAGCCAGTTCGCCAGATTGAACCTACCGAATTGCTTTAAAACCCTATGGGATGCTCCCATAGGTGTTTTAAAGTTTTTTTTATCAAATAGGAAAAATTCGATCTAAGGGTTAAAATCGTTCGAATCGTTCGATTCGAGCATTTTAATCGTTCGATCGAATATTTTATCAAACTATCGAATTTTTCCTATTCGATCGTTCGAATATTTGAATTGTGGTAAAATCCTTCGAATTCGATTTTACGTGTCTCACTATTCACATGGTCGAATTTCAAATTATTTTCAATTCGGAATTCGACCAATGATAAATCTGCCCTCTAGTGTTTGAAATTGTACACTTTTTTTGCATTTGGGTTATGCAAACTGGGTCAAATGTCAGACTTAATATAAAAAAACCTTGAATTTAAAAATTTGGCGAGTTCATGTAAAAGTATACGGGAGTTTTTTCAGTTGGACTTTTAAATTTTTATTCGAAATTTTAAACAAATTGAGTTTTTGAGATACAAGTTTTTAAGAAATAAGCACAAAAAAGAATATAAAAAAAATCTTGAAAATTGATAAATTCAAATTTTGATAAATAAGTCTCCATGTATATGTATGGTGTTATCATCCAATAGAATGGTAAGTTCTGAGGCATCTATCTTAACTTCATAGTAGAGGACAGGAGTTTTTTTTTTTTTATTGCTTGTTGCTGAAGCTGCAATCTGCTTACCACAGCAGGCAAATTCAGAAAAAGGAACTTGAGCATAGCATTTATGAGATCATCTCTTTAATCCTCTATAGCAACCTATCAGCAGGTAGCATTTACCAGTCTCCTGTTTTAAATCAAACATCTTATTAGTAACTATGGATTACTGCACCTGGACAAACTATTAATACATTCCCTTGAAGACTGTAAAAAGGTTCCACAAAGAAAAATACAGAACTATTATGTCATTGTACATTGTACATTTTATCAAACCTTAGGCACGCAGAGAATTTGAAAGATTAATCTATTTTTGACATTAGCAAGCTCTTTTTCAACTCCCAATTTAATATGAATTATCGATCTATAAAGATTAAACAGCTTACATATATTGACAGAACTGCATTGCTTTTATTTTGATGGGGACTTTTTATTCAAAACTGTTTTTACAGATCAGGCCAGAAAAATTCTTCTGGCAGGGACATTGTCACATTGCACAGTGAGCATTTTAATCTTTAAAGTCCTATTCATTTTCTGAAGCATTAAGAATATACACAATATAATATGCTATTACCCTGTTTTGAGTCGTAAATCTGCTTGTTTTATTCTTAATGAACTGCAGCCACCTACTAGTAGTATTTTCTGCATTCTTATAAACCCAATAATTAAGACCCATTGTGAAACTGGCTACAAAATGTGGAAGTATAAGACACTACATTAATCAATAAGAAACAGACAACTTCTCAAGGGTAAAACCTACTTAAAATGAATCAGCCAACAGCCTTGAAAGAGCTGTCTGGCCTTAAAGCCTCACAAAATAGTTGATGCTCCAGAATAACAAATTATAGCACTACATTCTAAGGCTCTGCTTTATCCAGACGCCTTATAACCATGGGCTTTCCGTCCTCTGTTTTTTTTTTTGTTCCTATTAAATCTTGGTTACAATCAATGAAACTTAATATCCATTTGAAACACTGTGCCATATTATTAAAAACTATTTAAGATTTCTTTTTCTTTATATGTTGTTCTCTAAATGCAGTTATTCAGGACAGTAAATTGTTTTCAACAGTCTAAATGTTTGAGGTTTTTTCAGTTTCACCTTCTTCAAATAACATCCACCAGTAGTACCGTTGCTTTAAAGAAAGGGAATGTTTGCCAAACAGCTCTCAATTAGGAACACATATGGTTTCAAAATGAATGCTTAGAAGCCCAGCATTACAAAGAAAGTATAATTATTTCTAGAGAATATATTTATACTGGGGCTAGGAAAATATAATACATTCTAATAAGAGATAGTTATATGGTGGACTTGTATACCCTGTGTGCTGGACCATGCAAATTGGAATTATAAAACAATTTTATGTTTTGTTTTTAAAAAAAAGAAAAAATGGGCTAAGCGATAATTCTAATTAATAAAGTAAATGTTTTCACATTCACATTTAAAGGAGGCAAGTATTTTATCTACTGAGCAACTGATGATTATAGTTTATTTAATTATTTTTAGGTAAGGAGTGAGGATTCTTGGCTTGTGAATCTGCCCCTATGCTCGGTGATCCAGAAAACAGAAAAAGTAACTTCGTTCATATTCATAAAAAAATCATCACATTCATAAAACTTGGACTTATCTGATTTATGATCAGTCTCATACCTTGAACATATATGTCCCGCACATCAGATTGATCAATTGAAGATATGCCAGCCAACTGGCATGGAAGGAAAGTAGGCATGACCATAATGAGCATATGCTTCTGTACACTGCAAAGCATGCAAAACATTAGCTTTGACCATTTCTATGCTTGTAATAATGTTGTACATGACACTCTCATATGTTGACAATGATATGTAAGCCTTATTTAAAACATGAACTATCATATATATATATATATGTCTCTCTACAAATAATGATTACCTATGTCCATATGTTCATATGTCCATATATGGGGGCAGATCTACTAAATTCACATGAAGGATTCGAAGTTTGAATTCGAATTTTTTAATGTTTTTGAAGACCACTTTGACCAGTGAATTTTGAAAATTTGATCTAATCGAATGATTAGAATAAAAAAAATCTATTCGAATATTCAACTAATCGACAGTCAAATTACTTCTCCTTTAAATTTTTATTCGACTGCCTAGTAGATCAAAGCTACCAAATTGGCTTTCATTATTTTTGATTGAATAAAAAATATTTTCTATTCGATTATTCGACAAATCGAATTGCGTTAAAATCCTTCGAATTCGATATTCGAATTCGAAGGATTTTACTTCCCCAACCATTCCCAACTATTCCCATGGTCGAATTCAAGGGTTTTGTAACCCTCGTATTCGACCCTTAGTAAATCTGCCCCATAGTATACCATTTTCTGTTGTAGTCTTTTATTTTAGATTTTCAGATATTTCAAAACTACTGAGCCAGTTACATTACAACCAAGAAGGTTAGAAGTTCCCAATTAGTCAGATTAGGGCTTTTGTATGTGCATAAAGGCTAATAATGCGAAATCAAACACATATACATATACCAACTTAGGTGTAAGTAATGCTATAGTATTTTATTGTTTACTATCTGCCTTCCTGTTTCGATTAAGAATTTTACAGTTCTCTAAACCCTGCACTATAGGTTAAATAGAAAACTAAAAAAAAAATCACTTTGCATTTTCTAAGTGATTTCATCCTTCTATTGGTTTGCATATTTATTTAAAGGAGAAGGACAATTGTTTTTACTTGGGGTGCCACAAGTTAGGCACCCCAAAGTTATTGTATATACTTACCTCACACCCAGGGCCAGTGTTCCTATCAGCAGAAAACTGACAGGTTCAGCGGTTTTTCCAATGAGCACCACGGAGCAATTGGTTTCCAGCTTCTTCCTTCTTCGTGTGGATGCACATGCACAGTAGTGTGAAAAGCAGAACATTTACATTTAGAAGTTGGCTATTTTATTCTACTGCACATGTGTCTGCCCAGGGAAACTTGAACAAAGAAGAAGAAGGAAGTTGATCACTCTGTGGTGCTCACTGGAAGAACCCCCGGATTGGTGCAGTTTTCTCCCAATAGAAGAGAAGTGGCCCAGGGTGTGAGGTATGTATTAAAAAATACCTTGTCCCGGTTAATTATCCAATTAAATGAGTCATTCTAATATAAGGTATTATGACATGGTGTGCAGCATCATAACTGTATCATCCTTGTTATATTCTGAGATTAGAGAATTCATCTCCCACATCCAAAAGGTTACATAATGATCAAATGTTTTAGACAGTAATAGGATTTGAACAATACAGTATAATCTAAATCTGTCCAATCTATTTATACTTGTATATATCCTTTTATAACTTCTACCCTAATTTCTTCTACATATTTTTTAACTTAATGTGTAATGCTGAAAGTTCTATGTGCTCATGCAATCTAATTTTGATAGATCCGGTTATCTGCAGCATGATAGTTACAGCAACACCTATTACTCCTTGTACCATGTTATTACCTTGTGTAATGTTATTACTATTGAGATGTTAAAAAGAAAAATGTCCAAGTTTTAGTAGAATGTGAAAAAATTGATCAGGACTGGTTCCCATAAGATTATAAAATCCTATTTTGATGGGTTTTCATTTCTTCTGTTCTTGAAAGAAAATAATGCATGGTAATAGGAATTTTTGCACATCAATGGACTTTAGGAAAACTTTGAGATGCTAGTAGCTGGACACTGCTTCAGTATTGTTCTATGACATATAAAAATGAAGTGTGCGCTATACTATGCTGCAAGATCCTAAAATATAACATTGAACTATTCCCTAACACAGAGGTTATGTAATTTCGTAATGAGCACACAACATAAAATAGGTTTTAGTGAAGACAAGGTTCAATTTTAGGGACTTTACATTGAAGGAATGGCAGGAACAGTGATTTAAAGGTACACGGAAACAAAATATTCTGCATTTGATTTACAATTGAAAAAAGGGTGAGTGTTACATAAATGAGTGTCTGTCTATACGGAAGTTATCTCTCAGTCTCCCTGTCCTCTTGCTGTATTAGTAAAACTATACGTATGTTCACCTCAACTACATATTTCCTATATCCTATTTGGATAGTCAAATGAGTCTTCTCAGCTACATTGTATCGTCTATTTATTATGATATGTAAAAAGGGATAATAGGTGAAATAAAACATTGTTTTGATAAATGAGCCTATGTGCCTTGATTTTCTTCTGTTTTCTTTACTCCTTATAAAGAACAGGATTCCACCACTTTTCTTCTTCTTATGCACTGGCTTGGGGTTTTATGCATTATTTGTATAAGCCATACAATTAGCTGGAATTCTCTAAAGCTTTATAAATAATTCATAATGAAAATGTGTGTGTAAGCGTGGGTATTGCGCTACACTAAACTGCCCAGTGGGACTAAAAAGCTCAATAGGTTTCGATTACAATTTTTGTGCAAGGAAACAGTATAGAAAATCCCCTCTGGCTTGAAAAATCAAATTCATTACACAACAGTGGCTACTTTACAGGTCTTGTTCAAATCAGTAAACGAACTGCATTGTACTGGCAATACATCAGCTATTGCCAATTGCACATAAATATATCACATACAGGACGCAGCATGGCTGAGTCTTTTTTATGCTTTGGTGAAGCTATACATTATCATCATTTCATTAGTGAGATCAATTGACCCATTTGGTAACATGGTAATTATTTGCTATAAGGTAGTAAAGCATTACAGCCAAATATATTTGTTTTCATAATTTTTACTGCATTTGGCATATTAAGCTAAAAAGTACCTCCAAATAAGTTGCATAAATCTATACTGGTGGCAAAAAAAAAACCCTATTATGTTTATTTCACAAATAAATGTATGTTGATCCACAAAACACTTAAAAACCCTCTAAAACATATTTGCCCTGCACATCAAAATAATACTATGTAGACAGCAACCACAGTATAAACAACGTAAACTAGCACATCATAGAGGCCAGAAAAACATCAAGATAACCAAGTAACATGGAATTCAGTCAGAAAGTATCAGTTTGGGCCGCTCACAGTGCTCACATATGTACGGCACAAACTGGTTCATCAAATGAATATTTGACAACCCACTTATTTATTCATGCTGTTAAGGGGGAAAAAAACATTTCACACATTTCAACCAACCTATAATGGTTTAAAAAGGAATGGTAATATTTATATATATTTTTATAGTTTTTATGATTTTTTTTATATTTTATATTCAATAAAATGTGAAATGGAGAATGAGAATAAAATATACCTGTAAGCAACATCAACAAAACAAAAACTAGTGTACAGAAAAAATCAGCAAAATGTTTAACTGCATCTAGCAACAAATGCACCAAGAAGGAAACGGGGTCACTTTTCTGTTTTTATTTGTGATATGAAGTGAATGGATTTAATTAGATTTTAGCACATTTCGAGTCAAGCTAAGTTCAACCTACTTGGATGCCCTTCAGTTTAATTGTAACTTAAATCTCCTGGGATCATTAAACTCTAAAAACCATAGGTAGTCAGAAAGGTCTTGATATGCTTACTTATAATCATATCAAATTCTCATAATAAAAATCCAAACACACTTTAAAGCCAATACAACTATAGGATACATAATCTGGAAACTCATTATCTAGAAAGCTGCAAATTACGGGAAGGTCATCTCTTACATACTCCATTTTAAGAAAGTGATTCACATTTTTTTTAAAATAATTTATTTTTTCTTTGTATCAATAAACAGTGCCTTGTTCTGGATCCCAAATAAGATATAATTAATTGTTACTGGAGGCAAAACAATCCTATTGGGTTTAATTGATATTTAAATGGCAGATGACCCTATCCCAATTTTAATATATTGTGGTCTGCACTGTGTTTAGCCCGAAAATCCCAAAAAATGCAGGGTTTTCGTGCAATTACCCTAAAACATTGTTCGATTCGGGAACAAAGTCCAAAATAATCGTACAATTCAGGTTTTTGCTAGATTTTATCAGGTCTTTCAGAGATCCGTTTTTTGGGGGTTATTTTAATAATAACTAAGAATTAAGAATTCTGGATTGGTTAAGTTTTTTTATGGAAAAAAAAAGTAAAATTGAGTTTTAGTAAATAACCCCCTAAGTGTGTGCAATTTTTATTTGCACTTATTCTAGCTTCCCTGCCCTGTTTTATATTGCCTAGCAGGGCTGTATTTATGTATGGCCTCAAAGAGCCTGTGGCCGCATTAAGGGGGCCAGCACTTTGGTGCTTATATAATTTAAAACATTTTTTAGAAAAAAATATTACAAAAATGGGGGGTGTTTTAAGGTCCCCTGCTAGGATGGCACTGGACTTAAATACAGTCCTGCTGCCTAGTCCTGTTCTGCCTTTCCTAGCCCTTCCTTGCATTGCTCTGCCATCTTTTCTTGCCCTGTTGTAGTTTATTCTGATCCCTGCCTGATCTGTCTGATCCTTTGTATCTAGATCATCTTCTGCTCCATTCTGTCCTTTTTTGTACAACTCTATGCCCACTCCATTATTTACATCAAATGTAAATAATTCCATCTTCTGTTGGCCTGTCTTCAACAAATACTGTAACTGAAGGCCAGGTTTCCCCACGTTATTAACCATAGTGGTAGATTTACTATCTACAGTATTATGAAAATGGCTGATGTATAAGGGGCAGATTTACGAAGGGTCAAATTTCAAATTAAAAAAAAGGGCATATTTTTTAAGGGCATATTCGATCGAAAACAGATCAAATACTGTAAGTCAGTTTTCGATCAAATAAAAATCGTTTGAATCATTTGAATGCATCGTGCGAGTCAGACAAAAAAAATTCAAAAACACTCCTTAAAGGTTTCAGGAGGTTCCCTTTAGACTAAAATAGCAATTTGGCAGCTTTAAGGTGCGAAGTGTCTAATTCAATTTTTTTAAAGAGACAGTACTTCAAAATTTGAATTTTCTAATTTTTTCAAATCAAATTGAATTTTGGGCTAATCAGTAGTCAAAGTAGCCAAAAATTACTTTGAAATTTGAATTTCTTTTATTTAGAATTTTCACTTCGACCCTTAGTAAATGTGCCCCTAGGTGTGAATTGTCATTTTCAATTTTTTCTCAAAAGCTTGCATTAGTACGGATCTCAGTATGCCAATAAACATTATCCCATTGCCACAAAAAACTAATTTTTGTCCTTTTCTAAACAAAGGTTAATATGGTTTAACACTCTTCTTCTACTCTTATTACTGGTAAAGATAGTCGCTGCTAGTTGAAACAGATATCTTGAGATTTACAAGTGATTTTTATTATTTTTAATTTGTAATACTACAAAAATGATTAAATGCATACATTTCAACCTTCTTAGTCCAAGATCCTGTAATAAAATAAAAACAAAACAAAATGCTGTCATGCATTTGCATATTAAAAGAATACAACATTTCCATTGCAAGCACCATTTTTTGTAATGGTATCTAAAATGATAGATGAAGTTTATGCTCATACAGTGTTGTGCTCCAAAATAACTGCAATCTATTGTTATTTTTCACTGCCAGTGACCTATTTATTGTCTCAATTATGCAGAACACTGTAAGAGAATTCTCTTTAGGGACCAACATCATTACCTACACATTTTGCTGCAGTTTTGTAACAGTAATATATCGTCTTGACTGGTTTTGCGTTTTTATATATTAAAGACATAATAAACTGGACAACTTTTTGTTACAAAATACAAACAGAGTAAGAAATAGAATGCTGGAATTCTTCCTAAATTGGAAGGAAAAGAAGCTAAACATAGATGTTCCAAGGTCAAACAAAGAAGAAAAATGCCCCATTTCAAAAGAAATCAAACTGTTTCAGATGTGTTCAGAAATCTGAAAATTGATTGACGAAAAATTAATTACAAATAGAGAATGCAGACATACTGATGACAAAGCAGATGACTGTTTTGGTTAATTATATAATAATCAGTTTACCCATGGATAGAATATTACACAGGGTACATTAAATGTAGACATGTTTTACTATTTAAACATTCAGGACAAATGAGTTATATTATGAATTTAGCCTAGGTCATAGCAAGTAAAAAAAATTGTATAATTATGTTTTCAGAGTTGTGTTAAATGATCATTAATGTGCTTTGTCTCTGTGAAACAGATAAAGCATAATGTCCAAGAGTTTTCTTTATCAAAATATTTACATATCTTTGTGCATAATTATCTGTATAAAACATGCTATATTCTTCATGTACACTAAAATCCTTATGTGGAAGAATGTAAAAGTCAAATGTATCCATAGGAGCATCACCAATTCAGTTTTGCTAGATAATAGCAAGACTGTCCATCACACAGGGGTCTATTTACAAAGCCTCATTTTTATCTGGTCAAGTTTTTTAGGGGGAAAGAAAAAACTAAGTTTTATTATGCTCCAAAGCTGCTAAAAGTCTGAATCTGAAAATACTAGAGCTAAAACCTGTCAAGATAATATAAAAGTCAATGGCATATGTCCCTTTCACAATTTGAAATGTTTCTTGCCTTCATAATCTTTGAAGGCTTCAGACTGGGTTTTCATTCGATACTCCAAAAAAGTCAAAACGAAAAAGTTGTATGATTCGAATGTCATGTCGCACGATTCAATTTGACAATATCTAATGAAATGCAATTAACACATAACAACCAGTGATAAGTAAAATTGTTTTACATATAATTTGACATAATACTGATGAAACCCATTTATTTATTTTGTTAATGCAAAAAAAGATCTAATTTTGCTTTGCCTCTATTTCCTTGTTTTAGAAGCACATCTTTCTGGTAGAAATGTAGAAATATAGGAGCTTAGACTTCTAAACTGGCCTATCCGGTGCACTCTGTGGCCTCTTGTTCATGAGCTCCTGACTGTAGAAATTCAGTAATAGGTTTGAGAATAATTTTGATGTTATGTCTATCAACTTCAAGTTATGGCACTGACTGACTCTGTGAGAAAGGAGCCCTGGAGACTGCTGGAGTGAACACATTCTTCAGTGATATTAAAAAGCAGTTATAGCTTTGAATGCAGGTGCTAAATTACCTTGCCTTTTTTTTACTAAGACTTGATGGGTTAAATATATGGTGGAATGCATTAGCGTTCCAAATGGTGAGCATGGAATACTTCCATGCCGTTTAGCTACAATGGGCAGAAGTGACATCTAAACTTTAGACGCTAATGGAACGCATTTGCGAGGGGAGGCAATAAAGGGCTCTAAAAGGTATTTAAACTTTGGGAATGTTTGCAGTCATTCTGCCTTTTTATCCTTTTCTGTAACTTATGGATTTTTGCCCCTGATGAAGACCACTTTTGTGGTCGAAACCTGCAGGGCCATAACTGGGCCAAAACCATTATGTGTGTTTTTTGATTTAATAAAAAAAAAAAATTTGCCTTTTATATTTGTGTGTTCACTCCCTATACTTTATTTTGGATTTATACTTAAGGAGGCTATATTTGGGCGTTCTCCATGGGATACCTCAGAAATTAAGATTTAATGAGAGGGTGTGCGCTTTCTAAATTATATTTATATAAGCAGAAGAAATCTGGTAGCTCTGGTCTTCACCAAAACCCTTGATGACCCCTGTGCAGAAGTACCCAGAGACCAGGTGTGAAGAGAGGCAAGAGTGAGCTCCGGTCTATATACAAAATTTGACAGCCATCATTTTTCTGTATTATACTTTTTCTCTCAAAACATTTATTAATTATGCTAAATCACTGGTACTTGCACGTTACATCTCAATCTCTTAAATCATTTTTGAAGTTTTTTGCTCACTTTTGTTCACTGAATAGATCATTTTTATAGTTATCCTGTTTCTTGGATTTGTCCAGTTCAATGGGGGTTATCCACCCAAACTGCATAATGTAAAAATAAAAATGGAATGATATATGCGCTATGCATTTTCATTCTTTCATTTTATATATATATATACACTCCACAAAAATTGACCCAGACAAAGGTTCCTGTGTGGAAACATTGTACTAAATAAACCTCTCAGGTTTCAAAGCTTTACTCATGGTTGTACATCCTATATATTATATATATATATTGGATCAATGTGTGGAGAGGGAGAGAGAGAGAGAGAAATATATTGCAACCCCTGTTTAACACAGAAACTGCTTCTTGCTTGTCAGACATAAAGATGAAATAAAGAACAAGAAAATCAGGTAAACACTGTTGTGCATTTTTATTTTATGTAATCTAAGAATGCAACTAAATATACTCTGTACAGAAACTGTGCAGGCTACATCCTGAGAGAATAGATATCAGAATGAACTGAAGCAAGAAGAGAAGCACTGTGAATAGCTGCCTGCTCAAGCACACTGGGCTTTAACCAAAAAGCAATAAAGCTCTGTGTTAAACTGAATAAGAATCTCATGTGTATCAGCAGATAGCCAGGTCTTTTGACAGTGGCTGGATTCTGGGATCTGGATTTAATATTATCTTCAGAAAGCTCCAGTCGTGTGTCATTTACTAGTGTATGATACAAAGATATATAGTATTTCTTTACCTTATAATGTGCAAGTAAATCCTAGTCTTCCCCTTATACCATCTCCTAAAATGTATTATTGATTAAGGGTTTATTTATCAAAGGTTGAGTTGTGCTTCTCCAGAAAAAAAAGGTTTTCGTGGGTAGCTTCAATAAAAAGTAATTTTTTTCAATTAAAGCTATTCCTTTTTTCTTTGGCAACTAACTTTTATTAGTTTTATTTCTTAGATAACGCAATTAATTTTAATTTCAGTATTCTAGTTCCCCCCCCGATTGCATTTATTCAAGTTTTTTCATAAATAAGCCAACAGTTTATTTGAGTTAGGGGAAAACTCACTTACCTCACAAAATCAATTTTTGATACATAACCCCTAAATATTTCAGCCATAGCAGTACTAGATTACTGCAAAAATGGTAGGTGAGTGCCAATTCTTATCTACATTCACCATTTGTAATATCATCTACTGTAAATGCTAAGAAATCATCCAAGCAATAAATTGGCAGGAAAAAATAAACTGCATTATGAAGTAAACATTGTGTATGAAATTCATATGGAGATTAAAGAAGATTTTTAACTGCGCCCATTCTTACATTCCATAGTGGTGCTCCAGTTTCTTTAATGTTTGTCTAAATATCACCACATAAATGTCTGTAAGTAACAGACACAACACTCATGAATCCTAAGAAAGGAAGGGTTGGTCCTTTCCAAAAAACTGAATTCACTGAATAAGTCAGGAAAGGTGCTTTAAAGTAGCTCAGATCATCCTCATGGAATAGAAGGATAAGCACTTGGAGAAAGTTAGGAACAATTTAAGTTTGTTTCTCCTGTATTAACATATTATTCTTTACCCATTTAAACTACCTTATTTAATTTAACCTCAAGGACCCTGTATAGGCTAATAACATTTTGAGGTATGTACACTGATACCATAGATCTAGGGGTTCAATAATGGGGAATCAAATAGATGAATAGATAAATGTATTGAAAAGGCACTCTTGGTTTGCTTTCTCATAGTATGTAGCAGCTACTTTGACTGAAATAACCAAATAGCTGATTGGGATTTGGGAATGAATAGTATATGTGCAGTGCATATTCATATATGAAGTGATATGATATGTAAGTGATCTACTGTTTGTAAAACATGATCAGCTTCATAGTAACATAGTAACATAGTAAGTTAGGTTGAAAAAAGACACACGTCCATCAAGTTCAACCTCGGACTAGACCCTGGATCTATGAGCTATCTTCCATAATCCTGTATTGACTCACTTGCTAAAATGCCATCCAACCCCTTCTTAAAGCTGTCTAATGTATCAGCCTGTACAACTGATTCAGGGAGAGAATTCCACATCTTCACAGCTCTCACTGTAAAAAACCCCTTCCGAATATTTAGGTGAAACCTCTTTTCTTCTAATTGGAATGGGTGACCTCGCAACAGCTGGAAAGACCTACTGGTAAATAAAGCATTAGAGAGATTATTATATTATCCCCTATTATATTTATACATAGTAATCATGTCACCCCTTAAGTGCCTCTTCTCCTCGTGAACATCCCCAATTTGGTCAGTCTTCATAACTAAAATTTACCATACCTTTTACCAGCTTAGTTTCCCTTCTCTGTCCCCTCTCTAATACAATAATGTCCTGTTTGAGGGATGGAGACCAAAACTGTACGGCATATTCTAGATGTGGCCTTACAAGTGCTCTATAAAGAGGAAGAATGACTCCCTCCTCCTGTGACTCTATGCTCCTTTTAATATAGCTCCCTAGACTTTATTTGCCCTTGATACTGCTGACTGGCATTGCTTGCAACAGCCAAGTTTATCATCTACAAGGACTACAAGGTCCTTCTCCATAATAGATTTTCCTAGTGCAGTCCCATTAAGGGTATAAGAGGCTTGGCTATTTTTACATCCCAGGTGCATGACTTTACATTTATCAACATTGAATCTCATTTGCCACTTAACTGTCCAGATTGCCAGTATGTCAAGATCCTGTTGCAAGTATGCCACATCCTGGATGAAATTAATTGGGCTGGATAGTTTTGTGTCATCTGCAAACACTGATACAGTACATTACTTACAATGCCCTCCCCCAAGTAATTAATGAACACGTTAAATAAAAGTGGACCCAATACCGAGCCCTGAGGGACCCCACTAAGAACCTTACTCAAAGTAGAGAATTTACCATTAGCAACCACCCTCTGTACCCAATCCTGCAGCCAGTTTCCTATCCATGTGCAAACAACTTCATTAAGCCCAACAGACCTACAAAGCCGTTGTTTGTGGGGCATGGTATCAAACTCTATGGCAAAATCCAAATAAATTACATCTACTGCCCCAACCCACACAGTCCAGCATCTTACTTACCTCATCATAAAAAGCAATCAAATTTGTCTGAAATGCTCATAATGCAATTCTCTTAGACAAACTTTTGAATGTGATCCTTTAACAAGCCTTGAAATAATTTGCCCACCACAGATGTCAACCTTACTGGCCTATAATTGTCAGGCTGAGATTGTAATCCCTTTTTAAATAATGGAATGACGTCAGCTTTTCTCCAGTCAATAGGCACCATACCAGATGAAAGCGAATCCGAGAAAATCAGAAATAGGGGCTGGTCTACAACTGAACTAAGCTCTCTTAGAACTCGTGGGTGTATACCATCAGGCCCTGGAGCCTTGTTTACATAAATTTTTATTAAAACTTTTTGAATCATATTCTGAGTCAGGCACTGACTAGATTGATCTGAGATTGGTTGTTTAAAAACTGGAAATTTGGCTCTTAATGGCACCAGGAGCGGCTTTTTGCCGCCTCTGGAAACCTAGCTGGCACTGCCAACTGAGGCAAGCACCTCAGCTTGCCTCATTGGCGGAGTGCCCCTGAAGCTATATTGACTGATTCAAGAGCATAGATGCTAAATTTCATAAGTGAAATAAATCAGCAGTTAGTTCTGGACATTTAAATAAACAATAAAATGATTCTCAATTAAAAAATATATGTATGTGGATTTAAATTGAAATCAAAGCATGTCCTACACATATATCACTCCCAAAGTTTTGACAAAACTTTCCAACCACACAGAAATGCTTGAAGCTGTTGATTAAATGATCCATTGTTTTCAGTCACTTTTGTTTTAACTGACATATTGTAATTCCATGTATACATCACTGGCAGATGACTATAACCATAAAAGAATATACTTTACAGGCTCATACATTATTAATTAGACATTTACATTGCACATCTATTTAAAATGTAAGGGAAAACACTCATAAATCTAAATAATTCAGAAATATGCTTGAAACTCAATTAAATAAACATGTAGAAAACACTGATGGAAAACTGACGAAAAATGAAAACATTTTATTAAATGCTGGGATAGTCAGGTAAGAAAAGTAAAATGACATCGTATAGCAGTGACATCCAATCTACGACCCTGTGCCTAAAGCATAATAGTATGTTAATTTTTGCAAAAGCCTCATGGCTGCATGTTGGAGGTCCCTGGAGTAAAGTATGTCAGTCAAAACTGTGTCTGGCAAGCAGAACAGGTTGGAATTAAGCATAATGACAGTCTTTTTAATATTATAAAAATAAACATGGTAGACTGTAAATGGAAAAGAGTGTATTTTGTCTAAAGTGACTCTGACAGGTGTAATAATTGTTGTTCCATTATTTTTATAGTTTGTGTATTTGTATTTCCTCTCTGTGGAGGAATAGCTTTATATTATGGCTCCTCAATGCACAGCAGGGCATCAGAAGGCACTTAAGGAAGTGATGAAAAGGAAGATGCCAGGGCCATAAGTCAAAATTACTTAGTACAGTTGCGCTGTTAACATATATGGACAACTGTACTAAACTTAAAGAATTAGCAGATCATTTAGGTATGAGCATGTTCTGCTATATGTAAACTCTATAGTTGCTAATTTATGCCATATAAAATATTTGTCTTTGGTTTACTGCACTTTCCTGTGGCATTTAACCTTCATCTGCATTTTCAGGTTATACTGTACCAGGAATGGTGGGTCAGTATTACAGACAATTCTCTTCTGTGCATTTAGACCCATAAAATACAGGTACATAATTATTGAGACAGTCTATGTCAGGGGTCCCCAACCTTTTTTTACTCGTAAGCCACATTTAAATTTAAAAAAGAGTTGGAGAGCAACACAAGCATGAAAAAGTCCATGTGGATGTCAAATAAGAGCAGCCTACATGAGAGAATGGTTGGCAGTATATCTGTTTTTTATGCAACCAAAACTTGCCTCTAAGCCAGTAATTCAAAAAATAAGCACCTGCTTTGAGGCCACTGCGAGCAACATCCAAGGGGTTGGAGAGCAACATGTTGCTCGCGAGCTACTGGTTGGGGATCACTGGTCTATGCCAATTAGAACTCTCCAGACCAACAGATCAAGAGTTTTGTTTCAACTGACCTATCACTTTTTTATCTAGGCACAGTGAGGAGGCATACAATGTCGTTGGTCATAATGACACCATGGGATGTACAGTATGTGGCAGTAGATGATTTTGAAGGTGGAGTACAGTATTTTGTGGAAGTTTGATGTCTGCAACATGTAACCTTAGTGCGCATCTGTCTGCCATGTAATAATTCAGCTGGAGATGATTGGGTTGTTGCATGGCACATTGCTCTGTAGTTATGTAGGAACTCTGTTGTAAATACTTTCTAATATTTTCCAGTAAGGTTTGCTGTCTGTACTGCTTCTTTCAGACTTTGGTTAAATTGCTCAATTTCTCCATTTGCTTGTGGGTAATACAATGAAGATTTTCTATGCACAATATTTCTATCTCTCAGAAAGAATTCAAACTCAGATGAGACAAACTGTGGTCCATTGTCTGATATTAAGTAATTTGGATTACCTTCTCTGCTGAAGACTGTAGACAGAAATATTATTACTGTAGCTGATGTTATATGAGAAACAAATGCAATTTCTGACCATTTACTTTAAATCTACAATCTACAGGAGCATCTGCAAAATGACCCACAATGTCAATAGCAAGTTTTTCCTATGCTGAATTAGGTAATGGTACTTGCAGACGTGGTGGTGTATGTGTGATAGCTGTTTTGTCATAATTCTGACAAATAACACAAGAATGAATCACAGTTACCACATCGGCATCCATTGCTGGCTGCCAGTATAGTTCTCATAGTACGTACAATTCTTTGATGTGCAAGTTGTATGAGCTTTTTTTTCACAAGGTCTCTGGTACCAGTAAGTGGTGAGCTCCATGGACAACATAGCCATCTACTAAGGACAGTTCATGTCTAATCATATAGTAAGGTTGAAGATCAGGACTGAGTTTCTTCTCAGCATTTGGCCATTTGCTTGTAAGATGATACGTGATGATAAGCACTCTGAAGATCCAGCTCCTTGGAATTCTGAAAGTATTTTCTCTGTGTGGCAAGGGATGATTATCCATAACAACAGCTTTATTAGGTTCACAGAACACACTTAGGGGCAAATTTACTATTATTACCTCAAAAAAAAAATTTCTATTCGATATTCGATTAGCATTTCGAATGTTAATCGAATAGTTCTAGGCTACCTTTTATTCGATGTTCGATCATTCGATGATCAAATACAAATTTATTTGATCAGTTGAAAAAATCATTTGACTGAACGAATAAATCATTCGATAATTCAAATGATTCGTACAATTCAAACGATCAAAGACTTCGATCGTACGAATCCTATTCAATCAGGACTTAGCCTCAGAAGCCTATAGGAGTGCTCCCATAGGCTTCTATTGCAATTCGGTAGGTCCAATCTGCCGAAGTAGGCAATCGAATAAACTTTAAAATTAAAATCCTTCGCTGGACGAATGATCGAATGATCGAATATTCGTTCATTCAACTCTATTTGATCGTTCGACCATTCCCTATTCGATGATCGAATATGCCATAATTCACATATTCAACCAAATGAATAAATCCTATGATCGAAATTCGATCAAATTCGTTCGAACTTCGAATCCTTCACGTGAATATAGTAAATCAGCCCCATAGTGTGCATGGTGACAGGCTGTTTGTATTAACACTAGCGATGGCCGATTTTTTTTGCCAGGAGCAAATTCGCAGCAAATTCCGGCAATTCGCGAAAATTCGCTGGTGTAAAAAAAAAAACGAGTCGCGCGGCGAAAATGACGCAACGCGCGTCATAAACGACGTGATTCGCGTTATAAACGACGTGTCGCGACTCGCTTCGCAAATTTTTCGCCAAATTCACGAATTTGCTGGAAATTCGCAAATTTTTTTGCCAAGCGAAACGGGATAGATTCACTCATCACTAATTAACACATCAACTATCATCAATTTCGCCAACATTTTACCTGCAAATTCTGCAGTATTATCAACAGAAGGTTGAAGAAGAACTAGGAGGTAAAAGTGATTAGTAGAAGATCCTATCAGTAAGGATGAAAAAGGAGTAGTTGTTTGAAAAACCATTGGATCATCCAGAAAGAAATCCCCAGCATCCAGGAATTTTAAATGGTTTTGTGATTGGTAATGAAGTAGCTTTTTATTATATCAGTGATACTGAAAGGTGAATAAGTGAATTATGCCTCTAAAATGAGTGTAAGCAGGAATAGTACAGAACAGAATATAGAGCTAAAGCAATCCCCATGTGAGGGGAATGGGAAAATAGTAGCTACTGTATCAAAGCAAGATAGAAAATTTTTCTTGTTAATAGGTATCAAAGCATCAAAAGCGGATGATACTATAAGCCCAGGAAGATGAGAACAGACAAGCGTCATTTTGGAAAACATTGATCTTTTGTATACTGATCTTATACATATTACATATCACAAGCTTTTTTTAAGACACTTATGGGTCTATTTATGAAGCATCATTTTTTTCTGTTTTTTAGGGAGAAAAGTTTAAGAAAAGCGGAAAAAATAGGAAAAATAGCCCAGAGTTTTTTATAGCTGCTGAAAATCCAATTCTAAAAATACTCCATTTAAAACCTGATGATGTCATGTTCAAGTCAATGGCAGATGTACCTTTTACAATTTGAAGATGTTTCTTGATATTTTAATCTGTGCTGGTTTTTGTATGATAATCTGTTTTCTGGCGACAACTCAAAAAAATTGGACAATTTGCTATCGAGACTTTTCCCACACTGACTTTTTCAAGCAGATTATGAGTTAAAAATTTAAATGGAAGTTAGGCTGTTTTAATTTAAAAATGGGATAAATTTGAGTTTTAGTGTATACCCCCTTATTATTTCTCTATGATATATATATATTTGTTCTATTTTAATGTTTAATTTTTCCTGAGAATTTCTAAAAAATGTACTTGTTACTTAAAGGAACAGTAACACGTAAAAAGTGTTTTAAAGTAATGAAAATATCATGTAGTGTTGCCCTGTGCTGTTAAAACTGATCTGTTTGCTTCAGAAACACTGCTATAGTTCATATAAAAAAGATAAGTAGCAATAGTGGAAATTGAAAAATGGCTACATGGCACAGGATAAGTAATGGATAACAGATAACATTATGTTCTACAGAGCTTATCTGCTATCTGCTGTGTAACTTGAGCCTTTTCTCCTTTAAACGGCTGCCCCATGGCTACACAGCAGCTTATATATATAAACTATAGTAGTGCTTCTGAAGCAAACACTGCAGTTTTACCAGTGCAGGGCAACACTGCTTTATATTTTTATTACTTTAAAACAATTTAATTTTTTGATGTTACTTGTCCTTTAAGCACAAAAGCTAAAACCGTGATTTAAGATACTATTGTTATCAAAGAGGTTAATTGCTTGCGTAAAGTAAAAGAATAATCAATTGTTTAATGCATGTGGTGCATTTCTTCTGCATCTGTGTTTATTTCTAATTTTAGTTTACAGTACATCCCTGTCTTGATTTATTCCTGGAATTCTATCTGTGCCTTCAGGATCATAGCAGTAGCCAAAGAAAGCTTGTGAGGGATCAGTTGCCTTTTATCTGAAAGACTTATTGGATAAGTTTAAACTGAACAAATCATTGTGTGTATTGAATGCTTCACTTTTACTGCACTGCTGGAGATAAAAGTTAGAAGTGCAAGTTAAGTTGTTAAATGCACAAATATATCTAAGCTCATTAAGAAAGCAGTAAATAGTAAATGTAAATAGTGCAAAAGTTACTTTGCACCCTCTGTTATCCTTGTGACAAATCCACAGTTCAGAATTATTATTCATACAATTATTCATACATTTTTAACATTCAGGAGATTATTTGCAAAATTCAGACTGTATTTGGTTGTTTCAATAAAAAAAGCTTGACCAAATTCCCATTCATGATCATGTTGCGATAAAATCAAACAAAAACCCAAATTGTGTGATTTTTCAGGCTTTTCTCCTGAATCTCATAATTTTTTAGATTTTTGCACAAAACCCCCAAATGTTTTGGATTATCGGGTTTAACCTAGTGCAAACCACAATATCTTCAAATTGGGATAGGCAAATCTCCCATTGACTTACACATGACCTCAAAAGGTCTGAGATGGTGGTTTTCAGGTTTGGGATTTTTCAGCATTAAGGTATAATACATCACGAAAAATTTAAGCTTTTTCCCCCCATGGAAATTTTTAGTTTTTGCCCCAAAAAGCCCCACCAGAAAAATTTGAGGTTTAGTAAATAATCCCCTAAATGTTCTATATTAAATCCTGGATAAGATAAGTTAAATCTTCTGGGTAAAAAACTTATCTGGTTTGTATGCTGGCAGTTAATTATATATTTAGCAGAATATCAGCTATAGGCCACATTTACTAATGGAGTATGTAAAGATGATAAATACCAAAAAGGCATGCATACTTGATATTAGCTCAAATATGCTAATTGTGCCTTTTATTATGAATGATTTGCAAGGCAGTTGTGCCATTCACTGTGAGGTACAGGGCTCCCTTTTTGTTCTCTTGCTGTCAAATTACAGAGTAAACAGCTAGAATTCCAAATATCTTATGCAACATGCACTAACAGACTCAAATGATGTGCCCATGTTCACCTAACCACACAGAGGAAAGATTTTGACAGCTGATAGTGGTGCTAACAAATTCTCAGAGAACACTGCATTTTAGGAAAAAAGTGTGGTGAATGCACCTGTTTTTTTGTTTTTGTTTGACAATTGTACCTTACCACATTAGTTAAATTGACACAATGGGGTCAATTTTTCAAAGAGTGAAGTTAAGAGTGAAGTTCCGCCACTAGAGGGAAATTCCGCAGCTCTCAATTCATTTAAATGGGATTTCTATGGGATTCTATGGAATTTCCCTCTAGTGCGGAACTTCACTCTTCACTTCACTCTTTGATAAATATACCCCAGTATGTCTATCCATAACCAAATTTTGCCCACTGACAATTTGAACTTTGCCACATAAGATGATTAAAGAGGGAATATTTCAATTACACACTTTATTCAAGGAAATCCCTTAACATGACCTTCTGTATATAGTATGCTGTATTTATTATCCATTAAAGAGTACACAGACAGTTGCAGGGAGCAGAGCTCCGGGAAATTACTTTTCTAAATATGCAGTGTGCACTTTTTTCTCAATACATTCATACTGGATGAATTTGTATTTCCCAGCATTTTCATCAATGCATGACTGACATGACTGACTGACAATTTCACAGCATATAACTCATTTCCTAAGCACAATAGAAATGTTGTTTATCTTATTAAAATCATTTAATGTGTCATCAAACAAGACAGGATCATAATTTAAAATGTTTAAGAAAAGGCATGTTCTCAAACAGTAATGTCATGTGGCTGCAATGGTAAGTAACATCAGTCTTGCAGCTTAAAGCTCTTGCTTGTATATTAAGAGGCATACGTATTCACTAAAGGACGAAGTGACTAACACTGGTGAAAATTCACTAGCATGACGTCATTTTGTTACTTCACCGATTTATAAGCGAGCAGAGTTGCCCCTTCACTAGGAAATTAGAGATACGCTACGGTTGTTTTGCAATCTAATGCCAGGCGAATTTTCGCTCTCGCGAAAGAGCATTACTACGCCAATTGACTAAGATGTGGATTTTACTGAACGTTACCTCTTGCACAAAACTTGCCTTCGCCAGCTCAGAACAGGCAAAGTGCAATAGAGTAGATAGGAGTTCATCACAAAAAAGTTGAAAAAAAGCTAGCATCTTTTCAGACTGTAAAAGATCGTAACATTTTTTTGGGGTACACAGCTTCTACCTACATTTATTAACATATGGAACATTAACTACAGAGAGGGCACATGTGTAAGGCAATATAACAACTATTATTTTATTAAGGTTTCCCAGGCTTGTGTAAAGTAATGTCTTTGTTGCAACAAATACGTCCATTGCACTTTAACTTCACGCCATATTCGAATTAGGCAATGCTAGGGCAACTTCGCTTTGCTTGACAAAGTAACGCTAGCGCAACTTTGACAACGTTCACTGCCCTGGACAGAACTTTGCACTTTAGTGAAATAGCGAATTTTTGCCTAGCGAAGTATAGAGATGGCTGCGGAGCAGATGCTGGCAAAGTTGCACTCTTTAGTGAATTTGCCCCTAGGGGTCTTCATTGGGTTGGAAGGTATATGCAAAAGAGAGTCTTCTATAGCTAGGAAATGAATGCAGCAAGGAGAATCACGGTATGCTAGTTAGTCAGATAACCAAAACAAAAGTGTGTTTTTTCTATCTTCACAGTAAGGGGTGTAGTGATGCCAACATTAAATCCTTTCCTGCTAGGTAAAAGACAGAAAAGGTAGAATGAGATTAAATGCTATGGCATTAGCAGCCTATCAGTAAAAATGTAATGGAAATGATAGGAGAGGAAAGTTTGTCAGAGAGCATCAAGTCAAAAAGATTTGAGAATTATAGTGCCTTACTGAATTTATGTTCTAATTTGGTAATGCAGGATCAAGATTGAAGTATGATTTGTCCTTTCCTCTAACACATTCTACAATGATATCCAAATGAACTCCAGATGATCAATTTATTGCAAGTTTCTTTTTATTCTTGAAAAACAGATGTATTTTAATGTCTTCTGTATTTTTTTTCATCAGGCCTCTGTAAGACTAAAAAAAGGAATCACACAGTAGAAGTTAACAATTTATTTTCCCTTTAATCTTAGAAGTTTGTATTGCTAGATAAAACCCAAAATCAGTTATTTTGAGAGGGATTATTGTGGATTATTCGGGGTCAGGCAATGTAAAATGACTATTAAATTAGCATTCAGGATTGTAGGCAAGTACAAAGTTTATAGTTAATCTCCCTTAATCTCTTTACAAGGAGATTCCCTACTTTCTCTTATTTTTTTCACCCATTTGGGCATTGGGAAAGGTACAACTATTTTTTATCCATTTAGCAACAGCTAATTTTAAAAGGATATTGTCATTGGAATTTTTTTTTTCAAAATGCATCAGTCAATAGTGCAGCTTCAACAGAATTATGCACTGAAATCAGTTTCTCAAAAGAGCAAACAGATTTTTTATATTTAACTTTGAAATCTGACATGGGGCTAGACATACAGTATTGTCAGTTTCCCAGCTGCCCCCAAACATGTGACTTGTGCTCTGATAAACTTCAGTCACTGTTTAATGCTATACTGCAAATTTGAGTGATATCACCCCCCTCCATTTCTCCCCGTCTCCCAGCAGCCTAACAAAAGAACAGGAGGAAGATAACCAGATAGCAGCTCCCTAACACAAGAGAGGTTGTGTGGAGGGTGTGCTCTGTCTGCTGTGTTTTCTCCCAGGCCCTTGCATGTCTGGGGGGTTAGTTTTCTAATTTATTTTTAATTTTTCCCCCCTAAGTTTATTTTCTTCAACACTACCCCCTGCCCATTTTTTTTCTACCTCCCTCGACTCATCCCCTTGGCCCCTCTTCTATCATGAAGAAGAAGAGCTTTGCCTTCAAGCTGTGTGCTGAAGACCCGGTTGGGTTCTAGCAGTAGGGCTGCCACTTCCAATATGGCGGAGCTTGTGGAGAGTGCTGCTGTGACAAAGCCAAAGCTATCACTGGCTACAGATGAGGCTTTGATGGAAAGTGAGGGCTCTGCGTGCGGTGAGGCACAGGAGAATTTGGAAATGGATGCTGCACTGGCGCAGGGAGCTGGAGTAGGAGTACCTTCATCAGTGCGCAACTTCGCCTGGCGTAAGGGTGCGAAGTTGCGCAAGTCTACCTCGCTAGTGAAAATTCGCCAGAGCCGGTGTTAATGAATTTCCTAAGTTACGAATTGATGTCACACTGGCAAATTAGCCCTAGCATTAGATGCTTTGCGCTTTAATGAATTTGGGCCAGGGTGTTCTCCAATGGAGGCAAGAGAGGAGAAGCCGGTGAATGAGGGGGTAGTGGAAGCAGAGACTGTGCTGCCAGGTGAAGGGGAGGCTGGAGTAGAGACTGCAGTGGCCAGTAATGGAGGGACTGCAATACAAACTGCATTGCAAGGTGCTGGTGATACTGGTGCCGAAATTGTAATGGCCAGTAAAGGCAAAGCTGGAGCAGAGACTGTCATATACTACAAGAGGATCATTAAAGCTCTAATAGGGTTATGTAATAAAAGGCACAAAGTTTGCCCAGGAGCAGTAACTCATAGTAACCAATCAGAAGCTAGAATGTAGCAGTCAAGTGTTTAAAAGCAAAGAACCTTTTGGTTGCTATGGGTTACTGCTCCTGGGCAAACTTAGTGCCTTTTATTGCATATGGGGGTTTGAGACTTAAAATGTTTGGAGAGTAGACAGACTTCTCTAACTAAGGGTATTGACTCTCTGATTCAGCAGCTGAAACTGCTAACAGGGGAAAGTAAAGCCAAGGCTATCAGGGAGTTGACGTATCTAAACAAGGAGTTGGAGGAGACTGACCAGCAAATGAAAGACATTTTGGAATATATTGAGCCATGGAAAGAACATGCTTTGAGGAGATGCAGAAGGGTGGAGGAGATGTTACATCTGCGAGAATAATGAAAGTTACTGAGTTACTAAAGGAAAATGTATCAATGAAAAGTTCTCATGCAAATGGTTCTGTTTCTTTGGGTCAGTGTACAGCATCAGGTGTGCTGAATAATCCACTAAATGGCATGAGGGAGGGGCAGCTGGGGGTGAGTGGCTGCAGGCAGGAGAGTGAGCAACAAGCTGTTTCTCTGTCTGGGGGTCTCAGTGCAACTGCTCCAGGTATGTGTGCGGGGGGAATGGGGGCAAATGTTGCAACTGGAGAGATCACAAAAGTTACACAGTCGCTTAAGGAAAATGTCCTTGTTAAGTTCTGATTTGAATGCTGCTGTTGCTTTGGATTGTGGTACTGGCTTAGCTGGGTTGCATGATGGAGTGAATGGGGTGCATTATGGGGGGAAGGCACAGCTGGGAGTGAGTGACTGCAGGCAGGCGATATCAAGTGAGCAGCAAGGTGTCTCTCTGCCTGTGGGTCTTTGTGCAACTGCTTCAGGTATGTCTGTGGGGAGAGAGGGGGCAAAAGTGGCTGTTTGGTGTGAATGCAGATGAGGGGTTGGAGGAAGATTTTGACAAAAGAAGGAATGTGGTTAAAATCAAATGGGTAAAACAGAGGGAGGATTTTCCAGGCCGGCGCTTTGTGGCAAGAAACTTGATTAAGGGACTTATGGGATTTACCCCTGCTGATGTGTATGTACTGCTAAGTATCACTGACACTGAGTTTGACCTAAGTTACAAACTGCCACAGGGGCTGGAGGAATTCTGGAGAATGTACCATCTGCAGAAGGGGGCAAAAGAGTGGGAGGGTTTTAGAGTGACACCTGTCTCTAAGCCACAAACTCAGAATGTCACCATAATCATGAAAAGTGAGTCAGTGCACCCAGAAGACATTGTCATGTGGCTGAAGCGGCAGTGCACTGTGTTGTCTCCCCAAGATATATGATGAGGAGGATTTCTGGGTGGGGAGGTACAAAGTCCAGGTAAAACTGAATTCCCAGGGGTATGTCCAGCAGCACTTGCCTAATTCATTCTTTATTGGGAAGAGCAGGGCTGTGTGCTATTATGTTGGGCAGCCAAAGCTGTGCTTTAAATGCGGCTCAAAATCCCATTTTGCATGGAAATGTACTGTATAAGGGCTCCTACACGCGGGCATTTTTGACCTGCGCTCCCCTGCGTTGCGTTTGGCTGCGTTCAGCCGCAGGGGAGCGCAGGTCTAGACGCACCTCATTTTGTTCAATGAGGTTGTACCCACGAGACGCGTGTAAGCGCCGAACGCAGATTTAGACGCAACATGCTGCATTTTTCCTGCGTTCGGCGCTCACATGCGTTCGTGTGAGTACAGCCCCATTGAAAATAATTGAGTGCGTCTATACCTGCGCTCCCCTGCATTTGAACGCAGCAAAACGCAACGCAGGAGAGCGCAGGTAAAAACGCCCGTGTGTAGGAGCCCTAAAAGTGTGCTTTCTGTGGGGAGATTGGACACCCCAGCAAGGAGTGTGTGAATAAGATCAGTTGCAATCTGTGCTTGAGGGAAGGCCATGCTTATAGGGACTTTCCTTTTGGTCCATAGCCTGTGAGCCTACAAACTCGATTGTTTTAAGGTATTTCAGATTTCCCCCTACTGCATTAAGTCAAGATTTATTGCATTTGGATTTTTATTATAAATAAGCTTTAATCTAGGTGGAAAATTTGTTTAAAAATAAGATTAATCTAGGTGGAAAAAACCTCACTAAACTCACAAACCTGACCTTTAATAAATAACCCCCTATCCTGGCTGTCAATAAATCATCTGGTAGCAGCAGAACCCCAGGAACACCTTGTAAAGCAGCTAGAGACTTTCCTGAAAATCTATTATTTTGCCCCAGCCTCTCAGAATGGCAGTTTAGAAGGTTTACAATTAAATAATGTTAAGATCTGTTTAATCATAGGGCACAGCTCTTCGGTGAAAATATAAAAAGAACATAATTAGTCCAACATGGCTGAAAATTGTAATATGGTAGTAGAAACAATTGGCAAATGAATACAATTTGCAACTGCAGGAGTATTATTAAAGGCTTTAATCTATGTTAACAAAGCTGGAAATTCCATTTGGCAAATTTATTAAAATTCTAAATTCTAGTTTTTAGTATGATATGAGATAATTCAGCAAAAAATCACTAAGTTGAATGTTTTTAAGTTAGAGTTTTCGAGATACAACCTTGCAACCTTTTCTATAAGTCAACAAAAGTAACATATTCCCATTTGTTTCATTTATTCTTATCTGGATGTAACCGTACTAATTCCAGCAGATGAAAATACATTTATATTAAGATTAGGTTAGGTTCTGGTCTGCCCTGGTCAGGTGAGTGTGAATGGGGGTGTTCAGGGATATTGCCTAAAACATCTTGATCTTCTTAACAGGAATATTATAGAGTACAGTATGTATTAAAATAACAGTTGAAATGCTAAACTGAATTGCAGTTTAAATAATAAACTCCTTTTACTTTTTCCTATTCATTTGCTTTTAAAAGGAGACATTAAATACTCTTTGTCATACTAAAGTCAAAGCAGGGGATTTAAATAAATAAATAAAATAATACAATAAAAGCAGTGTTTAAAATAAAAAGCAAGTGTGTATGTGCAATTTTCTTTTTGAAGGTGCTCTGATTCTTTGAAAAACCATTTATATCTATATATTTATTTTGAGATAATTATGAGAGCAGGTCACTTTATCCTTCATTAGATCTTATCAAATGAAATCATCTTTATTTCCAATAAATGGCACATTACAGCAGAATGCACAGGAGCAACATTTCAGGCACCACTTGGTCAACCAAGAAGGAATTTCTTGGCAAGTACTCTGGTAGGTGGCCAGTGAAGAATGAGCAACATTACAGAGTCATGACTACCTATAGATATATCAGAATCAATAAAATGATCCTTAAGTGTATCTGTTCCACTTAATCAAAATCAAGGTGTTTAATTTAATCAAAATCAATGTCATATAAACAAAGGCCTCTAATTTTAATTTATATATTTTGCTGTGGTTATTACTTTTCTTTTCACCCAGCACATTTGTTAGAAGATCATTTGTTGAGGTCTATACATAGCAAAATTTAAAATAATTTTATTGGTATTAAGACCTCATGCAGTTTTACAATCTATCAAAAATTGTCTGGCCGGCCAACCTTGTTATACTTCAACAATTAAAAATAAATAAATCATTACCTGTAATTAATTTCAATAAATTTTGACGGAATTCATACACCTTCAACTTCAAGTCATTCTATATTTGCTAAAAATTCATCAATGGAGGTTGTTTGGTAACTTATGTTAATATAGTTCACAATCTTTCTACCAAAATATCAGCCTCTTTTACACAATGGTACCAGCTGATTTTACAGCATGTTTCCACTGTGAACTGCTCCACACACTGATTACAGATATATTATTTAAATTCACAATTTAAATTCACTTATTTGTGCTATGCGTTTCAATCAGCTTCAGCTTTCTCTGTGTAAACTTACCTCAGGACCCGTCTCTGCCCTTCCCCAAGATGGCACAACTGTTTCCAATACATTACATCGCAGGCACCCGCTTCCTCGCTCAGCACTTTCTCGCAGATGTCACATCGCTGGTGTCCAGTCACACGTTCAACGTCACATCGCAGGCATGACTTCACTAGCGTTTTTTTTCGGCACATGCGCAAGAGGTTTAAAAGGATGCTGAGAACCTGTTCTCATTGTGAAGTGATCATTGCTTTGGTGAGATACTAAGCATTATGTTCCTGATTGATTATTCTGTGTTTAAGTCAGCCTGTTTCTTGGATCCTGTTTTCTTGCTGCCTGAACTGACCCTGGCCTGCCTGAACATCCTGTGTTATCGTTTGCTGGTTACTACACTTTGGACTTTGCCGACACTCCTGCCACTCCTCCACTAAGGTGCAATCCTGTATTCCATGTTTGGCGACTGTTCGTCCTCAGTGGGAGGTGTAGGAGAGGTCATCTTTTCCTCCCAGTGGATCTGACACTCAGGCACAGACAAACAAATAGTCTAAAAGAAATGTTAGCTCCATCAAGGTTAAAGGAACAGTTCAGGGTAAAAATAAAAACTGGGTAAAGAGATAGGCTTTGCAAAATAAAAAAATGTTTCTAATATAGTTATATGTATAAAGGCTAGAGTGACTGGATGTGTAGCATAACAGAATACAACACAACATCCTGCTTTTCAGCTCTCTAAATCTGAGTTAGTCAGCGACTTGAAGGGGGGCCACATGGGCCATAACTGTTCAGTGAGTTTGCAACTGATCCTCAGCATTCAGCTCAGATTCAAAAGCAACAGTTTTGACCAATGTGACTCAATTCACTGATTGGTTACTGCCTGGTAACCGGGGCAACCAGTCAGTGTAAACAAAAGAGAGCTGAAAAGCAAGAAGTAGTGTTCTGTTATGTTAGACATCCAGTCACTCTAGCCTTTATATATTAAATTTTTGCCTAACTAACTATATTGAAAACATGTTTTATTTTGCACAGCTTATCTATTTACCCAGTTTTTATTTTTATACTGAACAATTCCTTTAAGGGAAAGTAAGGTAATAATAAGGAATGTAGGTTACATGACCTCACCCTTACGGGGTATGTTTAGATGTAATAAATGTGTAAATTGCAAATATGTCCAGAAGGGTAAAGTAATTGACAATGGTCATGGTGAATAAAATGTTGGGGAATTTTACAATTGCAAATCATGTTATGTGATTTATGGGTTGCGCTGTAAGTGTTATCTTTATTGCATTGGAAAAACCATCAGACCCTTTATGGTGAGGGGCGATAAAAAGATCAGTGTCGATGCTAGAAAAGGGGTGACAATTTTGCAGAAGAACATGGAGGGAAATTTGAAGGTATTCAGATAATGGTTATTAAAGTTATTCATAGTAAAGACAAAAAGGAAGGGTGGAAATGGGATTTTTACTGTTGCAGTGCGAATAGAAATTCATATATTATATATATATTTATATTCCATATGGGTTAAATGAAGAACTGGAGTTGCCCCCCTTCTTAAAAAGAAGGTGATTACAGTAGAAACCCCATTTTATATTTTTCAAGGGACCAAAAAATGGTGTAAAATCCAGGAAAATGTAAGATCGGGGCAATGTATTATGCATAATATATAGGTGGGGCCACAAAACAACAATGTAAAATGATGGAAAACTTAAAATCAGGGGATGTAAAATTGAGGTTTCACTGCATGTGTTTAGGGTTAACTATGTCCAGATCACACCCTCCTTATGACTCTATCATTGAGCTCCTAAGTCATGTGATTGTTTTGACCAATGAATATAAGATTTCAGTTTTAGTAAATTGCTTTGTTTGTAGTGCCTGAGGAAGCTCAAGATGAGTGAAACACATAGCACAATAGGTGAATTTAAATGGTTCACAATGGAATGCACTCTGTAAAATCAACTGGCACTATTGTGCAAAAGAGGCTGATAACCGGGTGGAAAGCTGCTAAAACCAGTGCGGACCAAAAGGCTGTGTGCCTTTTGAATAAGTTCAAAGAGGAGAACTTATCCTTAATTTTTATGGTGCAGTTATAGCGATGGGGGGACGCTCTGTGTGGTTGTTGCAGGTGGACATTATAGAATGGATTCCCACAAGGTATTTCTCATCCACTGGTTAATTATAAGCGAATTGAGCACTTTTATATTAAGCAGCCTGCACTGCCGTAAAATTTAAATGGAATTGGAACGGGACATTTAAACTGATTATACATAGTTATGGGCGAATCGGTGGCGTTTTGCGAAAAATTTGCGAAACACCACTGTTAAGTTTTGGTAGCCGAGACTGAGGAGGGTATAACGGCTTTATTAACAGATTCATCCAACTGTTACATAACTGCCTTACTTCCTACTTCACTTTCAAACTGTACAGAAAAGCCTTGTGTATGCACAGTACAAGTCCTGTGCACAGTGACACCTGCAGGCCATTTGTATAAACACCACAACCACCGCATCTCATTTTGGACGCTGGTGTCTGTTTTTGGACGCTGGCAAATTTTCGCCAGGCAAAATGTTGCTGGTGTTGTGCGCATCGTGGGAATTCGCAGCAAATTCGGTGCAGGCAAATAAATTCGCTCATCACTAATCATACAGCAACACACACCAACTGATCATGAACTTTATTAATAAAAGTTATCAAAAAACAACCTCCACTGATTAATTTTTAGCTAATTTAGAATGAATTGAAGTTGAAAGTGTATAAATTCTGCCAAATTAATTGAAATTTATTACAGCTAATTATTTATTATTATTATTATTTTATTTATTTTTAATTGCTGAAGTGTAACAAGGTAGGGTGGCCAATTTTTTATAGATTATAAAACTGCATGAAGTCTTAATACCAATAAAATGATTTTATATTATTGAACACCATTTTATTTTGTAGGGTGCTTAAGGTGGAAAAGGTCCCCACCTGGTGTATTAGGAACTACAGAGTATTGCACTCTATACATAGCAAATTCCCCATATATAAGTAACCTACTGAAGATAACCTTAGGGAATTACAAAGAAGCAAAAGCTTGAAGAATCAGAAAGGTCATAAATTCCATATATGATGATGCATTAGTCTTCAAAAAGCAGAAAAAAACAGTAACCAGCATACAGTATTCACTGCTGTATTTGATGAATAGGAATTGAATAAACACCTGCAGTTGAAGTTCAAGGAGTATTTAGGCTATGAATGAATGGAATGCTTGATCAGCGCAGTAAAATGGAATAAGTACTTAATCATAGTTTAGTGCTTGAGGAACTTGACAAAAAAAAGGTTTTTACATATTTTTGTATAAATATTGTTTTTGTTTTTAGAAAGCTAAGCCACTAATAGAATGCATGATTTGCAGAGAGACTAAAGCTTAATGTTTCCTTGAAAAACAATACTTCAGTGTCTTAGACACAAAAACAGAAATTATTAAATATGCTTTTTTGCAAACGAAATATTGACATTTTCAGAATTTATGCAAAAACAGATTTTGTACTTAACAAAATAAACAGTAGTTTTCTTTTCTTTTTTTTTATGAGAGTGCTTGTGCAGTCTCTGTAGTGGATGTATGGATTGGATAACTTATGGTTCTATATGGGTTGAAAGACCACTTTTTTTTAAGGAAAACCCTGTTTTTGAGTTTATAGCACATCTTCAGATCATTATCATTGATGATTTTGTGACTGCAGAATTCAATGAGTCCATTGGAAATGCTATATTTGTATTTTCAGTTCAAGGTCTATGGATAATATCTGCTCAGATTACCAATTTACTACTTTATGTGCAATAATCATAATCTGTCAAGTACATTATTCTTGCCACTGGCATTCTTTCACATATACAGTATTTAATTTACTATTTGTTTATGTATGTATATGGGTTATTTCTAATTACTAATAACTCACAAAGGAAGGGGTCCAGGTGCACCACCCTGAACCTTCAGCTGAGGAGCGAATAACCGTATAGTAGTGGAGGCAGTGCAGCCTATGATTAAGTGTCTGTAAGATGTATCTTTATGTACCAAATAAACTACTAAATCATATTACAAGTCTATCTGGAAGATTGGTCTTTGCAGTGCCTGCTCCAGTATTATATTATGCACATTGCTATCAGTGAAATTCTATTCAGATTGTGTGTGCAGCATATAGGGGCAGATTTATTAAGGGTCGAATTTCGAAGTTAGAAAACTTTGAAAATCGACCAATTTTTCTAAAGGGGTTTTTCGATCGAATAAAAAAAATTGTGATTTTCAAAAAAAGTCCTGAAAGGTTCCATTAGGTCCCCCATAGGCTAAAACATCAATTCGGCAGGTTTAAGGGTCGAATTAGATTTTCTTAAAAAGACAATACTTCGATTTGTAAATGGTGGAATTTTAAAATTTGATTCAAATTTGTTTCGATTCAAATCGAATTTTGGCCTATTCGATAGTCGAAGTACCCAATACTGACTTCGAAATTCAACCCTTAGTAAATCTGCCCTATACTGGTCAAATATCTTATAGGTTGTTATGACAGGTTATAACTATGATTCTGCACAGAACTTTGCACCAGTCATTACACTATCTTAATTGTTCTTAGGGGCATATTTATTATGCTGTGTAAATCATTCACAGAAAAAATTGTGCAAAATCTGGTGGACTTCTGGTGGAAGTCACTCTAAGAAAAAACACAAAATAATTTTTTTACTGTTTTTTATTTTTTGCTACACAGTGAAGCCTGCTGATGTGTGGTGTATTATGCCGCTTTTTTTTTTTACACAGAATAATAAATATGCCCCTTACAGTACAAAGAGCAGATCCTGGCTCACTTGTTCCTCCTGAAAGTTATATTGTCTGTCATCCCAGTAGCCAGAACATGAGCCATGTCTTACAGAAGGTAGGTTAAAGTAAACTAAGCTAACCTACTTGATGTGTTTTATTTTGTAATGAGAATGATGAATGCACATACTGTAGGCTGTTATTTGCATGTGTTTATATCACAATACTTTGGTGTTGCTGTCTGTGGTTACCTCTTTGAAACTCAACATAGGCAAGATCTCCAGACCAGAAATGTAACAGTAGGCATTTCCTCAATCTATTCCGTACAAAGAATGTAACTATATTTGCATCTATATTTACATAGTTGGAAAAAACAGAAGAAGAACAGCAGTAGGACAAAACTCTGAAACAACAGCCAGCGCAGGTGAGATAAACAATATGCCATCTGCCCATTAGCTGAAAGGCATATAGACACAGTTAAACATGAGTAACACATTTTATATGTAACAAATGTTATGTGGAGGAATATCAAGACTTCCCTGAAAAGAAATAGCGTTTTGGCAAATAATGATGGGGATTTTAGCTATTTTTTACAGCTATTTTTATTTTATTTTTATTTTTTTTAGCCAATAACAACCAATCAGCTGAAAGCAAACAAAATATTTTAATGTTCATGAGAAAAAGTGGTTGCCATTACTATCGCAAGATATTCTAAAAAAAAAGGGTAATTTGTCTAAAAACTTTTATTAGGTAATGCAGTATAAAGTCTTAAGTTTGCCCACAACTATTAGTCCATAGCAACTGATTAGATGATCTGTGTTGCTCTGCAGGTCCCCAGTTTGAAATTTTTTTGAAGCATAACAATAGAAATAATAATGGAGCCTAAACAGAGCAAACTGAAATATTTTTTATCCTTGTGTCAGTACCCCCATAAACCAAATATTATATTAAATTACAAACATGTATGTTTAAAAAGACATATACAAAGACCAACTAAGAAACTACCAAAAACTGCTACAGTGTAAAAGATCATTTTAAATGTTGACCTTTCCCTTGCTAAAATACACTTTGCTTCCCATACACATACTATATATGTGGCTATGGTTTCCCCTGAATATCTACAGAAATCTAAACCTCCTTTCTTTTTAATAACTGAATGAAAAAAAATAATTTGATTCAAACGGTTTTAGCGATCGATCAAGTTATTTCTATTCGACCATTTGATAGATCTAATTGCGGTGAAATACCTCTAATTCGATTCAGGGATATTAATTCGACCAAAATTTGAGGGTTTTTAAACCTTGAATTCGACCGTTGATAAATCTGCCACTAAGGGTTGGAGCAGATGGGCATATTCGGGGAGATTTAGTTGCCTGGCGACTAATCTCCTCTTCTGCCGGGTGACAATCTCCCCGGACTGCCTTCTTCCGTTTGCTGAAATGAAGAATCACCTGCACTAATGCCCTCACGTGCTTGGATTTCCGAAGTCGTCTGTGACTTCGGAAATTAAAGTGCCATGAGTGCATTAGCGCTGGTGATTCTTCATTAAAGCAGACTGAAGGGGCCTGTCTGCCCCTACCCTAAGGGGTAAATTTACCCTTTAAACAAAACAGGGATTGTTTGTCCATATATTACAATATATTTAAGCTGCCAACTACGTCAAAGTCATCCCATATCTGGCCAGTCCTACTCTCAAATTGCATCTAATTCATTAAGAATTCTATTGCTTTATTATACATTTTACAAAGGGAATAAGTTTTACCTGCAACTTACTTGTTGCTTTCAAAGTAAAACTCCCAAACTTGGTTGCCCTTTTATTAGACACCAGTTGGATCACCTCACTATAGCTGGAAGGGGTGGGAGCAACAACAAGGAACTGGTCATTGCTCCTATATGAACTATACATAGTTACATACCAAATTGGGTTGAAAAAAGACAAAGTCCATCAAGTTCAACCCCTCCAAATTAAAACCCAGCATACACCCTACACTCTTTCACACAAACCATATATGCCCATAGCTATACTAACTGTAGAGTTTAGTATCAAAATAGCTTTTGATATTATGTCTGTTCAAAAAATCATCCAAACCCCTCTTAAAAGCATCAACAAGGATATAACAAACAGGGAAAAGTTGTGCTCACCACTATTTTTTAAAAACATTAAGCAGGGGTGCAATGAGGCTGTGACCTCAAAATACATAGCAGCATAGTCTGGGACAAAGGGGCAAATTCAGTAAGTGGTGAAAATGCACTAGCGTTGCCTTCGCTAACCATCGCCGCACTTCGCCAGGCGAATTTTTGCCAGTGCTACGCAAATTCACTAAAGTGCGAAGTTACGCTCAGGTCGGTGAACGATAGCGTAGTTGCGCTAGTGTTACTTCGCTGAATTTCAAAGTATAATAGAAGTAATGTATATGTTACAGCCACTACATTACACTACACAAGCCCAGGAAACCTTTAATAAATAAAATAAAGTTGTCCTATTGCCCTAAACATGTGCCCCCTGTATAGTTGTGTTGCCATATGTTAGGAAATGTAGGGGGGAAGGAGGGTAACCCCCCCAAAAAATGTAGCTCTTTTTCAGACTATCACCCTACATAAGGTAAAACACGCCAGGGTTTTTTTGGGACTTAAAAAAAATTTCCATTTTTTTTTTCAAACTCATATCTATTGTAATGAACTTTGCCAGGTCTGACCTGGCAAAGTAACGTCTAGCGTAAGTGGTAACGTTCAGTAAAATGAAATCTTAGTGAATTAGCTTAAAGTGGACCCGTCACCCAGACACAAACATCTGTATAATAAAAGTCCTTTTCAAATTAAACGTGAAATCCAATTTAAAATTTTTATTAAAGCATTCATAGCTGTTTTAAGCTCATTTAAAAATCTCAGCTGTCAATCAAATATTGTCTGCCCCTCCTCTATGCCTTAGGCATGTGTTAAAATAGTATTCTGAATATTCTTTTGGGGTGACGGGTCCACTTTAATTACGATCCTTCGTCAGTGCACAACTTCGCCTGGCATTAGGGTGCAAAGTTGCAGTAGTCTATCTACTTTGCTACTGATGTAGTGAATTGCGAAGTTACAAATTGACGTCACACTGGCGAATTAGCGCTAGCGTTAGACGCTTCGTGCTTTAGCGAGTTTGCCCCATAGTGTCATCACAGTTTGTTCCCAGTATGTTCCTCCTTCCTGACAAAGTCCATCCCCTTGACATGATTTCAACTCTGCGTCCCACTGGAGGAGGAGCCAGTCACACTGATTCCCCCCCCCCCTCCACCAAGTTAATGTCATAAAGATGCCCTCCATCAGAATCCTGCCATTTGCAATGAATTTTGGGAATTGTAGTTTAAATGTGACATTTATTTCATTAGCATGTTTAATCCTCCACAGTTGGTTATAATGGGGATCAGAGAGAAAATACAAAAATAGCTATAATCTCAGCCATATAGCAGGGCAGGGATGCTTCTTTTAATGGGTATCAGAGAGGAGCTGTGCCAATGTGAAATAATGTGTTATAAACTTATCTAGAATCTTAGCCATACTGCATAAAGAATGGCACACAGGCAGTGTAGGGCAGACATGCAGGGAACATAGTTTGTTATGTACATATCTGCTTCTTCGGGGAAAGTGAAACAGCATCATGGAGTCCTGAGCCGCATGTACACGTGAAATACGCTTGAGAAAGGGAAATTGTATTCCTGAAACGTTGCGTGGGTGTTACTTTGCTGCAAATGTTGGGACTCAGACAGATAAGTTTTTTACAACAATTTTTTCCAACGATGTGTACAATTGGACTGCAATGCTTTCTACTATTTTAAATAAGCAAATAAATGCTAAGTTTTACTACGCAACATATGCTTTGACTCTTTCAAGGTGTGCAACATAGCTGGACTATATATATTTTTTTTTGCGGAGTAACTCACCGCTATTTGTTGTTTGCACCCTGACATTTATTCCTATTTCTAAACTTGTGCATCACAATACGTTGGATATATA